>CAXDID010000755.1:0-183830 GCA_963988835.1 Hexamita inflata | reverse complement strand
TTTCTAGTGAAAGACTGATGTAGATCTCTTGGAATGCGATTGTCAACCTGTTCGACAGCATATTTGAAGATGCATATACCCCCAGAGAAACCATGTGCGGCTACAGACAGCCACCGCAAAAGCAGAGAAGACAGCCGCAGCAGTACTACGACCCGTACTACGACGTCCAAGACCCGTACGCCGCCTACTACCAGGTGCCTCACGGATACAACCAGCGCCGCGACGAGTACCCTTCCGCGAGAGAAGAACAAATGGCCAGAGCCGCCCAGTTGCAAAGAGAAAGACAGCGAGTCGCGAGCGCCCACAGCGGCTATCAGAGACCTCAAAAAGAAGTCCAGGAGGTCCAGCCGAAGCCAGCCCCGCAAAAGAAAGAACAACCCCAAACGGCGTACAAAGTCCCCGTGAAAGCCGCACCAACGCCGCAGCTGCTTCAGACAGACCAGCCCTCCGAAGACAGCCACGAATGCAAGATCACCAACAGAGAGAGCGTAGACGCGCCAGAAGTCGCCTTTAAGACCTACAGAAGCAACGCTGTGGTCCAAAGAAACCAGCAAGCATTAGTCGCCTTGGACGCCGAGTCACAGAAGTACCTCGCTCACGGGCCAAACGCGGCGGTGATCGTCATCCCAGCCCATGAAAGCGACGCTGTGAATCTCCAGGCCACCGGAAAGGGAGTGCTTCAAATCAGCTTCACCTCGGCTGGAAGAACCCGTCAACTGAGCTACCAGCTGCCCAGCTACTACGACAGAAGCGAGATCAGGGCCCACCGCGACGACTTCGGCGTGTCCATCACCGTGCCGCTGTATTCAGCGCCGGAAGAAGACGTCATGGTCATCTAGGTTTAGTGAGAGAGTCTATACTTAAATATTCATATTAAAATCGGGCCTGCACGAACAGAGACGTTCAGGGTCATTACGCCAAAACAGTTTTTGAAGGTTCTTCATTCATGCAACTCGTTTCTTGTGCAAGACTGATGTAGATCTCTTGGAATGCGATTGTCTCTGAGCGTTGTCGCATCGTGATTTTCTTTAATTGCACTTGCACCATTACTCACGTGTTATATTTATGGTTTATTTATCTGATGGAAATCGCTCAATCTGATAAACAGTTGAAGACGTCGTATTAAATATATCCATATTATATCAATTTCAACCATTTAAATTAAATCCAAGTTGAGTCTACTTCTTGCCGTGAAGGCACACATGTCACGAGGAAGTAAGGATGTCGTGATGCGACCATTAAAGATTAAACGTCATTCAATCTAACTTTTCGAAATAATCTCCTGGCCAACTTGAAAGGCGGCAGCGCACCAAACGTCTATGCATGAGGCAAAGGAGTCAACTCTGACTAGAAAACACGAAGAAAGCGGACACTCGAGCTTAGCTGGCTAAGTGGCCGCGAATTGATTCCAATTGATTTCGAGAATCCAAAACGCGCTCCACTCGCGTATACCACGAACTCGGCGTTCATCAACTCCACTCCAATTGATCGCAAATCAATGGACCCTCTTCCACTTCAGAATGTTTAGCAACCTGTTCGACAGCATATTTGAAGATGCATATACCCCCAGAGAAACCATGTGCGGCTACAGACAGCCACCGCAAAAGCAGAGAAGACAGCCGCAGCAGTACTACGACCCGTACTACGACGTCCAAGACCCGTACGCCGCCTACTACCAGGTGCCTCACGGATACAACCAGCGCCGCGACGAGTACCCTTCCGCGAGAGAAGAACAAATGGCCAGAGCCGCCCAGTTGCAAAGAGAAAGACAGCGAGTCGCGAGCGCCCACAGCGGCTATCAGAGACCTCAAAAAGAAGTCCAGGAGGTCCAGCCGAAGCCAGCCCCGCAAAAGAAAGAACAACCCCAAACGGCGTACAAAGTCCCCGTGAAAGCCGCACCAACGCCGCAGCTGCTTCAGACAGACCAGCCCTCCGAAGACAGCCACGAATGCAAGATCACCAACAGAGAGAGCGTAGACGCGCCAGAAGTCGCCTTTAAGACCTACAGAAGCAACGCTGTGGTCCAAAGAAACCAGCAAGCATTAGTCGCCTTGGACGCCGAGTCACAGAAGTACCTCGCTCACGGGCCAAACGCGGCGGTGATCGTCATCCCAGCCCATGAAAGCGACGCTGTGAATCTCCAGGCCACCGGAAAGGGAGTGCTTCAAATCAGCTTCACCTCGGCTGGAAGAACCCGTCAACTGAGCTACCAGCTGCCCAGCTACTACGACAGAAGCGAGATCAGGGCCCACCGCGACGACTTCGGCGTGTCCATCACCGTGCCGCTGTATTCAGCGCCGGAAGAAGACGTCATGGTCATCTAGGTTTAGTGAGAGAGTCTATACTTAAATATTCATATTAAAATCGGGCCTGCACGAACAGAGACGTTCAGGGTCATTACGCCAAAACAGTTTTTGAAGGTTCTTCATTCATGCAACTCGCTTGTGCAAGACTGATGTAGATCTCTTGGAATGCGATTGTCTCTGAGCGTTGTCGCATCGTGATTTTCTTTAATTGCACTTGCACCATTACTCACGTGTTATATTTATGGTTTATTTATCTGATGGAAATCGCTCAATCTGATAAACAGTTGAAGACGTCGTATTAAATATATCCATATTATATCAATTTCAACCATTTAAATTAAATCCAAGTTAAGTCTACTTCTTGCCGTGAAGGCACACATGTCACGAGGAAGTAAGGATGTCGTGAGGCGACCATTAAAGATTAAACGTCATTCAATCTAACTTTTCGAAATAATCTCCTGGCCAACTTGAAAGGCGGCAGCGCACCAAACGTCTATGCATGAGGCAAAGGAGTCAACTCTGACTAGAAAACACGAAGAAAGCGGACACTCGAGCTTAGCTGGCTAAGTGGCCGCGAATTGATTCCAATTGATTTCGAGAATCCAAAACGCGCTCCACTCGCGTATACCACGAACTCGGCGTTCATCAACTCCACTCCAATTGATCGCAAATCAATGGACCCTCTTCCACTTCAGAATGTTTAGCAACCTGTTCGACAGCATATTTGAAGATGCATATACCCCCAGAGAAACCATGTGCGGCTACAGACAGCCACCGCAAAAGCAGAGAAGACAGCCGCAGCAGTACTACGACCCGTACTACGACGTCCAAGACCCGTACGCCGCCTACTACCAGGTGCCTCACGGATACAACCAGCGCCGCGACGAGTACCCTTCCGCGAGAGAAGAACAAATGGCCAGAGCCGCCCAGTTGCAAAGAGAAAGACAGCGAGTCGCGAGCGCCCACAGCGGCTATCAGAGACCTCAAAAAGAAGTCCAGGAGGTCCAGCCGAAGCCAGCCCCGCAAAAGAAAGAACAACCCCAAACGGCGTACAAAGTCCCCGTGAAAGCCGCACCAAAGCCGCAGCTGCTTCAGACAGACCAGCCCTCCGAAGACAGCCACGAATGCAAGATCACCAACAGAGAGAGCGTAGACGCGCCAGAAGTCGCCTTTAAGACCTACAGAAGCAACGCTGTGGTCCAAAGAAACCAGCAAGCATTAGTCGCCTTGGACGCCGAGTCACAGAAGTACCTCGCTCACGGGCCAAACGCGGCGGTGATCGTCATCCCAGCCCATGAAAGCGACGCTGTGAATCTCCAGGCCACCGGAAAGGGAGTGCTTCAAATCAGCTTCACCTCGGCTGGAAGAACCCGTCAACTGAGCTACCAGCTGCCCAGCTACTACGACAGAAGCGAGATCAGGGCCCACCGCGACGACTTCGGCGTGTCCATCACCGTGCCGCTGTATTCAGCGCCGGAAGAAGACGTCATGGTCATCTAGGTTTAGTGAGAGAGTCTATACTTAAATATTCATATTAAAATCGGGCCTGCACGAACAGAGACGTTCAGGGTCATTACGCCAAAACAGTTTTTGAAGGTTCTTCATTCATGCAACTCGTTTCTTGTGCAAGACTGATGTAGATCTCTTGGAATGCGATTGTCTCTGAGCGTTGCCGCATCGTGATTTTCTTTAATTGCACTTGCACCATTACTCACGTGTTATATTTATGGTTTATTTATCTGATGGAAATCGCTCAATCTGATAAACAGTTGAAGACGTCGTATTAAATATATCCATATTATATCAATTTCAACCATTTAAATTAAATCCAAGTTGAGTCTACTTCTTGCCGTGAAGGCACACATGTCACGAGGAAGTAAGGATGTCGTGATGCGACCATTAAAGATTAAACGTCATTCAATCTAACTTTTCGAAATAATCTCCTGGCCAACTTGAAAGGCGGCAGCGCACCAAACGTCTATGCATGAGGCAAAGGAGTCAACTCTGACTAGAAAACACGAAGAAAGCGGACACTCGAGCTTAGCTGGCTAAGTGGCCGCGAATTGATTCCAATTGATTTCGAGAATCCAAAACGCGCTCCACTCGCGTATACCACGAACTCGGCGTTCATCAACTCCACTCCAATTGATCGCAAATCAATGGACCCTCTTCCACTTCAGAATGTTTAGCAACCTGTTCGACAGCATATTTGAAGATGCATATACCCCCAGAGAAACCATGTGCGGCTACAGACAGCCACCGCAAAAGCAGAGAAGACAGCCGCAGCAGTACTACGACCCGTACTACGACGTCCAAGACCCGTACGCCGCCTACTACCAGGTGCCTCACGGATACAACCAGCGCCGCGACGAGTACCCTTCCGCGAGAGAAGAACAAATGGCCAGAGCCGCCCAGTTGCAAAGAGAAAGACAGCGAGTCGCGAGCGCCCACAGCGGCTATCAGAGACCTCAAAAAGAAGTCCAGGAGGTCCAGCCGAAGCCAGCCCCGCAAAAGAAAGAACAACCCCAAACGGCGTACAAAGTCCCCGTGAAAGCCGCACCAAAGCCGCAGCTGCTTCAGACAGACCAGCCCTCCGAAGACAGCCACGAATGCAAGATCACCAACAGAGAGAGCGTAGACGCGCCAGAAGTCGCCTTTAAGACCTACAGAAGCAACGCTGTGGTCCAAAGAAACCAGCAAGCACTAGTCGCCTTGGACGCCGAGTCACAGAAGTACCTCGCTCACGGGCCAAACGCGGCGGTGATCGTCATCCCAGCCCATGAAAGCGACGCTGTGAATCTCCAGGCCACCGGAAAGGGAGTGCTTCAAATCAGCTTCACCTCGGCTGGAAGAACCCGTCAACTGAGCTACCAGCTGCCCAGCTACTACGACAGAAGCGAGATCAGGGCCCACCGCGACGACTTCGGCGTGTCCATCACCGTGCCGCTGTATTCAGCGCCGGAAGAAGACGTCATGGTCATCTAGGTTTAGTGAGAGAGTCTATACTTAAATATTCATATTTAAAATTAATACTCAAACAATGATATATAATAAATAGTAAACTCATTAAAATAGATGGTAAAGTGACCATAATATATCTAATTGTAATATGTTTATAAATAGTAGGAGGTGTAACTTTTATCTTATTTGTGTAATATCATATTATTAACACATTTTTGTAAAAACCCACTCCCTCTCCGCAAAATTTGAATGACGAACTTGACATCAGCACAGCTAGAAGAAATTAAAAAAGAAGAAGAGCGAGTTATTTGTCGTGCGTTACGTGATTCTAACTACCCAAAGATTACAAAAGAAGATCTCCCTATCTTCCGTGGTTTAATTGAAGACCTTTTCCCAGGTGTAGTAGTAGACCGTTTGCAAGACGTTGAATTAGAAACAAATATCGCAGAGTGCACAAAAGCACGCGGATTGCAACCAGAACCGTCATTTATCCTTAAAGTTGTTTAACTAGATGAATTGCTTCCAATTCGTCACTCAATCTTTATATTGGGTTTTGCTGCTGTTGGTAAAACAGCGGTTTGGAACGTTCTTGCGGACACTAAAAGAAAAATGAAGCCAAAAGAAAGATTACTTTACCAAGTTATCAATCCAAAAGCTGTTACAACTAGAGAGCTGTACGGTTATATTTAACCTTCAACAAGAGAATGGAAGGATGGTATATTATCAACAGTAATGAGAGACTATGCAGCTATTCAGAATAATCATGATAAATGGATTGTCTTAGATGGTGATGTGGATACAATTTGGATTGAATCCTTAAATACAGTTATGGACGATAACAAAATTCTAACATTGGCTTCAAACGAACGTATTCCACTACTGCCACATATGCGTATGATCTTTGAAATTGGATCTCTTTAATACGCTTCTCCAGCTACAGTTTCTCGTGCCGGTATCATTTATGTTAACGAATCTGATGTTGGTTGGGGCCCATACTATTAGTCTTGGGTGGATAGATTCGAGAAGAATCCATTGTATAATTCAGAAAAATCATTACGATCTGGAGATTAAAAAATTGAATACAAAGCCTCTTCTGTTATAACTTCATAGTTAACAGTACTCGCTTCTAAGTATATTAGTCCTTGTTTAGATTGGATAAAGAAAGGATAGTTCAAAACTATTGTTCCAACTAATGATATGGTATTAGTTCAATCAATCACAAGAATTATCTAGTCACTTTTAGATAATTATGTTACAACATCTGCCTACAAAGCCAATTGCGCAGCCGCTGTTAATAACCTTTAGTCCCAAGCAACTAACTAATAGAATCAGTAATAGGATTATTCTAAGGATGTTATAGAATATTACATGATTTTTGCTTGCATTTGGGCTGTCGGTGGTATTCTTTGCAAAGACAATGGTGTAGATCATAAACTTAACTTTTCAAAGGCTTGGAAGCTTGAATTTTCAAAAGGTATTACATTCCCCTAAACAACTGATGATTAAATCTCAGTATTTGACTATTAAGCTGAACTCGAAGAGACTGGTTAACCGTATTGGTCTTTGTGGATTGATAAATTACATCCATACCAACACGACCCTGACATTTCTGTGAAACAAACTCACGTTGAAACAGTGGATTCATTTAGACTTCATTATTTAATGCAAAACTTGATCTAAGCCGGACACCCAGTAATGTTAGCAGGTGCCGCTGGTCTTGGTAAATCTGTTCTTTTAAAGTCTAAATTGAACCAATTTGTTGAAAAGTTAAACTATTAAACAGTCGGAATAGCTATGAACTACTACACTACTTCAGCACAATTGTAAATGATCATGGAAACATATCTTGTTAAAAATGGTAAGAAGTTTGGGCCGAAAAACAATAGAAAACTTATTTATTAAATCGACGATTTGAATATGTCCAAAGTTGACGAATATGGTACTTAATAACCAATTACTTTCTTGAGATAATAATAGGACTGGAGATTTTGGTTTGATAGAGAAAAGTTACAACCTAAAGAAATAGAAAATATTCAGTTTGTTGCAACTATGAATCCATACGCTGGTTCATTTGAAATTAACCAATAGTATCAATGGCATTACACCACTTTCAGTATAGAATTACCAAACACAAGAATATTAAAGTAAATCTATGGTAATATTTTCAATGCTCATTTAGCTAAAGATCCTAAATTTGGTCATGTAAGAAAATTAGCTGATCCAATTATAAGCACATTACTTGATGTTCACAATAAAATTGTTACAGAGTTCCCACCAACTGCTATTAAATTCCATTACTAATTCAATCTTAGAGACTTAACAAATATTGTAGATGGATTAATGAAAGTTAAACCTGAACACATGAAGTCACCTGTTGTTTTAACTCAGCTTTTAGTTCACGAATGTGACCGTGTGTATATGGATAGACTTGTTGATGTTCCAGATAGAGATAAGTACAAAAAAGCTGTTAATGATATTATAGTAAAGAATTTAACTCAAGTTAACATTCCAGTTGGAGAAGGAAGACCAAAGTCAGGCGCTGCCGTGCAGATGTAATAAATTGCTATTGATATGGCCGAGGTATTTCCAACAACGAAATTAAATCTTTTCACGAATTTCACAATAGCCATTGGAGACGGATAGTATGCTCAAATAACTGCTCAAGAAAGACTTAAATAACTATTAGATGAAGCATTGACTAATCATAATTCTGAACGTGCAGAAATGAATTTAGTTCTCTTTTAAGATGCCATGGAGCACATTTGTAAGATATCTAGAATCATTTCAACATCAGATGCATTATTAGTAGGTGTCGGTGGTTCTGGTAAACAGTCCTTAGCAAAGTTAGCGGCATATATTAATGGTTATGAAGTATTCGAAATTACTATTTCAAGTAATTATGGAATTGATGCGTTCAAGGAAGATTTATAAAAACTTTATGAAAACGCTGGTCTCAAAGGTATTCCAACAATGTTTTTATTCACAGATACTCAAATTGTAAATGAAGAATTCTTAGTATTTTTGAACGATATATTAAGTTCAGGTAATGTAGCTGGCTTATTCCCACCAGAAAGAGAAGAAGAAATAACAAATGGTATGAGAAATAAGTGCAAAGAAATGGGCTTAGTAGATACTGATGAAAATTGCATGAAAGTTTTCATTTAAAGAGTTAAAGAAAATCTTCATGTTGTTCTGGGCTTCTCTCCTAGTGAGTAATTTAGAGCAAGATGTAGAAAATTCCCAGCACTTGTTACTTGCACAACAATAGATTGGTTCCAACCATGGCCACATGAAGCCTTAAGATCAGTCGCTAAAAACTTTTTGCTCAATAGAGACAAAGAAAAGCCAAGATAATTCAATGATGTTGAAATAGAGATGGACGATAAATAAATTGACGCCATTGCTCTGTTCATGGCTGATTGTCACACTCTTGTCGAAAAAGATGTGGCTGTGAGATACTTGTAATGTGAAAGAAGAAAAGCATATACAACTCCAAAGTCGTATTTAGAACTAATTAATCTATATTTAAGACTGCTATACGAAAAAACTCAAGATATTAAATCATAAATTTATAAGCTTGAAACAGGTAACGCAACTCTAATCAAAACAGAAGAAGAAGTTACTGTTCTTAGAAAATAGCTTGAAGTATAAAAAATAGAAGCAAATAAAGCTAAGCAAGAAGTGGAGCAACTATTAGTTGGATTGAATGAATAAACTCGTAAAACTAATGATGAAAAATAAAAAGCTACAATTAAACAAAAGGAAGCTGCTCAAGTAGAACACAACGTTAAAGTTGCTAAGGCAGAAGCTGATAAAAAGTTTGAAGAAGCTGAGCCGAAACTTAAAGCAGCTATGGACGCTTTGAATTCCTTGGATAAAAAAGATTTAGATGAGCTATCAAAGTACGCAAATCCACATGTAAACATTTAAACGCTATTGTCAGGTGTTCAATTATTAATTAGCACACCAGGGTAAGTAGCAAAAGATGTAAGTTGGAAATAAGGCTAATCAATAATGAAAAACGGTTAATTATTCTTAGACCGTTTGAGAGCATTTGATGGTGAAACAATGAACGAAGTGAATAAAAATGCTGCACAACATTTAATAGAAGCAAATGCTGACGTTTTCGATTCTACTGAAATGCGTAAAAAATCCAGAGCTGCTGGTGGTCTTTGTGACTGGTTAAAGAATATCATTGAATTCAACACAGTTTATAAATTCGTTGACCCACTTAAAAAGTAAACTGAGTAGTTGAAATTGTAAGCAGAAGAAGCACAACGTAGCTCAGATTAAGCCAGAGCAATTGTTGATTAACTAGAAGGACAACTTAAAGTTCTTCAAAACTAATTCGATACAGCAAATAAGCAAAAAGATAAAGTGGTTCAAGAATAAGAACGAATGGAATACAGTCTTGAATTAGCTAACAAATTAGTCGGTGGTTTAAGCTCTGAAAAGGTTAGATGGAAAAACTCTGTTATTTAGCTCAAAATTAAGGAAAAAACTCTGAGAGGTGATGTATTAGTTACCTCAGCATTTATCAGCTATGCAGGTCCATTTTCTAAGAAATATAGATTAGATTTAATTAACAAATGGATAGAAATGGCTCAACAACTTTAAATTCCAATGTAAGAAAATATCAAACCATTGAGAATGTTAGCCGATGATGCCAAAATAGCGGTTTGGAATAATGATTCACTTCCAAACGACGAAGTATCCTTGGAAAATGCTGCAATATTCGACTCATGCCAGAGATGGCCATTAATTATTGATCCATAATTGTAAGGTATGACATGGATCAAGAAGAAAGAAGGAAGCAACTTAAAAATAGTTCGTTTTAATTAACAAGGTTGGATGAAAGAAGTAGAAAGAGCCTTATAAAATGGTTCACCAGTATTAGTTGAAAACATTGGCGAAACTATTGATGCCGTTTTAAATCCAATATTGGCAAGAGCAATTATTTAAAAACCAGGCGGCAAAAAAGCCATCAAATTAGGTGAAAATGAAGTAGAATATAATGATAATTTTAAGATCTACTTCCAAACAAAATTCCCTAACCCACATTATACTCCAGAAACATAAGCATAAACAACTTTGATTAATTTTACAGTTACTGAAGAGGGTCTTGAAGATTAATTATTAGCAGATGTTGTCGGTAAAGAAAGAGCTGATTTAGAACAAAAGAAACAAGTTCTTATTTAACAGCAAAACGACTTTAAGATCGATTTACAATAACTTGAAAAGGATTTACTAGATAGATTAAGTAAAGTTGGAGATAATATAATCTCTGATACCAAACTTATTGCAACATTAGAACAAACTAAATCCAAATCTTAAGAAATTGAGGAGAAGTTTAAGATGGCTCAGATAACAGAAAAAGATATTGATGATGCGCGTAATGCTTATAGACCAATCGCAGCTAGAGCATCAATGCTGTACTTTTTGCTTAATTCTTTGGCTATCATAGACCATTTCTACTAATTCTCACTGTCTGCTTTCAAGATTGTGTTCTTTAGAGCTATATTAAATTCTCAAAAATCAACAGATCTTTTGGAAAGAATCGAAATATTAAAGAATAATATTACATTTGCAATTTATCAATATGCAAACCGTGGTCTGTTTGAACGTCATAGACTTATTTTCAATTCATAGTTATGCTTTAACATTTTGCGTAAAGAAAACAGGCTTCCAGCTGAAGAATTTGCATTCTTAATTAATGGCCCAGTTGAATTAGGTTAAGATAACCCTATTGCTGACTGCGTTCCATAATCAAGTTGGAACTGTGTCACTGCTTTATCGAGACTTAGTGACTTTACAACCTTGGTTTCAGATATCAATGGTTCAGCTAAAAGATGGAAAGAATGGATATAAGATGAACAACCGGAAAATTAAGCTCTTCCATAAGAATGGAAAAATAAAACTCCACTTTAATAATTATGTATAATCAGAGCATTGAGACCAGATAGACTTTTAACTGCTATGAATAAGTTTATTGCTTAGTCAATATCTGCTAGATTTATTGAACCAATTCCTTTCAATTTCCCAGATCTATATAACGAAATGTCTCGTTCAGAACCTTTGTTCTTTATATTAAGTCCAGGTGTGGATCCAGTCAAAGATGTAGAAACTTTAGGTCTTAAGAAAGGGTTTACTTTTGAAAATGGTAAGTTGAAATCTGTTTCATTAGGTTAAGGTTAAGAAAGAAATGCAGAAAACGGTATTATTAATATGGCTAAACAAGGCGGCTGGGTTCTTTTACAAAATATCCACTTAATGTCTAAGTGGTAGTATAAACTTGAAAAAATGATGGACGAATATTGTAATGAATAGGCGCATCCTGACTTTAGACTTTATATTTCTGCTGAACCAGCTGCAGATCCAGCTGTAGCCGCAGTGTTACCTGGTATCGTTTAAATGTGCTTAAAAGCTACTAATGAACCACCAACTGGTATAAAGGCTAATATGAACAGAGCTATTGCATTATTTACTCCAGATACATTTGAAATGTGTCAAAATAAGACTAATGAGTTCAAATAAATGCTATTTTGTTTGGTATTTTTCCATGCATGCTTGTTAGAAAGAAGAAAATTCGGTTCAATTGGTTGGAATGTTTTGTACAACTTCACCAACGGAGATCTAACAATTTGTAAGGATGTGCTGTTTAATTATCTTGAAGCAAATCCAAAGATTCCATGGGACGATTTAAGATATATGTTTACTGATATCTTTTATGGAGGTCATATAGGTGATGATTTAGACAGAAGATTTATCAAAGTTTACGCAAATGAATTATTTAATGAAGCTTTATTTGAAGACGGAAAGTTCTTAGCTCCTGATTTTGCAGCTCCAGGTCCATTAACCTATCAAGAATACAAGGAATATATTTTAACTGCATTGCCTGCCGATAATCCAAAGATGTTTGGTCTTCATCCTAATGCAGAAATCACATATTTAACAAGCCAATCTAATTCGCTATTTAACAATTTAATATTATTATAACCTGCCGGAGCAGTAATTGGTGGTGAATAAGGTAAATCTAAGGAAGAATAGGTTGCGTCAAGAGTTGAAACCCTTATGAGCTAATTACCTCAAGAAGACTTCCCAATTTCAGACTTAAACGATAGAAACCCAGAAGCACAACCATTCAATTCAGTTTGTATCTAAGAATGTACTAGAATGAACATTTTAATTCAAACAATGCGTTAAAGCTTGTTTGAACTTAGCTTAGGTCTTAAAGGTGATCTGACTATGTCTGATTAAATGGAAAAACTAATGGACGCGTTATACTTAGATGGTATACCAAAATCTTGGGAAAAAGTTGCTTATCCTTCCCTCAAAAAGTTAACATTGTGGATGACTGATCTGGAACAACGTATTAAATAATTGTCTGATTGGTCAAGCGACCTATCATTACCAAAATGTGTTTGGTTAAGCGGATTGTTCAATCCACAATCATTCCTGCGTGCTGTTTTACAAAACACTGCCCGTTAACAAAAATTACCATTAGACTTTATGGCGCTTCAAGTTGAAATATTAAAGAAAGAGTTAGCTGATATGACAGCGCCTTAACGTGATGGTGCAGCTATTTATGGTCTATTTATGGATGGAGCTAGATGGGATAAAAAGAGTTCGTCTATAAGAGACAGTATCTTGAAAGATCTGTATCCACCACTTCCACCAGTTAGCTTGAAAGCTGTTACAATTGATAAAGCTGAATTAAAAGATACTTATGAATGCCCAATATACATGACAAGAACAAGAAATAGATTAACATATGTTTGGAGCTTCAATATTAAAACCAGAGAACCTTCTAGTAAATGGGTTTTGGCTGGTGTAGCTATTTTATTAGCTAATGATCAATGAGATGAATATACAATTATAAATAATATGTCAAATGTACATTTTAGTGTATTTTCATGTTTTAAAGATACATGTCCATCATACACTGCACTTTCATGAAATAATAGTGTTACTTGTAGGGGTGGTTTTTCGTACGCATTTGCGTACCCTAAAAATATTGCGTACGAAAAGTCGGCGTAAGTTGTACGCTCGCGTACATTGTACGTTACGTACAAAAATGAAATTGCGTACGAAATATTTAATTTATTTATAAATATCATTCAACTTTATTATATAATGCTATTTAAACAGTTAATATAACTAAATATTCCTTAAATATAAGTCATTTAATAATATTACATGAAATTAATTTAAATTTAGTTAACATATATATTGGAGTGAAATATTAATATTATGTGTATATACTTACTATTATTCTAATATAACAGCGTAAATATTGTAACTATTCTTCTTGTGTTGTAAAAGGTGTTAAATCAAGTAACTTACTTGTATTTAAGAGAAGAAGTTTAAATGTACATTAATTGATTGAAAGCAATATACAAATAATATTTCATATATTGTATTTATATGTAGAATTACACATTAAATTGCAATCAATTTTCCACTTTCAAATATGACTGAAGAAACCTCTAAAGAAAATATATAAATAAATCATTAAACGTTAAAATCGGCTTTAACGTCTGCTTTGGATTATTGTAAGCTGGGCCGCTATGACTACGTGTTAACCGCGAATGATATTCCCAAGATATAAAAATAGCTGGAGCGTGCACTTAAAAAGCATTCGCAGGAACCATAAACGCACACTGATGTGGTGGCTAACTGTGTGTCTGGCTTTGCGAATGCTTTGGTTCAGGACTCGTTTACTGAGTGTTTTAAGTCTGGAAATCGCGTTTCGTACAACAACACTCCGTTTTTGTATTTCGCGTATACGATAGGTGTGTTAATTCGTTATTGTGTGTTGCTTCCGGTAAGGGCGGTTATATTTTTCGCGAATTTGTTATTTTTTGCCTTTTTGATAGTTGGTATTTTGATAGTGTGTCCGATTGATTGTTATTGGAGGAAGCGTGTGCTTTTATTTTTGTTCAATCTTACGTGCAAGGGGATGTGTTTGAGTTATTCAACCGTTACGCGCATTCACGGCGAGGTGCCGAAGCACAAATCCGGCCGAATTTTCGTGGGCAATCACACCTCCACGATGGACTTCGCCGTTCTCTGCCAAATTACCCCCTTCTCGGTAATCGCTCAGCGTCACCCCGGGTTCATGGGCTTCGTGCAGAACACGGTCTGTAAAGCAGTTGACCCCGTCTACTTCGACCGCAAGGACGCGAAGGACAAGAAGAAAGTGGCCCAACTACTTAGAGACAGAACCTTCGACAAAACTGCCCAGTGCCCACTACTTGTTTTCCCTGAGGGCGTTTGCACGAACAATAAATTCTCAGTCCAGTTCAAGAAAGGAGCGTTCGACCTTGGAGCGGAGGTCTGCCCAATTGCAATTAAGTACTCCGAATCGAGCAACTGCATGTACCAGAACTCGAAGAAAATGGGCTTTTTGAGGTACTTAATCAGTTTGTGGACCCAATGGGCTCTTATTGCTGATGTGTGGTTCATGCCTGCGGTATGCATACAAGATGGTGAGGCTGCGGAGGACTTCGCACACCGCGTTCAGCTTATGATTAGCAAACAAGCCGGACTCACCCCCAGATAGTGGGACGGAATGCTGAAATACGTTCAAATCAGCCAGAAAATGATAGACGAACAAAAAGAATCATACGCAAGGCAACTCGGACTCATAGAAAGACAAATTGACGACGAAAACTTCAGCGCAAGCATGACCGGAAGCGCACAATGAGATTTAATGGTTAGTAATATATATTAGGTTATGTATAATTTTATCACAAAATACTACAATTCTTGTATTTACCATTATTTACCATAAACTGAAATTCAATCCACACCACAACGTGAATGCAAGCTAGGTGCGACGAATACTTCCAGTAAGGACATTTCCAATCTGCATTTTCGCTTCTCACTGCTAGATGTGACCACTTCAACTATTCAGAACATTTAGACGAAATAATAGCAAAAAATTCGAGCAAATTATCGCAATTGGAAACACCCGTTGAAACATTCGTAAAAATATCTCAGCAGATCAACAGCCTTTAGGACACAATTGAAAAATTAAAGTAAGATACGATAAAATCGTAGAGTGTTCAAAGAGCCGAGGTTTAAAATTTAATATCGTGTTGTACGTAATTTTAGGAGGCGCAGCAAATTCAGCAGAACGTGTGTAATTCCAAGGAGTTATTAAAATTGATTCACAAGTGCATTACTGATATTTTATCGGTATAAGCTGCCGTGGACGAGCATTCTAAGATTGTGTCTGATTTGGACACGCAGATAGCGACTGTTGAGCGTTCTGATTCGAATTAGATAGTGAATAATTTGAGCGTGGTGCATCGTCAGCTTTCTTCTCTTGTTTCTCTTCGTGTGTCAATTCAGAAGTTGTGTGATTTGGAGTAGCGTGACATTCCAAAACTGAAGGCGCTTGGGATTGAGATAGTGCTCGACTGCGAGCAGAAGGTGTCTGAGCTCAAGTAGCGCCTTTTATCCGAGATATTCATAAAGGTCGGCAACAACTGGCTTTTAATGCTAAAGAAGCAGTCTGAGCGCATTGGTGAGCAGCACATGCGCTCAACTCAACAGATCTCAGTTTCTTTCTCTCCCCAGCTCCCGCTCCTGTTAAATCTACAATAAACCCAGATTCCGCAATCGACCCCTCCACTCCAATCCACTCCAATCAGCCCGGACGATTTAATGTCTACGCATTACGGTTTGTATTATGAGATTTTTGAGAACGCTAAGTTATTGAATTTGAGCGAGCCGTTTCAAAATGCCGTTCAGTCAAAGTGGGCCCGTTCTTTGACGTCCCTTTTTTCAATTGACTAAATTATCTTCGCCCAGAACTTTAAGATCTTCTACTAAATCATCGGTCAGTTCAGCATCAAAATCCTTGAGGAGAAGGAACTAGAAGTTTACTGTGGACTGCTACAAGTAAATTTTGAAAACTTCTGCGCAGAAATACAAAAACTACCACTCAAACAGAGACAAAAACTTAATTCTTGCTACGACAAAGAAAACGGAAGCAACGACTACGAAAAAACTGTCAACTTCCACCTGAAACTGAAAAGAGAAATATACAAATTCATTGAACTCCTTAAACAAACCGAATTCAAACACAACTACGAAATCATTCAAGCAACTGTACAGAAAGCACTATTCGACTTCTTTTTATAGGAGATTGGACCAAAATTCGGAAGCAGCCAACTACAACTACTATTCGCTCAATTTTCACAAGAGCTCAAACAACTCAAACCAGCACAACTCGAAAAGACGAAAATGTGCCTGAACCTGAATATGAACATCTTCAAAGCACTATCCTCGTACATAGTCACCGTGAGCTCGTGGTTGGACCCACGCCTTGAAATTAACCCATATTCACACCTTCAACTCGGTCTGCTGAAATAAAAGCTGCCCATTTCATTTGGAGAGAATGAGATATTAACTGCACTCAACGAAGTGTTCTTCCCCTTCATCCAGTCAGAATTCGACGTTTTAATACAAAATGGCTTACAATAGTAGCAGTTTTGCGTGGTTGCGTAAGCTTATAATATGCTCAGCCCAACAATGCTTATGCTTGCTCATTACGTGCACGAAGCATTTTAAATTGAAACAAAACACTTTGATATCTACTAACAACTGAGCTAAAATAAATTTTATTAAATTATGGACAGAGAGATTGATACTCTATTTATTAAAGCAATCCAAACAAAAATACTAAAATTGGATGTATAAAATAGATATTCATCCAAAAAACAGGATGAAATTGATGGTTTACTGCAATAATTGGCGAATGAACTTACGCAAGACTTGCACTTTTTACCATTACAGTATAGATCCGTGCTATTTCAAAAATAACTTAAAATTTAAACAGCTAGCGTGCTATTGAAAGTTACAAGCTCAATAATACAACCATACATAACGTCTCAGGGTGCTACTTGTTTAATAAAAGACTTAAACCAAATACAAGGATAAATGATTGATTTTGAAATGCCAGAATAAAATTGGGAATAACTTAAAGAGCTCTTAATTTAAGATAGAAATGATCTCAACTAATATTTTTAAAGGGGATAGAAAAATAACTAACTTACTCCAACAGCGTATTAATAAATTGCAGAAATTCTCATAATTGAACAAATATTTAAATATAAAGTTACCAAAGAAATAAGCATGAATAACATTCTTATGAAAATAACTGAGTAGTGTTCCATATACAATGAGATCCACACACTTGTTACGTCGATAGTTGGTATTTTTGGAGGTTAAACAAAATTTGATGAAGGAACTCTGACTGAAGTAGGTTACACTATTCTGTAAAGAATTAAAGTTTCAGGCCATTCTGAGAAAAATGCACTTGCCGCGGTGTTTAAGAACATAAAAAAGAAGTGATATTCACTTAAACTTCATATTTGAATTTGAAGGCGGTGGTTTGAAATCATAGATAAAATAACATCTTTTGGGCTATCTATCATTAACTTTTTTCGGGTGTTAACACATAATCGAGTATTGTGGGATGGACATACAATTTAAACTTAATAATAATGAAATTTTTTATAATTAATACATAAAATATATGTTATGTATTTATGAAAGGGTGAGAATCTAGCAATGAGTTAGTTATTATAAATATAGTTCCTCCCGTATTGTCTACTTTAGATTTTAGAATTACTAAAGTATTGGAAGTTAGTGTAATTTTGTAAAAGTTTGTGAGTTAAAAAATAATTAACTAGAGCTTTCTAAAACTTGTAATAAAGAACGCTCAGTGTTTTGTTTTTGAATCAACCATTTGTGTTCGACGAATATATTTTTGACGCAATTATCAACACTTGTGAATAAAGCCAACCAAAAGACGATTAAAATTCAAAAAATACGATGATAGACGATTAAAACGATTATAAATTTAATCGTTAGTCTACGATTGATAACTATGCAGATATTGAAAGGAAGTACTGTTTTGACAAAAAATAGTGGAGTGAGGAAGTTGGAGTGGTTATTTAATTTTTAGTTGTTTATAAATCTATAGTATACATATAGCTTCAAAATTATAAATAATCGTCTTTTAATCGTTGACTTTTAATCGAAATTAACGATTGAAATGACAAGAACCCGATCAGATTGGACACAATGGCTGACTTTACTTGTGAAGGATACATTATTATTTATTCTGGCGCCTATTTTGATTCGATTTATGTTTTGGTATTATATGGAGGTTTTGTGAAATTTTTTGATGTTTTATATTTTAAATCATATATAATGATTAGTAAAGTAAATTAGTAAATGTTCCATTTCTTCGTTTGTTTATTACACATAACTATAACATCATTAAAAGTGATTATTGGAATATAACACTATTAATTCATTAGCTTCATTTTTAATCTACGACGAAATAAATTTTTATTTCACTCCAAAACCAATATGAGAAGTTCAAATTTCGCAATTTTCAATTAAAAAATATAATTGTGCAATGCACATACTGTCGGTCCAGATTGAGAATGCACAAAAATTACGTAGAATAGTAGTGATGTCCATATTTACTCATTAACTTCTTCGTATTGCTATATACTTATAATTATTATATTTTCCTCTTCACTCGCCTTATATCTTTACCACAATATTTGCTATTTTATAGTATCTCTATTACTTGAAATATGATAGTCTATATCTTCCTATATTTACAAGAAAGAATTTTAGCATATCTTAGATTAATATTATATTTTTATATTTCGATTGAAATGATAAATGTATCAAAAACACAAAAATGACCATTTTAATGCATAGCTCAGATTGCAATGATATTTCAAATTTTTAATTATTACTATCTTTGATCAATAAATATATTAAAAGTTATTTGATATTAGCATTTTAGTATTTGAGTCCTTTTATTAACAAAAAGTGCATTCTCAATCTGAACTGACAGTACAGTGTAATAATATGAGAATATAGTGTCGTTGTATTAACAAACTCTTATATTTTGAATTTATAGTACTTTAATAATCGTTTTTAGCATCAGCACGGTTCTGGAAATGTTATCATTGTTTATTATTGACTTTTGTAATCATTAATGAAGTGGCATTTAACGTATTTTTCACGTAATACTTTGGAGACATCATTCCATCTCACAAATGTGATGAACAAACGCTGTACTCATTGTATATACTAGGTCCGAGATATATACATATTATTAGAGAAGCACTTTCAAGTGTAAATCGTTTTCCTGTTACTTTGGTGATACTCAAGAAATTTAATTATTATTATCTCAAGAACCTCAGATTTGAAACTGATATGCCAGAGTATTGGCACAACATACAAAAATACATTTACGATATATTATTAATTACTAATATAAATATACGTAAAATATCACGAATAGATCTCTTGGATACATAAGACAAAATTACATACAAGATATCATATAAGCTAATGATTTACGAGAATGAAGATAGAATGATTAAATTCAGCCTTAGTACTGATGATAAGGTTCAGTTAAGTGAGTCATTTTATAAGCTAATGATGTCAAAAGTGTATAAGCGAGATATTTTATCTCAAGAGTCTATACATAATCAACTTTTGTCAATGTAAAGTCATGTAAATTATAATATTTTTAAATAGCAGTCTGAAAACGATAATTAAAAGAAAATTGAAGAAAATGTGCTAAAAATTGACGAAGTTGAAGCAGAAAGAGAAAAGTACCGAGTTTAAAAGTCAATTATGATTCAACCTTGGACGTTTGAATGTTAAAATAAGTCAAAATAAGCTTTTTAGGTTTTTCTTTCTGTTTCGTTGTTGTGCATTTGAATAAAACATATATTTTTCGAAATAAATTACTTCATCATATATTCTTATATAATGTTGGCTTCTATAATATTTGTTAAACAATTAACTAATTAAAGCTTGTTATCAAAATGTTAAAATAATATTATGATTAATAAAGATTAATATAGCTATTGTAAAAAATCCAAAACTATAAATAATATTAAACTTATTAATGAAGTATATTTGTTATAAAAGTAGAATACACAGATATTTTTATACAGTGATTTCACACAATAATCCACTATTGAAATTTAAGTATATAATTATAATGTACAATAATTCAGTTTATTTGGATTAATTAGTGAGGGATAAAACATAAAGGATTCATATATTAACATAGATTTGAAATTCGATGTTTTCTAAGGTGCTCTAATATGTATAAAATGCATAACGTGTGACACTGACGTGTTTGGAGTGAAATTATATATTTTACTAAAATTATCTTCTATATAACAAGTAACACTATATATAAATTTAAATTTGTTAAATTCAGTATTCGAACAGATAATCCATTAAATGTAAAATATCGTAGTTGAATAAATTACGTGCAGTGGTGGAACTGTAAATTATAGGGCAACATAGTCTATTACTATATTAAGCTCTGTTAAATTATTTTTGTCGAAACTGTTTTCTATATATTTAATTTATAATAGTTATCAAATTCATAAATGTTACAATTATTCATTTTATTTGAGAGTATTGATACCGTTTGGAGAAAATTGGGATTTTGTTTGTCTATTAACACAACTCTATTTAGTTTATTATTTGCATCAACTTATTTGTGGTTCTATTACAATCATATATTTCTTCGATTTCTAAATTTTGAAATGGATACGTATTAAAATTATTTAATCATAAATTCATCACAATATATATAGTTAGTATAAATATAATATATTACACCTTAAATATTATTATTTGCTAAGATACAGTTGTGCTATTTTGAACAAATATTACTAACAATAATAAATGAAAATATTTCAAATAATATTGTTTATTATATAAATAGTTATAATATTAAAATTTATCAAGTTTAGTAGTATTTTATATTTCTGTAAATATATCAATATTAAAAATCATAAATGGCCATTTTTTATGAACCGACGACGATATAGTAAATTACAGAAGTAAGACCTAACTCATAGTTAAATTTTTTTGACAAAGTATGGGCTTCAATTTTTTGTTGTATTTTCTCAATATTTATAGTGATTTAAGGAATGAAGTGGAATATAAGAAAAATAATATTATATTAGGATATTATAGTATATAACTATTATTAAAATATAATTTTAAGACTGTTGCTTACAATTAATGAAATTAGGAAGAAAACAATTGGGAAGAAAACATATTATATTAATCTTATTTAGAATACACTATATGGTAATATATTAAAATAATTTCGTATAATGATTTCACATCTCAAATTCTATTAAGAAATTCTAAACTGTTTAACTATGTGAAATAGCAATAATATAGTCATTTGTTAAAATTGAAAGATATACATTAGTATAATAAACCTCCAACTTTGTTTCTCATTTAATTGAATACTGAAAGACTAAAAATACAATATAATTATTGATGTAGATATAATTGAAAAAATATATAAATTCGCTGATAAAACATGGTATTTTAACACAACTGCTGAAGTATCGTTAATATATTTCAACCTGAATCAATTTCATGTAAAACTGATTGTATTCATAATTCAAAAGCACAAATAACAGTTTTACAAAAGCAGCAGTTTGCAAAACAACATTAAATATATTTATAATAACAATTGTTATAATATTTCACTCCACTAATGAAAAACGTAATCATCGAGTATATTATGAATATATATTAAATAATATATAACTATTTATAAATCAAGCATATAGATACTAAAAATAACGATATTCAATATTTATTATTAAAAATGTTATTGTAAAATTATACAATCATACTGATTTATGTCAGTGCAAGAGCATCCTATACGGATTCTTTCAATACGTTAGGGTTTTACTACCTATATGAAATTTAATCACATATTCATTTTCACACAGAAAAGCTGGGCTAACTTCAGTGCCATATGTTATTAAAATGCAATGTTTACTTATTTGAATGTACCCTTATCTTTATTGCAACTGGAAAATAATTATCTGGAATAACTATTGAAGCACAATAATCTATATTAATTAATTAATCATTTATTTAGTACAGAATGACTTGCTCTAATTCCTCTGGTATTGTAAATCTAGTAAATCAACAAATTAACTTAATAATATTTGATTGTAAGTTAACTGGAAGTAATTTGGTTGACAGCGATTACAACGGCTATGTTGCATCAATTATACAGTTACCGTTAATTTCTCTAAATATTACTGGTTTCTTTGTTTGTGTCGCAAACATATCTGCATTAGGTAATCAAAGCCTATCGCTATAATTAAATGCTATATTGTAATGCGATATATGCGGTGAATTAAATGTTGTATATGGTATTTGTGCAGAAACTTTAGTTCAAGGACAATTAGTAAATAATTATCTATTATTATGTATACATCCGTTTATATTATATAATAATTAATGCATTTGTGACTAGGGATATATATTTGACCAGTTGAAATGTGTTAATATATTATAAGAAATACACAAAACACAAGATAATAACAGTAGATTATAGTAACGAGTTGAAAATGTTGAAAATAGTGTTTATGAACTGGATAGATGTGTATTTACTTAATTATAATATACTCAGTCTGTTCTAGAATAGTATATTGCATCAAATTACTCTATTGCTCAAGTTAATTTCTAATCAATCTCAGATATTCTAGATAATAGAATATTCAACAACGTAACTTTGTTATCCAATAATATCTATTCAAACCAAATAACGTTCGAAAAATATATTTCACAGAACGCTACAATTTTAGACTGGAGAATATACAACAATATAAGCAGCTTGAGCCATATTGTATAATCGAATATTTCTATCCTTTAGCAGAACTTTACAGCAGCAATAGCTACATTGAATTTAACTATTAACGATCTCAAAATAAATTATTCAAAAAGAGAAGAATAAATGTAAGAGATTATAACAAGTCTGGTTCAGCAAATAAACTGCACCAATTCAGCAGGATAATTTATAAACGGATATTGTGTTTAAAATAATTGTACAATTTAAGGCCAAAAGTATATTAATGGGGTATGCTAATGCGTTAATATAAATGCTGTTGTTTAGAATAATGTTTGTGTTTGCCCAGAAAACTCAAAAGAGGTTAATGGTGTTTGTACTTGCATTATTAGTGGTTAAACCATGTAATTTGGATTGTGCGTATGCCCATCTGGGTAACCTGTGGTTAACAATTAATGCTAAGTCGTAGTTATAATTAACGGAACTGATAACACTTTCCAGTGTGGATAAGAAATTTCAGTTACTACTTTCAACATTTAAACATCGACGAATTAACTAACAACGTCTCTGAGTTTTAGTTAGTATTAAATATTCGCTGTTACTAAAATTATATAAGATGCTTTTATTGATATTTCAGACAATGTTTACTCAACAATAAATCCTTTGTTTTAAAATTAGAAAGATTTCATTAATATTAAAATACAATTAGCAACATAAACGATGACTAGCGGCTCAATACTAGTGCCCAACACGACTACGACTTTGAATATTAACAAAATGAGTGTAGTTTCAAAATTTGGAAGCGCAATTACTGTATCTTCATACATAAATATATTGGTCTATACTTTGTCTAATACAAATATTAGCACTTTATTGGTTAACTTAAATTTCTCGATGTCAAGTGGAAGCATTGTTTTAATTAACACAGTTAGTGGAGTCATAAACATAACAGGATATCAGGTTTTAGGAACCTATTAAAGCACCAATATAGTCGCAATGATTGCTAAAACAATTTTTGCAATCGGTAATATAATTCAGGTCAGTTTCAAGCCAACCGTATACAATGTTGGAAACTGCTCTTCTTACTTTTTCGGTACTGCAGCTTCGGCAGAGTTCACAGTTAGTAATGTAGCTATTGTTATTGGAAATAATTCAAATTAACAAGTTTTAACATCAAGTTCTTCAGGTTCATATTATTGGTAGTTTGGTGGAATAGTTGCAAACATCTTATAAACTTCTAAAATTACTATTAGTAATGGGATTACAGACTGTTACTAGTAAATAAACACTGATATTACGGAATTCTCTGGATTTATCATTGGACACGGACAAAACGCTACGAGCTATGTATGCAAATACATCACTTAACTAAGTGAATATTCGAACTGTAATTAATGCGTCTATTTTGTATTACTCTGGAATACTGTTCGGACACTTAAACGCCGTAAACAATGTTTAAATTTAAAACGTAAGTATTGTTGACTCTAATATTAGTTCACAAAATAGTTAGTGTATTGGAGGATTTATTGGAAGTTCATTATATTCAGCAGTGAAAATAACCAGTTCATAAATATAATAGGTTCATATAACCGCATAAAATTATATTGGAATCGTGTTAGGTTATAGTTCTGTTGCAAACACATTCACTTTTTAAAATTCATCTTCCATATTCAACTATATAAACAATGTCTTGCAATATGACTGCCCCCTGTTTTCAAACGCGTTCTCAATAATTGGGTGCTGAGTGAAAATGAAATGAAAATAGTTTAATTACGTATATTTATTCATATTACATCTATTTAGGGTTTATTATACATGTTTAGAAAATAATTTTTGTATTTTTTAATTAGAATACTTACAATTAGAATACTAAAAGCATTTGTATCATTATAATACATATAACATCAATGTGTATTAATATTACTATAGTTAATATCACTTGCATCTATTACTTCGAAATTCAATATTAATTACAATAAATATTTTTGATCATGAAGAAGATAATTAGAAGTTAACAGATTATTATTTCAAGATAGTATATAGTTATATTGATTATGACTTAATAGTTTATGTATTTGAGTATTTACATAATTCAAAAAATATTTTATGATTTACACAAACTAGTATTCAGTCGTTTTAATGAAGATAAATTAATAGTGACTTATTTCTAAAATTTATTGCCAAAATAACAGATTAGAGGCAATAAATTATTAAATTTAATATTGCTAATCAAGTAAGCGAATAAATTTTTGAAAGCAGGTTAATCTTAATAGAATATAAATGCATTTTTTATTAATAACTCGTCTTTAAATTATATTATCTGCTGACTAATTCTGATTAGTAGAATATTTCTAAACTTTTATGTATTTCTTACTTTAGTTGATTTTTTTGTCCTACCAAAAACATTATTGTTAGACTTCTAGAATATTTATTAGCTTAAACCAAGTATTTTCGTTTTTGATGAAGTGAGTTAAGTAGTTTTTATCAAAAGTGATTATCATTCGGGTTGTAAAAGAGTATGTTCTAAAAAGTATTTTATGAATTTTCAAGTGTAAGTAAATTGACGAATAACTCACTATAAAACACTTATTGGTTAATATACACTGCTATAACAACGGAATCGTTTTAGCTTCGAAATTGGATGAAATATCTTAAAAATTGGTTTTGGGGCGATTCAGTTTCGGATGCGGAGGTATTTTCGTATAGAGAATTTTTTAAATAGAGGAACATGATTTAAGAAGTAATAAATAAGATTAAATAAGCAAAATGAAACAAAATAATTTCATTGTTGACTTTTGAATGCCGTCCCGACAACTTTTTGGATACATGTATAACTAGCTTTAATAAAGTTTAATAACGTAAAATTTTAAGTCACATTTTTATCAGTTCTTAGCCCATTTTGCGAGTTCTTTAACGTCTATGTCCTTATCGTCATCATATCGCTCGCATGTATTATTTTTGCATTTGATAACGTTGTTTTCGGTGTCTTTAATCAGTTCCCGTATGTTTTATCGTATTATGTCTTTGTCTTCAAGTTGGAATTTGACCAGTACTTTTACGTTCTTGATTATTTTGCTGATTTCGTAGATCCAGGTGTCAATATGTTTTTCTTTGGTGAGTATGAGCACGAATTATTCGTCTTTGAGCGTTTCTTCTGTTAAGTACACTACTGAGCCAACAACAGCGAATGGTTTCTTAGCCTATTGCAGTGCCCACTTGTAAATACTCATCCCAGTATTGTCATGTGATCTGTAGAACATTGGTTTGTTCTTAACCTAGTCTGGGTTAAACAGAACGAACGAGGGGAACCTGGTTACGTTGTTCAGTTTGCAAGTGAGCTTATTCTACTCTTCTGAGCAGTCGTAATAGTAAATGTCAAGTTTATTCTGTTTAAGTTGTTCAGATAATTACTAGTCAGCAAGTTCACAAGTTGCACAGGAGGTGTCCCCGAACTCAACTAGGAATGAGGTCCGCGCATCTTTCCTGCGCTTGATCCCGCCCGAAGCGAGACGGGGCAACAGATCAGCTCTAGTTAAAAATAGGAGCAACATTTGCGATTTGTGATGTGTGTAGTGTGAAAATAAATAATTAGTGTATTGAGGCGAATAAGCACAGTATTTTGTTTAAGCACCACACCAATGCAACAAAGAAGACACCATAAGCCAGTATTCAACCCATCTGTCGTAGAACAACACCTCAGCACCACTGAAAAGTCACAAGAGCACGTTGATCTCATATTCAGAGCACTCGAGACACTGCTACTCACCAAAGACCTACCACGTTCTGTTCACGAAAAACTCTCAGCAGTTGTGCAACCTATGAATTTCCACAAGGGTGACGTAGTCATCAAAGAAGGAGACTCAGGTGACAGATTTTTCATCATTGTTTAAGGACACCTTGATGTTACTCGCTCAGGAAAGAAAGTCAACGAATGCAAACCAGGTACAGGATTCGGTGACTTAGCTCTCTTGCTTAACCAACCAAGAGCTGCCACTGTAACTGCAACCGAAGATAGCTTCTGCTACTACCTCACATCTGAGCACTTCAAAGTGTTCCTAATGCAAGTTAGAAAAGCTCAAATTGAAAAGTACAAAGTGCTTATTCGTAATATCAAGGCTCTTTCATCATTAAACGAGTAAGAGACTTATATGATCGCACAGGCCATGAAACCATACAATGTTCTTGAAAACACAAATATTATCACACAAGGTGAACAAGGTGACTTGTTCTATTACATTGAAAAAGGTGATGTTGAAATTATTTATAATGGTAAGAAAGTTAACGAGTTGCATTCTGGAAGCTATTTTGGAGAAGCTGCGTTACTACACTCTGCATTGAGAAATGCAACTGTTAAATCAATGGGGCCATGCGAACTTGCCGTTGTTGATAGAGAAACCTTCATCAACTTAATTGGTAATGTTGGTGCTAGACTTGAAGAGGGCAGAAAGAATGATTGAGCAAATTATAAAATATTTATCACTTTTAACGTTAAATAGAGAGTGCAAAGCCCTCTGGAACACCCAAGAATTCTTTTAACATTTTCATTCCTTCGTCTTGTACTTGTTACTTACCAATCATCCAAACAGCGCAGAATTCACCTCTGTCGTTCTTTCTGGTTTCAATTCCGGTAAAGCTAGGGTGACTAAACAGTCCTGTTAAAACGCCCACAACTAATTTTTCCCAAAGGATATCATTTTGATCGGGTGAACCGGTTGTTAAACGAACTCTAGAAGCGCCATTATTGTCGTGTGCTTCATCCTCGTACATTGGTAGGATCGTATTTTTCATTAAACAGTATCCAGTTTTCTGTGGGAGAGCTGAAGGTCTTTCAACAAATTAAAATTTTTCTGTAAAATCTTAAACAGAAGTGAAGTCGCCGATGCTTTTAAAACATTTTCTATATTCTGCTTCCTCGTCCTTGCTTTAAGGAACACCAGCATAGCATAATCGCCACTGCTAAGATAAAACTAATTTTGACATCGCTGGAGTGGATAAATGAAATTCAGCAATTATCGAACAATAAATATGAAAATTTGAATCATGATAATAGAGGATTTTAAATATGTTCTTTAACATTCGTTCCTCTTTAACACACGTTATATTTCTTACCGATTAAGTTGTAGTTGACTTAACAACATCGCAATTTCCATGTATGTTTAGTTGTTAGCAAAGTATAGACCGGAAGCGATTTGCGATAAATGAAATGAAATTATATACATAATTAACATTTCTCACATATATTAATGTTCTCACCACACCACTTACAAGAAATATGAGAGAACTAAAAGAAGAAGAGGCATAATTGCTTTTTGAGAAGCTTGCCAAATATGTAGGTGATAATTCAGAACGTTTGTTAACTAGAACAGATGGTAACTACGTTTTCCGTTTGATCAAAAATAGAATCTATTACATGTCTGAGTAATTAGCCAAACAATGCCCAACTTCTGATGCTAGAAAACTTCATGGCGCTGGTATTTTAGTTGGTAAGCTTACACACAACGGCCATTTCCATATCAATATTACTTGTTTACCATTGTTAGAGCAATTTGCTTCTCATAAGATATGGTTAACCAAGTCAGCCGAACTTTAATTCCTATATGGTAACGATTTAATCAGATCACACGTTTAAAAAATGTCTGATGGTATCCCAGATAACGCAGGTGTTGTTGTTTTCAATGAATAAGACGGAGCAGTTGGATTCGGTGTTATGACCAAGGCCGGTGTTGACGCAGCTAGAAGCTAATTCGGTGCCAGAGTCGTTATCCATTAAGCTGATGTTGGAGAGTATTTAAGAGATTAAGAGTAAATGTTCTGAGGTGATATTATCATATAATAGATGAATAATATAAATATTGTCGGTCACTTAGCAAGCATATACGGTAAACAGGCAATTTAGAATTGATATTTAAAATGGGTATGCAACTATAGATACACAATATAAATTACAAATTACTACTATATAACTACTACAAATTACTACAAATTACTACCAAATATTCAATCAATCTAGTTTTCTAAGAGTTTCTTAAGATATTTCTTTATTGATACTTATGTGATACAAAATCGTATATTTAATACGCAATAATTACACGTCTTAGAGATAAAGATTAAATGTTCTGATGTGATATTTAGTTTATAATTCAATATTTTCGGTCACTTGGCAAGTTGAGCGGCTAACTGAGCGGCAGCTGCTGGGGCATCATCGGCGAAGAAAATGAATTATTCTTCAAGCTTGGCACCACAGTATGGGCCAATCGCATGCCATATATTCTTGAGAAGAGATGCGTCGCCGTAAGCAGCCTTTGGGCCTCCAGTGGTGTTCACAACTTTGAAATGCTTTCCAGCAAATCCATCCTTGGCGAGCATCGTGTCCATGTAGGCCTTTCCGACAGCTGGAACGTTGTACCAGTATACTGGGTGTTGGAAGACGATTCGGTCGAAGGAGTTGAGCAGCTTCTTTTCGGCTTCAACATCTTAAACTGGACCAGACACCATGTGGATGGTCACGTTCTTGTTCTTCTTGATTTCATCAAGGAGTATCTTATTTCTAACAGATTGCTCTGGGTTAGGATGGAATACAACGACGATAGTCTTCATTTATGGATAAGGAAGTGGCAAGTTTATTGAAATGTCATCAAAAATACAAAAACTATATTAATGGGTCAAGAAAGTGTTTACTGTGTCAAGTCCGAAATATGTTTGAATAACAAAAATGAATACTTTTTAATAATTAGTTTTTCTTATATGATATATTACTTGTTTAAATGCTAAACGTTAATATTTTAGTAACAAAAAAGAGAGTAGTTAATCAAAATCTAATAATAGTTCAAGGATGTGCGTAATCTATATAATAATACTTAATTCAATATTATGTAATGTTAATATTATCATTTATATTGTCATTTCTTGTTTTCGAGTTCTTCTTCGAGTTCCTCAATTCTAGCTTCTTTATTTTATAATATTTTCTTCAAGTTTAAGAACTAGGGAGTTTAATCCACTCTAAGTTAAGCTTATGCTTTTAGTTATTAAATTTCAGCATTTTTCTTAGCTATTTCTTCCTCCATTTCTTTAATTTTTATTTCATTGTTTAAAAGAGTTGTATCGCTAATTTTATTCATATTATTGTCTTATTATTTTTGACCACCTTTGAACATCTGTATTATTTTCTCGTCTTCTAACTCAGCTGGTTTGGGAACAACAATACATGATTATGCTTATGCTTGAGACATCAATTACATACACAATGAGCCAACTAATTTAGTGACTTTTTCATTTTCTTTAAGGAAAACCTACTTCAAACCCGATTCTAGATTGCCAAATTACTCTTATACTTCATCAATTGTAAATACGTTTTTTCCTGAGTATTACATGTCTTAAATTTCTTCTGAAACAAGGGCGTGTACTTCTTATTCAGAAGATTTAAAGAGAAGTGAAAAGAAACGAATGGTATCCGTAACAGAGTCTGGAATAGACATTTTTGCTCAATGAAGTGGTGTTATATGATTTACTAATATAACATTATTAAAAATAATTCAAATAATTTCCATTTCACATATGACAACTTCCATAATATCATATTTCGAAAAAGATAATTCTGAACCTCACATTCAAGTATTTGATTGGGAAGATAACTTAACGGTAAAACAGGTAATAGAAAAATTCTTGTTTCCAACGTTAAAGTATAATCTATCATACAATTAAATAATTGTTTAACAAAAACACGAAGATTTTATATCACCAGAGTTATAACCATCTACTAAAATAAATTAGCTTCTTAGTTCGGAGCTATTTGACCTTCATGTACATAGACGAATTACTGAAAAAGAAGCAGATTAGATGCTGGTTGATATGGAAATATCTGATGAAACCCCGCCGTAATTATCACATATAGCTGAAAGCGCTCCGGTTACAATCGTATAGAATACAGAAAACTAATCAAAAGATCAAATCAAAGATTTAGCTAATATTAAAATAGAACTTGGTTAATCATCGTTAATGTCTCAAAATTCATTAGGTCCGGTCAAAATAGACTTTAAATCAATTAAATCAGCATTTAATTCTGCTAAGTTGAATTTAAAGCCCATTTCAAAATTGGATACGTTAATGGTTTCTTCAGCTGATTCAATTTTATCAAAGCAAAGGAATAAATCACGTGAATTGTGCAGAGAATATTCTTGGCAGCTTGCGTATGAGTAGCAACCACTATATTGTGATAGAGGCGAGAATGTGATGACCTAAAGAACTGCAGAGATTTTAGAGGAGCGTTTGGAGCGCAAAGTGTACATAGCATGTTCTATAGAGATTGAGCCAATGCATTCTTTGTATTTGGATTTTCTCGTTGGGCACGCATATTAGTTGGTTGGTTTCAAGCACAATGATATTTACCAGACTCCGCCGAATTTGATAATGCAGGTGATTCGCGATTAGTATGGTGGGTGGGCGATTGTATTTTTCTAGTTGGAGAAGAAGAACATTCTGCTGCACGCTATTTTACCTATTTGTTGCAGGTATTCTCTCGAGCCGCTGGTTAAGTCCAAAAACTAGCCTAACGCGCAGCTTCAACCGGAGGACTCGGTGCGCAGCATTTTGGGCCTGTCAACGTTCATGTCCACGAAGTCAAATAACTCCAATAAGAAGTCTCTTAAGTCCCAGTCCTCGCAAAAGTAGGAGTAGAATCCGTACTTGGAGTAGCCCGATCAGATTCCAAAGCACGCGGTCATCTTCCTCTTGAACGTTGACGGGCTCTCAATTAGCTTCAAAACGGTGTTTCCCCAGGCGGTTCTCCTCCAAAACGCCCTTCAAATGTGCACAAATGAAACTGTGGGCGAATTTAGTAGAGAATACGGCTCAAGTTTACTGTTCGAGGACGTTGTGAAGAACAGAATGCTCAACTTAAATCTTTTTATGAACTTACTACAGTGCGAGGAGTTCTACTTCTAACAAGAGGTGTTCTTAAAAACTCAGGCGCTCATAGTTAACAACTTCAAAATATTTATCGGCCTGGAGAACGAAACGGCCGATTTCGGGCGCTGGATCGTTAAAATGGCAATGCTCGCGGACGATAACGGGCTCGAAATATACGAACTCATTTTGCAAAATCTTAGAGATGACCATAAAAAACTGGACTAGTGTATTATTTTGCTCGAATAAATCACCCTATACCCAGCACCTATGTAAGGAGAAACGTATATAAATGAGCAGAAACTAATCGACATCGCACTTTTAATAGAATCTGAACAAGAGAACGGAGCATAAACACTCAATACCGAAAGATTACGCGCATGCGCCTCACGCATTAGCACTTTGACCAGAGAACAAAAGTTCTAACTGAATGTTCCACTAATTCCAAGAAATCCACCAATTGAACTGGTAAATGAAGTAGACAACGAAGAAGATGAATTTTTCGATGACTACTACGCACGTCCAAGAACAGTTTCAGTATGCGTGTTTCCAGTCACTGCAAACGGATAATACCTGAAACCACTCATAAAAAAGGTTTGTGCAATTGAAGATTTAATTATAGAGGACACAGATATCACTAGAACTTTTTTATAACTTATTCCATCACTTCTTGGCTAAAAATTAAATATAACTACTCAACATGGACTCATAACACGTGCATTCACATAACTTACAAAAGATGAAGATATACAAATTCACACAATTTTACCACAAATGATATACTTTAATAAGAAACAAGGAATAATTTCAAAGAGATCAACCGCCTTCATATTTGGATTCTGTTCAGCTAAATAACAAATAGGAAAGTCAGCATTCGACTATGAACAATTATTTCAGAATTTATACGGGAAGTCCAATATAGGCGATGCTTTTTTATCCATTCCGCAGTAGAAAATAATTGAAAAGGATAATAGAATTCAATATTTTTTGTTAGTAGCAGTAAGGTAAGATAACTATCCTCTTGGTGTTAAATTCTTAATAAATCCAGAGACGATGTTACCTTTCTGTGAACAATATGATACACCCGTAAAATAGGATGATCTATTCAAAAATTCTTAACATATTGGAAAAGCGCGCTAGGTTATTGATTACAGTGACAAGATAAAATTGGTTACAAGCACGCTGGTAAAAGATGATAATCAGCAATTTGCTTCAATTACTCAGATTTCAGTTCTGTTTATATAAAGGGATAATCCCGACACATTCAGAAAATTAGTTGATACTTTTATAACGCAAGTTCTACCATTTTCGGAGTTATCTAAATTCGAGTCCAAAGAAGACGAAAAGGAGTTCAAACCGCTCAAAAACGAATTCGATGATTCATACACAAAGCCGATAAAGGACCATATCGAATATACATTTTCACAGAAGGAAACGGAACTTAAAGTGAATAAAATAAAATTCAATTCGCTTTTACAACTCCACTCCCCGTTTTTCAGCATTTTCGGTTCCTCATAATTATAAGAATGCATTGATAATGACGAATTAAAAACGTTCATAAACGAATTATATGAAAATCAGGTTCTTAAAAACCAAATCAATAACACATTAACGTAATACCAAAAAATAAACGAAGAATGTGTTGTTAACGAAGCTAAATAGAAAATGACAGATCTTATGGTGTTTTAAATTGAAAAGGTTACCTTTGATCCTGATACAATCGAAATTGACCACTAACACATAACTGATTCTATTAAAGACATCGAAGCTGTAGTTCTCAAAGCACTTGATAAATGTGACGTGCAAAAATTTGAACCCATATGGCCTAGAGTAAATAATAAAGTTTAAGATCTTAAAATTGATCTCAGACTTGAAACGATGCAAAAATAAAAAGTTAGCGTAATAAAAGGACATTCACTAAAATCAAATCACTTCACAAAAGCAATAAATACAAGTTGCCTACACCTAACTCATATATTCTCTGAATTAAATGTTATCAGTCAAGCTATTGATACACTTATTCTAGACAATGAATAAGAACGAAATTAAATTGAAGTTATTGAAGATAAAATGAAATATGAGACACCTAAATTAAAACCTAAGAAACCACTTAATAGAAAGGTAGAAGAAATATAAAGAGAAATCTTTGCGGACGATTTTGATTTTTGAAAAAAGTGAAATTATATTATGTTACATTTTTGTTATATGCAAATTATGTTCTATGCAAACCTACATAAACTACGAAAATTTTGAAATCACTCTTCTCCATTCGCTACATTTAGTAGACCTTCTGTTTCATCGTTTTCCATTTTGTAGGATTTCTGGAGCGCTCTGGCTAATATTGATTGTATGGATTCTTTAGGCTCATTTTTCTCTATTTCTTTCTGAGCTTATTATTTAATCAGTGATTGTTTCCTTTCTTAACTCTCTCCAAATGTTTACTTTTTAACAGTGTCAATGTAAATTTGTTGTAATTACTCAACGCTGTCTTATAATTCACGATCAAGTGGCAATCTATTTTTAAGGAACACATGTTATAACACTGAGTCTAATTTTGCTAGGAATATCTCAAATCTGTTCTTTTTACCAAGTATTTATGTTATAAAATTATTAGTGAACACAACTGGTTTAGCCAAAGTTTTACACGCATAATCATAACCAGTTTCTTGCTTCAGTTCTAATTTAATCTTCAGCTTGGTTAGCAGTGGCTTCATTCCGAGTCCATAAACAAAAATTGTGAAGACAACCAATAATGAGGTTGCAAAACGAACCTGATTTTCTTTTATTGGGTCTAGTTTCCATGCGTTAGCTAGCGCAAATGCGATTCCTCCACGTAACCCACACATTATTAGTACTAGCTAGTCTCTCCAGGTGAGTTTTTGACCAACTTTCGCTCGACGCATATTTAGGAAGAAGCATTGTACCCATATTCCGAGCATGCGCGCTATTAATGTGTACGGTATCACCATTATGCTGAAGAATGTATCTAAATCACGTTGCTTTTTGGATACGAACGCTATTTACAAGCCCATGTCCACGAATAAAATGGATTCGAAACACTACGCAATTGCATGCACGACCGTTTAAAAGCTCACCACAGATTGCTTGTTCAAATTAAATTCAGCGTACCTTAATAGAACTAATGCGCTGGTCATAACCGATATAACACCTGAAAATAGTAAAGCATCAGCTAAAACGTAGCATATAAGGGCACACACCACAAATAATATGGGCTCCAAGTTACTAATTCGGTGACTAATTCTGGTAATCAGGCAGAACGTGAAAGTAACCACAGTTCCTAGAATTATTGCACCAAGAACGGACACAGTGAATTTTGCGAGCCCGAGCCCGAATATCTCACCTAAATTCGACCCATTTTGCTCTAATGAGTCAATACTCTTAAATAAATTGAAGAGAACAATCGCTACACCATCATTAAGTGTCGATTCGCCAAAGCAAATGTTGAAAATGTCTTCGTTCACGTGCATTGACTCCATAATTGCGATAACTGCTACTGGGTCAACGGCGGATACTAAAGCTGAGTAAGTCAAGAATTCTGAAGATGAAAAAGGTGTAGTGATATGAGACTTGGATATTATCAGGAATATACCCACAACAACGGTTGATATCAGCGTTCCAATTATGGCAAAGGTCACTATATCCAGAAAATTGTGGAAAAATGCTGTCTTGTTCAAGAAATATGTTGCATCAAAGATGATAAACGGAACAAAAATGTAAATGAATACATCTGGAGAAAAGGACAAATATTTCTGCAAATCAGAAGCAGTAGTTGTATCAAACGCACTAATGATAAAACCAACAACTATCCCAATCAATACCAATAAAGCTGACTCCGGTAAAAACTTAGAAAATTTTGATCCACTGTAAAGAAGTCGTATTAAAGAAGTCACAAGTAATAAAATGCAAATAAAAATAATAGTAGCCTTTGTTTTTGTCATGTCCCAACCAAATATTTCGAATTCTTCACTCATTTGATGTGGTTAACATTAAATAATAATTTGCATAGATATGCATATAAAGTCAACTTAACAATCAATAATCAGTGTGTCAATCATCTTTTTAAGCTTATTCCAGTTCACTAACTCCAGCACCTTGAAGATGGATTGATATTGATAACTAGTGACGTTTGCTATTATTGATTGGTAAATTTTAATCCTTCTCATCATAATTTAGTAAATTGATGAAAAGATTGAAAAAGGAACTTGAGCCCTGACATTTAGTTAATAAGGTTAAGTGAGTCATTTAATTAACTTATAAGTTGAATTATTCACTACCCATCTTTATTTTTCTGCTACTCAATAAGAGTTTGAAATATTGGATTGTAAATTTTTAACTCTAGTTTGCGTTTCTAATCATTAGATTATTCAATAATTTTGTTTATTAAATATATTTAAAATATCACTTCAATTATGAAAATAACTAGATAAAGTTGGACTGATTCTGAAATAGAAAAACTTTCGAATTTTGTCACACTGTATAAAACAATGAAAAAAGAAATGAATTGGGAAGATATTGGGAAACAACTAAGTAGAACAGCATCACAATGCAAATCGTACTACCAAAACGTTTTAAAAGAAAAATTGAACTACAACAATAGAAAAAATCACACTTGGACAAGAAACGAAATTATGAGCTTATGGATTGTCTTACAAAATTATAATAATGATTTCAAACTTGTGTAACAAACTCATTTTCCTAATCTCTCATTAAAGTAGTTGTAAAGTTAGTGGGTTCAAGTTAAACGCAAGTATGCGTAACATGCAGATAATTTCCGTAGTGTCTAATAAGACAATGCGTTTGTCAAGTTAATTCCTCAAAAGATGTTCATCGCAGAATGTTTCATAATTAAAGTCAGCATAAGACGTATGGAATTGGTGGAAAAGAAAATTATATAAATGTCTACAGAACAGTTATAGGATAATGGCTACATCCCAGACATTATGGAAATTAAAGGCTTTAATTCTCTTTGGGGAACTATGGATCCATTAGATCTAGTGCAAATATACAATATAGAACAAATTAGTCGTGGGATAACAGAAGATCAAGTAGAAAATGTAAAATCAATTTGATGTCTTTTTTTTCTTTATAATTGTTGTTATAAATAGATAATCCCGCTTCTTTATTTCACCTTTATTTATCCACTTCAAAGATGATTAGTTCAATTACTATTTCTCACTTTAAATCATTCGTGAATTTCACCGTTCCGATTAAAAAGTTACACTCTGCCATTCTTGGTCCGAATTCTGCCGGGAAGTCTAACTTACTTGATGCAATTTGTTTTGCTTTGGGTTTGGACGATACGACCAGGAATGGTTAATTGAACAACAGAAACGAGGCTGGCGAGACTTTTGTCTAAATACAGTCCAAAAAGAAGGTTTTCAAGAGGTAGCAATAAGTATCCACCTCAGTTTACTTTATCAATGGAGCAATAGTGTAAAGACAGGAATATTTGGACGCCATAGCAGCCGAGTTTGGTCATGGAATTCAGAGAATCGCGTAGTAGGACACTGGTTTCAACGCTGATTTCGTCAAGCTCTGTGAGTCTCTGTGCCAGGAGAAAGATACGATTGAGCAGTACGATTTGGCCCACATGCGCTTGAAGGAAAGCCAACAACAGTAAAAGCAGCTCCAATCAAAAGTAAATCTGCAGAAGAAGAAATTGCAGGCGTACGAGCTTGACGAGGCTCAAAACAACGAGTTCACACTCGCAGAGCAGGAATTATAATAAGCGTAAAAGGACAAGTGCAACCACCAGATATAAAAAAATCTAACTGATTTGCAAACAGCTGCTTAATCTCTCGAATCTACGAATCAGTTTTTAGCAGATTTGAAGCAAAACCACTCCACGGTCATTCAAGAGCAAGAACTGCTGAACACGAACCTACAGAATTTAGAGCTTCAAAACCAAGAACTCCAAATCGAACTCAAATCCCAAAAGAACAAACTCGAATTGGAACTCCAAATGAAGAAACTTCAACTCGGTTCACAGAAAATAATGAACGAAAAGAAAATAAACAACGCAAACGACAACTTACAATAAGTACTTTAAGAAATTCAAAAATAAAAAGTTGAAGCGGAAAAAATACAAACGGAAATCGAAATCTACCAAAGCCAAAAATCACAAGTTAGAATTCCTGAAGAATACTTCACTTTACAAAAGAAATTCGAAGCCGAAAACCAAGAACTGAGCAAAGAATACCTCATGCAAAAATAACAAGTTCACAACTCAAAGCAGTTATTCAAAGCTAGCGAAGAAAAACTCGCTCAATGCCAAGCCGAAGACGAACAACTCAAAAAATAATTCAACACACAAGAAGAAAAAGTTAAATAAACTGAAATCCTAATTGAACAAAAACAAGAGAAAATCAACCAAATCACACAAGAAATCTCATCCATCAAAGACCAAATCAATAAAAACCAACAAAAATCAAATAATATCCTCATTCAACTCCAACCAATTTAATCCAAGATTGACTCCTCTGCTGAAGCTCAAAGATTTATCAAAGAAGAAAGAAGATACATTGATATATTCCAAAAAATTCGTGGTCAGGGTATTTACGGCTATGTTAAAGATCTTTACCAAACACAGTATTCTCAGGTTGCCGATTTCATCCTTTCTTCAGTCAACTACAACGTGGTTACTGCAGATTTTGATGTTGTGCAGAATTTACTCACTATCTTGAAGTAAATTAAAGTGCAATTGCAGTTCATTCCATTGAAATCACTGAAATTCAATCAAACTGATTACAATAACAGTATGCAGGAAATGCGCTCCATTTGCTCCTAATTTAACCAAACAAATCAGGGCAGAGCTCAACCATTCATGGACATACTCAAGTTCGATCCCAAGTTCTAGCCTGTGTTTTCTCATTTCCTGAAGAATATGTTCTTTTTCGAAGGTCTTCCACAGCAAGCCAGTCACTTCAGCTAGTAGTATAAGGTCCGTGTGGTAACCGAGGACTGCTTATTATTTGGTGGTAAGGGAACTATCTCAGTTCAAATCAACTCCAAGTCAAATGAGAAGCAGCACAAGGAGGGCGACGTTTTGAAGCTCGCTCAGGAGAAAGTGCAGCTTGAGTCGAAGTTAATGCAACTTAACGAGGAAAATCTTGCTCTTGGTACAAAACTTCAGCTATTGATTAATCAGAAGCTCTCAACAGAATAAATTGAGCTGAGCAAGCTTTAAAACGTGATTGACATCCAGATCATTGAGCTGACCAAGCTCAGGTCACTCTTAGCTGAGCAGAAGAAGTCAACTCAGTACTTAAAGCAGGAGCTTGAGCGCAATGAAGCGCAGCTTGCAACTTAATAATCAGATTTGAAGCAAATTAAGAGCAGAATCATATTACTGCAAACTGACTCCTTCAAGACCTTCTACGAGCAGTACAATCTCACTCCAGAGCAGGTCGAGCAAGTTATCAACTAGCAGAACAATCACGACGAGAAGCGCATTTAGGAGCTCACATTTAGGCTCAAAATGTTATAGAACGAATCCCTTCAGCAATAACAAGAGAAAACGTCCAACTTCATTATAACAATCAGACAAAACCAGTCTCAAATCGACAATTAAATAAACATCCTGAACGCGCTTATTAACGAACTTACCCAGAAAATATCAACAACTGAAGCCCAGCTCCAAAAATTAAAGGAGGAGAAGGAAAAACTCATGAACCAAATCCAAATCTAAAATCAATCAAATGGTCAAATAAACGCCGAGCTGAAGTCAAACACTCACCTAGTGAACGAGCTCCAGAACAAAATCAATTCCTGCCAACTTGAGTTAAAATAAACGCTCGAATTCGCGTTCGTGAACTCAATCCCGCTCCAAAGCGATAAGAACACAGACAACATCCACGACAAGATCCAGAACTTCCTCGCTGAACCAACCGGAATTGACATTTTCATCAACAAACTCGCCCTGAATCTGAACTACTCGGACGACTACGAAGAGAAAATAACTGAACTGAGCAAGAAACTCCTCAACAGACCTCCAAATCAAGTCGGACAAGCAATTATTAACAAAGAAAAGGAGAAAATGAATCAAATGGAAGCCGAACTGAAAACTATTAAACAAACAACAGCAGCTCAAAACGCACACTACACAAAACTTTTGAAGCTCAGAGGAGAAACTTTAAACGAATTCTTAGAAAATGTTGAAACAAAATTAAAAACGTACTACGAATAAGTCACCTCGAATCAAGGGCAGATATTCATTCAAATTAACGATGCGGTGAGACCGTTTTAATAAGACGCCGTTAACTTGATGCTCATGCCAGCTGGAGACCAGGTCAGAGACATATCACAGGTTTCGGGAGGAGAGAAAGCACTAGTGAGAATATGCTACTACTTAGCACTTGCTGAAGTACTTGACTGGAAAATACTCATATTAGACGAAATAGATTAAAACTTGGACGCGGATAAAGTCGGGCAAGTAAAAGAGCTGCTCATGCACGCAAAACAATAAATACTCGTAGTCACACATAACACACACCTGGCAAGCGGATTCGAACAACTTATTGGAGTTTCCAGAAAAGAAGAACAACCCAGCCAAATTTGGTGGATCGTTAATGACACTGTTGAGTGAATACTCCTATAATACATTATTTAATAAAATAATTAAACAAAAAAGTTTTCCCACAATATCGTAAAATTCGTTACCGTCATTTTACTTTGAACCATCACTATTTCATCTGATGATCCACTGAAGATCTTAGCGGTTAATCATTTAATTAATGTTGAACCATATCCTATATAACAGAGAACAATTTTAATAGAGAAAATTTTATCTTAATTATGTATAATTTTCATGATTGTGTAAGTAACCATGACTTACATATCCAAAATGAAATTAAACTTCGGAGATTAACTAATATTATATTTTAATTGTCAAAAAAATTATTTCACTCCACAAACATGTTCTTTTACACATAGAATGATGGCGATATGTGTATTAGTACAAATAAAGGTGAAAATAAATGCTAAAATAACTTAAGTCAATTTTACGGTAAAAACTTCAATAGCATCATAATTGATGGAAATAATAAGTCAGAATTTGTTCTTAGATCGTATAAGTCAAATATAGATAAAATAGAAATTAGGAATTGCGTAATTAATCTTGATGAGGCAATGGGATATTTTTAGTATGTAACTTTTTATTACTGTAAATTCTATGGAAATCTAAATGATAAATTTCATGCAATAGCTCTTGACTTCACAGGAGGTCTTAAACTTTCTTCTTTGTCTGGTGGAAATATAGAAATCATAAATATAAAATGCAGTAGTGAGAAAAACACGATTAATTAAGTTGATTTTGATGGAACTGAACAAATGAATAATTTGAATTCATTAACTTTAAATTATTGTTATGCAGATTTGTCAAAATTTAAAGGAACATGGAAAAAAGTGGAATTAATTAACTGTAACCTTAGATAATAATTACCTTGTGCCTTTAAATCAGAATATATGAAAATAGAGAGTCGAGACCGATATGTGCTGCATGCGTTTACTGATTATCACTTTAATCACATTACATTAAACTTTAGGAGCTATGTTATTTTTGATCCATTACAATTGCAGTTAATATTATGGAAGAAACTCGATCTCGTTTTAGAATAGTGTGTAATAGATTTACAGTAGTTGTGTGGTAAATTCAATATATTTGAAGCTAAATCTTGTCGTTTAAAAAACAGTTTGACTTCTTAATTTAGTTGTGACTAAATAAGGCTTATTGAGTGCGGTCTGGAGTCATAGCCATACTATACGAAAATTGCTTACCGCACCAATGTCATTTACTAAATTAAGTGCAACTCAATTTATATTCAGGGTAATGCGGTAGTTGATCATCTTCCGAACGTAAAAGAGCTATCACTTAAAAGCTGTAAAGTTGCTCTAAAGAACCAAATTATTAATCTAGAGAAATTGACTCTTGTTGAATGCGAACTGCAAAATCTGGGCGCATCGCAGGTTCCGTCCTTGAAAGAACTTCATAATTATATATTTAGCGTTTAAAACGTTCGGCCTGATATTTAAAAGTCGTTGCTGAACATAATCTAAATGAATAAATTAACGTAGCGGAGAAAAGATAAACAAGTAAAAGATATTGAAACTAGTCTCAAAAAGCGTGATCGTATTATTGAGAGAATTAAAAATGTAAACTGCGAAATACAGTTCTGTATGTGGCTTATAGAAAATAATTACTATAAAGGATATGAGTGAAAATAATTGAACTAATGAAAATATATATAAATATATAAAGGTAAATATAAATATACAAAGGCAACCACCACCAAGCAATGCCAATACAACGGAACAACCTCTCGTGCAAACCGAAGGAAATAACGAGCAAAACGAAACTGAGAAGCGAGAACCAGTTTCTAAAAATAAAGCGAATCAGGTGAAACTGGTCCGCTAACGACTCAGTGAGGGCCGTGCTTGGTCTTTACTGAGTGGGCATAAATGATGGGTTGAGCCCGTTTTGAAAGTGGAAACACTGGCGTGCGAGAGCCAATGTTTTGCTTTCGAAAGTCTCAATCAAGATCTGTTTGTGCCGTCTCCAGGAAGTGAAATGATATATAAATACAGTAATATTTTCAAACTTTTTTTGGAATTTAGAAGTGAAATTTTATAGATGTAACGTATTATGTACCCTTCGAAATATTAAAGTAAAATAATTTCATTTTTTATATTTCTTCATACTCCATTTTTACAAGCTGATTTTGACCTTATTTTGATATTCACTGCTACTAGGAATAATCAACAATAGGTTTAGCTTGTTTTTCATAGTGGTATTTCATGAGTAGTATATGACTATCTAAGTCATTCTGCATTTCTGTAAAATATCGAAATTTTCATATTTTTTAATGTGTACCCTTACTGAATCTTAGTTAATTGAACAACTGTTTTAGTAAGTATGCGGTAGAAGATTAATTGAGTTGAGAGGTTTATTTTATGTTATTAATTTTGTTGAAACGAAATAATGTTAAGCTTGTCAGTATTTCCACTTCGCAAATAATTAACAAAATTCTCGAAATCGACTTCAACCATTTAATAGGTAAATTACTATTTTTGTGTTCAATATATATTAAAACATATTATTCGTATTTTAAATCACTTTATTCATTTTTTATAAATGTGTGTGTACCCTCTTATGTCATTTTATTCACTAATATGCGTTTTATAACACTCTGGACACAAATGATATCCTTTGCACGAACACACATATCTGCTATTACATTATTTGCAGCCGACAAATTACGCACTTACTTTTGTATATACATGATAGTGTTTATACCTTTTCACAAAAATAGTAATTTACCTATTAAATGGTTGAAGTCGATTTCGAGAATTTTGTTAATTATTTGCGAAGTGGAAATACTGACAAGCTTAACATTATTTCGTTTCAACAAAATTAATAACATAAAATAAACCTCTCAACTCAATTAATCTTCTACCGCATACTTACTAAAACAGTTGTTCAATTAACTAAGATTCAGTAAGGGTACACATTAAAAAATATGAAAATTTCGATATTTTACAGAAATGCAGAATGACTTAGATAGTCATATACTACTCATGAAATACCACTATGAAAAACAAGCTAAACCTATTGTTGATTATTCCTAGTAGCAGTGAATATCAAAATAAGGTCAAAATCAGCTTGTAAAAATGGAGTATGAAGAAATATAAAAAATGAAATTATTTTACTTTAATATTTCGAAGGGTACATAATACGTTACATCTATAAAATTTCACTTCTAAATTCCAAAAAAAGTTTGAAAATATTACTGTATTTATATATCATTTCACTTCCTGGAGACGGCACAAACAGATCTTGATTGAGACTTTCGAAAGCAAAACATTGGCTCTCGCACGCCAGTGTTTCCACTTTCAAAACGGGCTCAACCCATCATTTATGCCCACTCAGTAAAGACCAAGCACGGCCCTCACTGAGTCGTTAGCGGACCAGTTTCACCTGATTCGCTTTATTTTTAGAAACTGGTTCTCGCTTCTCAGTTTCGTTTTGCTCGTTATTTCCTTCGGTTTGCACGAGAGGTTGTTCCGTTGTATTGGCATTGCTTGGTGGTGGTTGCCTTTGTATATTTATATTTACCTTTATATATTTATATATATTTTCATTAGTTCAATTATTTTCACTCATATCCTTTATAGTAATTATTTTCTATAAGCCACATACAGAACTGTATTTCGCAGTTTACATTTTTAATTCTCTCAATAATACGATCACGCTTTTTGAGACTAGTTTCAATATCTTTTACTTGTTTATCTTTTCTCCGCTACGTTAATTTATTCATTTAGATTATGTTCAGCAACGACTTTTAAATATCAGGCCGAACGTTTTAAACGCTAAATATATAATTATGAAGTTCTTTCAAGGACGGAACCTGCGATGCGCCCAGATTTTGCAGTTCGCATTCAACAAGAGTCAATTTCTCTAGATTAATAATTTGGTTCTTTAGAGCAACTTTACAGCTTTTAAGTGATAGCTCTTTTACGTTCGGAAGATGATCAACTACCGCATTACCCTGAATATAAATTGAGTTGCACTTAATTTAGTAAATGACATTGGTGCGGTAAGCAATTTTCGTATAGTATGGCTATGACTCCAGACCGCACTCAATAAGCCTTATTTAGTCACAACTAAATTAAGAAGTCAAACTGTTTTTTAAACGACAAGATTTAGCTTCAAATATATTGAATTTACCACACAACTACTGTAAATCTATTACACACGATTCTAAAACGAGATCGAGTTTCTTCCATAATATTAACTGCAATTGTAATGGATCAAAAATAACATAGCTCCTAAAGTTTAATGTAATGTGATTAAAGTGATAATCAGTAAACGCATGCAGCACATATCGGTCTCGACTCTCTATTTTCATATATTCTGATTTAAAGGCACAAGGTAATTATTATCTAAGGTTACAGTTAATTAATTCCACTTTTTTCCATGTTCCTTTAAATTTTGACAAATCTGCATAACAATAATTTAAAGTTAATGAATTCAAATTATTCATTTGTTCAGTTCCATCAAAATCAACTTAATTAATCGTGTTTTTCTCACTACTGCATTTTATATTTATGATTTCTATATTTCCACCAGACAAAGAAGAAAGTTTAAGACCTCCTGTGAAGTCAAGAGCTATTGCATGAAATTTATCATTTAGATTTCCATAGAATTTACAGTAATAAAAAGTTACATACTAAAAATATCCCATTGCCTCATCAAGATTAATTACGCAATTCCTAATTTCTATTTTATCTATATTTGACTTATACGATCTAAGAACAAATTCTGACTTATTATTTCCATCAATTATGATGCTATTGAAGTTTTTACCGTAAAATTGACTTAAGTTATTTTAGCATTTATTTTCACCTTTATATAGTAAATAATACAATAGTAGTCGACGACAATTTTCGGCACTCCAGACTTATTTTCAGGCACAATAAAAGCTGTAAAAGTTCTTGATATAAAGTATTTTGTACAACAGATCTTTTCAAGCAAGGAACTTTTTAGAAAATTAGGAAAATCCCGATTTTCAGCAAATTTATTGATTTATTTTCTAAATGTACTTTGAACTAGTTCCATTCAAATGGTATTGTTTTGACTCTCTCAAAGCGGTTGGAGTTGAAATGTCTAACACAGAGTAAATTTTAGTCCTTCATTAAATTAATCACAGAGCTCGACTCAGCCTAAAAGCTAATACTATTTGTTAATATTAATACGTTGTGTTACTATTGATGTTGGAAGAAACTTTATTTCTCAGCAATTTAATTTAGTTAAGAATATGTCTTGAAATTCAAGAAGCTGAATTTATGATCTATATAGCTAGATTTAATGTATTATTAATCATGATCAATTATATGTTCACTATATATTGATATTGTTTTGGTTGTTTTTAATTTCGAGTTTTGTAAAAAAGCAAAACATTAAATTTGTTCATAAATGAGTAAATATATCGCTAAATAACATTTTTGAATATATTAAGTGAATATTAAGTGAAGAGATATTAAGTGAAGAGATAATATGTTTTGTACCGACTAATATAGTTAGCTTCTGATTTGTAAACGAATATTATATTTTAAAATATATAATGCATTATTTAATGCTGAATCTAAGTGAGCTGATAATAAATATTAGTTATTTTTACTTGAATATTTAAATTTAATCTTTCAGCAGTTCAGATTAAATACATAGAAGATATTTGAAGCTATACAATCTTTAACTATAAAGAGAAGTGGTATATAAACATCAAGTATAAATTTAACTAGGGTTGAAACAAATGTTCGTATTTTATTATAATAGTCATTTAAATGTAAGTGAGGATATAAATAAAAAGTTGAGACTCACAAGTTTTTCATATTTCTCTCAATCCTAACTGAGTAAGATGATCCTGCTAATTATTGTTATTAATAAATCACTAAGTATTTCAACGATTTTATTTAATGCTAATTAGAAGTTACACCTATTACGTTAGTAATGATTATGATTAAATGTGAATTAAACTGTCAGAGGAAGAAACTTTTAAAATTAGCTCGAATTAATGTATTACTGCGCAATAATAACTTGGTTGCTAAATTATAAGCACCTAATTTAATTCAAGTAAAATATGATATTTGTTGCTTTTAAAATTTCAGAGATTCTTGAAAATTCAAATAAATTTTCAAATCTCAATACTATTTCTATCAACGATTGATCCGTTTTCCACAATTTTTCCTGGAGTGCCGAGAATTGGCCTCGAAGTTTTTATATGAAACTTTAATATCTTAAGTTAATTTCGGCAAAATTATGAATTATTCATAAGCTCTGGATGCGCTTCATTTATCGTACCCCACTTTCGACTAAGAAAATTTTATCGGGTTGATTTTTCTTGAAAAGCAGAAGCTTGCAAGTTAAAAGTTAATTTTGATGAGGTACAATTAATAGATCGTTACTTTGGTGAAACTGGGTCAGATATGATTGAAATATTTAAGTTCATGGCGTAAAATTGCATGGGTTTATATTATAGTAAATATTTCCCTAGTTTTCCCTATAATTAAAACTCATATTTCGAGTGGAAACTGTGGAGTGTAAATTATATGTTAAATAAAATTTTACTAAAGTATTCGCAACCAAGACTAAACAACTCATTCAAACAACGTCTTGGCGACAGTCACAGATCACAAGTAGCTGTGTTCCCAAGTGGACAGCTGTATTTAAGAATGCGGCCAGAAGAAATTCTGGAAAAGCATGCAATCACGTATGCCCGACAAAACCGTGAAACAAGTTAGAGACTACTACCACAGGTCTTTCCAACAAGTGCTCTACAACTGCCAGATCTCCTATGAAGACAAATAGGTTTTGCAAAAGCTCATGGCCGCCCGCCCACAGGAACGTCCCACAGACATCGCGACCCACTTCTTAGAAATCTGCTCAAACGAGATCAAGAACTACAACCGCAGAAACATCGTCGTGTACATTGTGAACGCGAGACGCCAGTGAATTTTAGTTTATAGAAATTATGCAGTATATTTTTGTTGTAACATAACCCTAATTACTGAATGTATATTCAAACAGTATGGTTTTGAATTCAACTATTTGAAATAGCTGTTGTTCTGACGCATACTTCACCATCCACAATGAATAAAATTAAAAGTGCCGAAGTCCAAATTTAGTCCGCGTATGGAAAGTTTAAACTATTTATCGCTCGAGTTTGAAATATGCGAGACATCAATATGCAAGTAATTCACGAATCGAATTTGGGATTAACTTAATCCGCGCATATTAGAGCGCTTATTGTTGCGACGAGCGATTTTTCAAATTAGTCACACTACAACAATATTCATTGAGTTTGGAAATAGTTCGAATATAATAATATAATTGGAATTGCAGATAATTGTGCCTTATTTTAACTTTTCAAACTGTCAAACCCAAATACATATTCGATTCACACTTGCTAAAAACATCAAAATAAAGACATTCACACCTGTACATTTTCATTCGGATTATTTATTTTCATCAAATTAGTTGACATTATAATTAATCTATCCACTCCAAATGAAAAACCAAGTTAATACACTTTTGAACATGTTTGAAAACCTCTTACAAACAGAGCCACAATAAGTTCTGTTCGAAGTAATGATGCTGCCAGATAACATGTACACTTATCTTTTTGCACAAGTATCTGCGTAAATTAATGTCGCCGTCAGCGAACTGAAATGCCAGTTTTCCGAAGTCGTGAATGAAAAGTTTCACATCAAATTTCAACACTGCACAACACCTAGCCACGACAGCTGTTTGAAACAGAAAACTGTGAAGTAGCAGTACGAAGAATAGAAACTCAAATTCGCACAAAAGCTAGGCCAGGTTCTCGCCGAAAACAACGTCTTGGCGACAGTCACAGATCACAAGTAGCTGTGTTCCCAAGTGGACAGCTGTATTTAAGAATGCGGCCAGAAGAAATTCTGGAAAAGCATGCAATCACGTATGCCCGACAAAACCGTGAAACAAGTTAGAGACTACTACCACAGGTCTTTCCAACAAGTGCTCTACAACTGCCAGATCTCCTATGAAGACAAATAGGTTTTGCAAAAGCTCATGGCCGCCCGCCCACAGGAACGTCCCACAGACATCGCGACCCACTTCTTAGAAATCTGCTCAAACGAGATCAAGAACTACAACCGCAGAAACATCGTCGTGTACATTGTGAACGCGAGACGCCAGTGAATTTTAGTTTATAGAAATTATGCAGTATATTTTTGTTGTAACATAACCCTAATTACTGAATGTATATTCAAACAGTATGGTTTTGAATTCAACTATTTGAAATAGCTGTTGTTCTGACGCATACTTCACCATCCACAATGAATAAAATTAAAAGTGCCGAAGTCCAAATTTAGTCCGCGTATGGAAAGTTTAAACTATTTATCGCTCGAGTTTGAAATATGCGAGACATCAATATGCAAGTAATTCACGAATCGAATTTGGGATTAACTTAATCCGCGCATATTAGAGCGCTTATTGTTGCGACGAGCGATTTTTCAAATTAGTCACACTACAACAATATTCATTGAGTTTGGAAATAGTTCGAATATAATAATATAATTGGAATTGCAGATAATTGTGCCTTATTTTAACTTTTCAAACTGTCAAACCCAAATACATATTCGATTCACACTTGCTAAAAACATCAAAATAAAGACATTCACACCTGTACATTTTCATTCGGATTATTTATTTTCATCAAATTAGTTGACATTATAATTAATCTATCCACTCCAAATGAAAAACCAAGTTAATACACTTTTGAACATGTTTGAAAACCTCTTACAAACAGAGCCACAATAAGTTCTGTTCGAAGTAATGATGCTGCCAGATAACATGTACACTTATCTTTTTGCACAAGTATCTGCGTAAATGAATATCGCCGTCAGCGAACTGAAATGCCAGTTTTCCGAAGTCGTGAATGAAAAGTTTCACATCAAATTTCAACACTGCACAACACCTAGCCACGACAGCTGTTTGAAACAGAAAACTGTGAAGTAGCAGTACGAAGAATAGAAACTCAAATTCGCACAAAAGCTAGGCCAGGTTCTCGCCGAAAACAACGTCTTGGCGACAGTCACAGATCACAAGTAGCTGTGTTCCCAAGTGGACAGCTGTATTTAAGAATGCGGCCAGAAGAAATTCTGGAAAAGCATGCAATCACGTATGCCCGACAAAACCGTGAAACAAGTTAGAGACTACTACCACAGGTCTTTCCAACAAGTGCTCTACAACTGCCAGATCTCCTATGAAGACAAATAGGTTTTGCAAAAGCTCATGGCCGCCCGCCCACAGGAACGTCCCACAGACATCGCGACCCACTTCTTAGAAATCTGCTCAAACGAGATCAAGAACTACAACCGCAGAAACATCGTCGTGTACATTGTGAACGCGAGACGCCAGTGAATTTTAGTTTATAGAAATTATGCAGTATATTTTTGTTGTAACATAACCCTAATTACTGAATGTATATTCAAACAGTATGGTTTTGAATTCAACTATTTGAAATAGCTGTTGTTCTGACGCATACTTCACCATCCACAATGAATAAAATTAAAAGTGCCGAAGTCCAAATTTAGTCCGCGTATGGAAAGTTTAAACTATTTATCGCTCGAGTTTGAAATATGCGAGACATCAATATGCAAGTAATTCACGAATCGAATTTGGGATTAACTTAATCCGCGCATATTAGAGCGCTTATTGTTGCGACGAGCGATTTTTCAAATTAGTCACACTACAACAATATTCATTGAGTTTGGAAATAGTTCGAATATAATAATATAATTGGAATTGCAGATAATTGTGCCTTATTTTAACTTTTCAAACTGTCAAACCCAAATACATATTCGATTCACACTTGCTAAAAACATCAAAATAAAGACATTCACACCTGTACATTTTCATTCGGATTATTTATTTTCATCAAATTAGTTGACATTATAATTAATCTATCCACTCCAAATGAAAAACCAAGTTAATACACTTTTGAACATGTTTGAAAACCTCTTACAAACAGAGCCACAATAAGTTCTGTTCGAAGTAATGATGCTGCCAGATAACATGTACACTTATCTTTTTGCACAAGTATCTGCGTAAATGAATGTCGCCGTCAGCGAACTGAAATGCCAGTTTTCCGAAGTCGTGAATGAAAAGTTTCACATCAAATTTCAACACTGCACAACACCTAGCCACGACAGCTGTTTGAAACAGAAAACTGTGAAGTAGCAGTACGAAGAATAGAAACTCAAATTCGCACAAAAGCTAGGCCAGGTTCTCGCCGAAAACAACGTCTTGGCGACAGTCACAGATCACAAGTAGCTGTGTTCCCAAGTGGACAGCTGTATTTAAGAATGCGGCCAGAAGAAATTCTGGAAAAGCATGCAATCACGTATGCCCGACAAAACCGTGAAACAAGTTAGAGACTACTACCACAGGTCTTTCCAACAAGTGCTCTACAACTGCCAGATCTCCTATGAAGACAAATAGGTTTTGCAAAAGCTCATGGCCGCCCGCCCACAGGAACGTCCCACAGACATCGCGACCCACTTCTTAGAAATCTGCTCAAACGAGATCAAGAACTACAACCGCAGAAACATCGTCGTGTACATTGTGAACGCGAGACGCCAGTGAATTTTAGTTTATAGAAATTATGCAGTATATTTTTGTTGTAACATAACCCTAATTACTGAATGTATATTCAAACATTAACATTATACTTCTTATTAGTATTATTTTAGAAGTAGTATTATTATAAAAATTATGTATTATTAATGTATTTTGAAGTTATCGTTAGATTTAGGTTAGAAATATCTATGTTTGCGCAATTCTAGCATTATTATGTTGTTATATTACAGATTTCATATTCAATTCGCTGTATTTCTATGTGTATTCAAATATATTAAATCTTTTTAAGATCATCATCAGTTCGTACGATACAATATACTATGTGTAATATATAAAATTTGAGCCACTCCAAACATGCAAAAGGCCTATTTCGGCGCTTATATGGGTCTTGAGATTCCGGAGCTGGAGAACAACTCAGTAATCCACAGCCCGCGCGTAGAGTCCGTTTTGCACTTCAGTCCAGTTTATAATAATCTGCACGTAAAGAGTTAACCGCAACTTCACGTGTAAAACAGTCCAATTCAAAGACCGTTTAAACAATAAATCCAGAAAACGATTTAACTTTAATAAAAACCGAATTAAACGAAACCGGTTGTTTTGAATTTGAACTACAACAACAAATTCGCGAACTACAACGCGAACCGAATGAAACGGGTCCTTTAAGAAGCGGAAAAGGCCAAAAACGGGAGGTAGTGGAGAGTCAAATGAAACCATAAACGGAATACAAATTGAATATGTTATTTAACCCAAGTTTCGACTATGAGGGTTTTTGACAAAAGTCGATTTTAGAAGGAGAATGAATTTAGGAATTCTAACTATATTTTTGGAGGATATAGACCTCTACTATTGTTGATGAAATATAAAAATTTTCCACATCACAAATGATGAATAAAATGCTGGTCGCCAAAAGCCAAGTAAAATTATACATAAATGCTCATAGTTGAATAAAGGTTATTCTGTGATGCTTATAGCCGTCCGGAGGGCTATGATGACTACAGCTATGACTATTCAAGAATATTTCTAAAATTATAGACTGTTGAAATAGTTAAAATTTATTAACTTTGCCACAGATACCAGTGTTTAATACACAAATGAACACATTGATACAGTTGTATAAAATATTTTAAATTATCCAAGTCAAAATATTGGTCGCTTGTAAATTCTTAATCGAGTAAGAGCTGAGCTACTCCAACAATTTTCTTAACAATGATTACGAATTGGCAACTCATTGCATTTAAGTTATAGATTAACCTCGAACTTTTACTCTTTTGATTTTCTATTTCATCAAGCAACCCAAGTATAAGTTACAAGTTACACCTGGAACCAAATATAGAATATAAGAAGTATTAGCAGAGAATATATAATAGCGCTAATGATTTTTAAAAGTGAACATTATTTGTTGGCTATATATATAAATTTTACAAAAATGGTCATTTCAACTACGTTATTAGGGAATCTCTGGAAACTTATTATTTTCTAGCTTAATCATCCTGCTAATAATCTACAGCTGCTTCAGTTCCTAAGTCTTGTCTTTCATTCTCTCTAAACATGAATTTTCAGCTTGAAGCTTAAATCGTCCAGAAGTAATATCAACTGAACTATTAATATTATTCAGTATTGTATGAGATTATCTTTATTAATTTTATTTTCTTTCATCTGTTATTTTTTCAAGGCTACATTTTGAATCCTCTTAAAGAACTCTTTATTCGTGGCTAAGTCTAGCGGACCTGCTAAGTTCTTTAGTGGTTCCAATTTATCTTAACTTTCAGCTTCAGCTTCGCTTACACTAATGAGAATATCCAATATTGAACAATTCATGTATTGCTAGAAACTTCCTTTATATGTTCTGTCAAACCTACATATTGCCCTAGTGAAACTGTTTACTTTAATTCAGGTATCAGTTTAGCGCCCTCAGATTTTCTGGACTTCTCCATAAAAATTGATATTTCAATGTTATTTAGAAGTAAATAAAAAGTTGTATGAGCTTTAGGTTGCATAAATGTAAATAAGTATATTCCCCTATTTTTGAATATAGCTGTTAACTGCTTAACGAGAAAATGCAGTCAATGAAAATTTGATTTATGGAAGTTGGTGTGGAACATTACCAAACTCTCGCAAATATATTAAAAATGACATAGTAAAATCGATTTAAAAAGAATTCACTGGATGAATATATTTCATGTATTTCAATCAATATTTAAATATGAATCAAATTTTAAACCTAAAATAATAAATAGATGCAGCCCCGGGATTCCTTCATATAGAAATAATAAACATTACTAGATACTACTACCATTACATTATCTACCTGTAGTTTACTTTAAACCGTAAGGATTATAAACATAAGTATAAATTCCACTTTTTCTACAAATTTTCATTAACACCAATTTTCTAACGGCGTGTGAGATTATTGCCGTATGGAAGATTTATGAGTCATGCCGCATTAATTTTACACTTTTAACAAAATTCTATGCATCATTTCTATCAACATAACTGATAAAATATCTTTCATCATTTTGGGAAAGTTGTTTCACTAAAGAAACAAGATAAAATAATTTGGGAGTTTTATTTTGTACAGATTGATATTAAAATAATTACAACTGCTCACTAAACAGGATCATTTTTGGAAATATTGAATAACAAAAACTTTTCTCATCGTTGGTCATTACCGCACTACTAAATAAAGTAAAAATTTCATTTTGGTAGTTATTAAAGTGTTTTGAAGCTTCAACTAGTAACATTCATATTTAAATCAGACTAAATTATATATTATATAATTCAATCTGGAGGTACTGCTGCGCTAGACGGAATATGTTGTATATTAACTACTGATATACATTCAGAACAATTATTTCAAACTAATTTATTACTTAATTTTCTTTACATGAACAAAATATTTTATAGTTCAGTTTCATTATTTCTCAAAAAAGTAATAATAATTTACTTGAGTGCATTTAGAGAAGCCTCAGCAGTTTAAAGCTAAATTTAAACTCAAGTTAATGTCTTTGAGTTGAATGGAGCTGAAATTTTACTTCATTTCAAAAATAATAGTATTATATTAAAAATCATATTATCTATTTAATTAATATCCTAATCATTCAGTATTATGTTAATGCGCTTGTTAACCAACTAAATTGAAATATTTCTAATTTTTAACTAATTTTTGATTTTGAATTATAAGTGTCTAATTATCATTAATACTTTACAATTATAACTAAAATCTAGCAGAATTTCATTAACTGTTACTAAATCTGGTTTTAAATAATTTATTATCTTTTTATATCTTATCAATAATTCAATTTGTAATCAATTTGTGGTTGAAAATCAGCAACTAAAGCATTATTAATGAATTTTGAAGGTGTTATTAATACTGTACTACTTCATAGCTGACTGGATTAAAATTATTATTAAACTAAATTGCTCCAGATTTCTTTGTTGTAATAAACTATTTTGTTTTATATTTAAGTTGCATAAGGTATCATAAGGTTATGGTCTAATATCAAAATATATTTGGAGAGCGCAGCAATACCTTTAATAGGATAAAGATAATGCACGATCTAATAAATAAATTTTGATGCTTCAATCTATATTTTATGGAAATTTCTATAATATCAAGATATCTGATTTGAAGACGTTTTGGAAACCGAGGTTCTTTCAATAACAAGTTGGTTTCAGCAGGTGCTAGTAAACTCCATATTGGGAGGGCTATATTAAGAAGCGCAAATAATTATGTCTATTTAAAAGATGCTATGTAATCTTAAAAGCTTTGGAACAGACAAAGTTTAGAGACCCAGCTTTAATCTGTGTTGAGATTTCATGTGCGTGTCTATAAATAGAAATTTTAAGAATTTATTTCTTTATATTATTTGAAAATTAACACATTTTAATCACTTCATTAATGAAAATTTAGTAATGCTAAATCTGAGTTAATAATAATTAATTTAAAAATATGATTCACAGAATCGTAGCCATATTTAACTTATATGATAGGCCGCTTATATAAACATAAATTAATCTGATAAATTAATCATTCTTTAACATTTGCACGATTTGAATTCCAATACGGTACAATTACAACCTGCCGATTAGCATGTATTACTTAAACAGATAAAGGAAAATGAATAGTTGAAAATAATCTATTTATCTCAAATTATAAAATAGTCACCAACAAGAAGAGTCATTTGGAGTGTTCTGATATTATTATTCAGATCTATATTATATAATAGTACAAAATAGTCATTCAAACAAATAGTGAAAATCTGAGATATTTTCTGATAATTGAGGAGTGACTATAAACATTTTCAAATAACATTCACGGCTTAGACTATAAGCTTGCGTTTACCAAATTAAAAACATTTTTGGAGATATGAAATTTTGCTGATACTTCCACTCCATCCGAAAGAGATATCTAAGATAAGTTTAAAATATTTGTTGAACTTTCTTATGTTTTAAAGTAATTATATATTTCAATTTAGAGTGCAATACTCTAATATTACTAAGTGAATCAATTTAAGTATTTATATCTCTCAGTTAGTTCGCAAATTATCGCTATTTCTTGTTTATTTGGATATTTTTAAAAAATTATTAAAAATTAATATTCCATTTAAGAACTTAAGTCTGATATTTCTTTTTAGTGATCAGGTCGATTGAAGAATACAGATTTATTTTGTTGATATCAGCCTAAAAATTCTTAATCTTTGTTAGTTTACCAGTTGTTATAAGTATATGATCACATTCTTTAATATATATATATATATATAGAACGATTAGGCTTGGCGTTTCGACGTTAGAGCTGAAGTGGCATTGCTGAAATACCAGCTTTGTTTAGTGTGGTCGATGATGGGTTCATTTGATCGCGCTTCTCGTTCCTCGCCGCATCCCACTTCCTGAGATGCGGCTCGGCCAAATCGGTTGCGAAAGGTAAAATCCCCCGGTTCAAAGTGCTGAGCTGCCGTCAAGGATCGGTATGGCTAAGGGCATGCCATCAACGAGCCTTCAGGATTGGAAAGCGGCAACCGCTCCATTGCTTCCTTAGAAACGCAGATGGTACGACGCAGGTGGATTCCCGTATAGATCGGCTCGCATGAAGCAGCCGCGTTACGCCCCTGGATGCTTGTACCCGAGTCGTTGCTTGCCTTGGCTGCGGAGGTGCGCCTAACGTACATAGGTGTATCTAAAACTAATGATCATTCGCGTGAACTTACAGTTCCTGTACAGAAGACCGAACTAGTATAAACGAAAGTTAAGTGAGTGGGATATATATATATATATATTGTAAAGTTAATTTGATACAGCGGCGGCAGTGATGCGTAAATTCAAAGAAACCAAAAAGAAGCATGACGACAAGAAGATCACTTAAAAGACAAACAATGCCGAAGCCCAGCCTGAAAACGAGAAGAAAAAGACTAAAGTAAGTTAGAAAGCTGAACCTACGAAGAATATCGAAGAAAAGGCGCCTGACAAAACGAAGCTTAAGGACGCTCAGAAGCAGAAAGAGAAAAAGCCCCCAGTCTAAAAGTCACAAGATCAAAAGACCACTAAAATGCCCCAATCGAGCGCAAAGTCTCCTCAAAAGGAAACTTAGAAAAAGAAAAAGGATAAATAACCTGTCTTAGAAAAGCCTGTCGAATAGCCAAAAGTTGGTCCAAATGAATAAAAAACGATTACTGACGCAAAATAGGAAACCAAGCCAATCTTAACGAAAGCCTAGAAGAAGAAGCTCCAAATGGAATATCAGAAATAGTAACTATTTCAAATAGTTTATCTAGGGGTGGTTTTTTAACGCGATTTGTACGCGATTTTTCTTCTGTACGCGGAGTACGAATCACGTACAACAAACTTGCTTTTCGTACGCAAATATTATGTTTGTACGCAAAATGAGCAATATATTTAGATATTTTAAGATATTCATGAGATTTCAATTAATTAATTGAGAAATTGATTATTTAATGATAATACGTACAAATTTTCTAATATTTTCCACTTTAAATGTAATGTATTCAAAATATTTCTAATATCAAGATTGAAGTCTGAAAAATACATATTATTAGTGTGTATTGCTAAAATAAATCACTAATTCAACATAATGAATTTATTTATAACACTTTGCTTGATAAAATTATACTAATTGCAATATAAGCTATTATCACTATAAAAATTACGATACATACTAAATACTACACTAAATTAATAAATAGCGCTAAATATAATGTATTTATGAATATATTTCAGGTAAGATATTAATTATTTACTAATTTAACACCTTTTACAACACAATAAGAATAGTTACGAAGCTTACACTGATATATTATAATAATAGTAAGTATATACACATAATATTAATATTTCACTCCAATATATATGTTAACTAAATTTCAAATTAATTTCAAGTAAAATTATTAAACTACTATTATTTAAGAATTATTTAGTTATATTAACTGTTAAAATAGCAATTTATAATGAAGTTGAACGAAATTTATAAATAATTAAAATATTTCGTACGCAATTTCGTTTTTGTACGTAACGTACAATGTACGCGTGCGTACAACTTACGCAGACTTTTCGTACGCGATATTTTTTGGGTACGCAAATGTGTACGAAAAACCACCCCTAAGTTTATCTAACAATAGAAAGCTGAGGAAGATATTAGCGAAGCTAAACCCTAGAAAAAAGTTGATCCATCACCAGCAATATACCCCGAAATTAGGAATTTGCAAAAACAAATAAACTAAGAAGGACCCCAGGTACCTAATCAAGTTAATGAAACAATGCATCAAAGGCAACCATCACCAAGCAATGCCAATACAACGGAACAACCATCCCGTGCAAGCCGAAGGAAATAACGAGCAAATAGAAACTGAGAAGCGAGAACCAGTTTCTGGAAATTAAGTTAGCGAATCAGGTAAAGGTCCGCTGACGACTCAGTGAGGGCCCTGTTGGGTCTTTACTGAGTGGGTATAAATGACGTTTTGAAAGTGGAAATATGGAGAAACATAGAAGAAACATAGAGAATACCTATTTTGAATCAAATTTCAATAATATTTCCATAATATGTTATCGTTTTCATTAAACGATTAAATTGGCTGAATAATGAAGACAGCTCCGTAAATTACGTCTATACTGGTCACCCTTTTTCTCTGATGATCACATTTCCTTTCCTTTCTAAACGATGATCAATAAGAAACCAACAACAATCCTCTCTAACCAAATGTCTCGCACGGCGTTATCACACGTCAAACCTCCTCACAGACTCTCTGTTAGCTTTTTCGGGCTAATGGAGTTTGTTTTGGAGATCTTTTTGTTGATAACAGCCTTTGGTTGAGTAGGGGAGTTGCGTGTTATTGTGTTTGCGTTAATTGTTTGAATAATAAAATGACTCACTTAACTGCAACCTTATCATCAGTACTAAGGATCGATTCAATCATTCCATCTTCTAGGATTGTTACTCTGAATAGTCTCCTCAAACCTAAGTTAGTTCACATTACATCACACATATATGCTCACATATATCATTATATAAAAGAAGTCCTCCTCACTGATTATTTTACCAAAATTTTCATGTGTTAGTTCGGCACTTGAACTAACATTGTTGACCTCAGAAGTTATCTTGAACAACGTTATTGACCTTAGAAATTATCTTTGTAACTATCTTTGGGGCTCGCTGTTACAGCGGGGAACAATGTCATAACTCTTTAATCAGTTTCTTCCTATTCAGGCTCAGTTTCACTTACTTTTGAAAGCGAAACCTCTACTGTTTTAACTTTAATTATTTTCTAGGATTTAAAAGAAATTATGAGTATGAAATAAAAATAGCAATTTTAGAAAAAATATTTTAGATCAAAAAAACTTTCACATTTTTTCTGATATTTTTAATTTTAGATAATTACCTTGTTTCATATGCTTGTATACATTACGTTTATATGCTATATACAGAAATACATTACATTTTGCCTAAAGTTATTCAAATGTTGTTATTCATTAGTTTGTTATGTTATTCATTGATTAAAAAAGCACTTAAAACATCTTAAAACAACATGAATATAAATATATATAAGTATTAATAATTGGAGATTTGGAAAGATACAAAGTTTGAAATTTAACCATTTAGCGTACAACTGACTCACTGTTCCATAAATTTTGCAAATTAATATTCCACTCTAAATATGATCGTTGTAACAATGTTACTTGGTTGTGACTAAAATTATGTAAGAATATTTGACTAATGCTATGAAAAAACGTCTGATAATGGCTTGTGTTTCATGAATTCTACAATCGAGCAGTGTTTATATTGTAAATAGGGTTATATTCTAACAAATTAGAAATGCGTGTAGTTATCTCCGTAAGTAAATATTAAACAGTAAATAATGCAGGATGGTATAAAATTCACGAATATATCTGGTTAATATTGTACTGCATGTCAAAGAGAATTAAAACCTATTTTCGGCGCGTGTTTGAACCTGTAAAAGGTGTCAACGACCACTTATACGTGCTCTGGCTCGATTACGCTGTCTTAGATGCTCGTTACCAATTGGAGGACCGAGTTCAAATCGTGCTTCGGAAGTAGTTCGAATACGTTGTACTAAAACGCAATATTCGAGTTCACGGTGAACTTGGCGCTAACCACAACAGGAGTGGTTGGAAATTCGTTCGGATTGTTCACTTAAGGTTCCACATTTCAGATCGTATTCGTTTACGGGAACGTAAACGTATCTCAGTAGTAAAACAGGAACGTTGCAATTGGTTCTCTGTTTGGGATTTTAACCCAAGCGTTAACACTTAATAACTGCTATTTCGAGCTCAACATTGCCAAAAAGTCGTTCTCGTTCATGACCGGGTTCGGAGGAGTGATAGGAATCATTTCTGGAGCGGAAGTAACAATACAAAACTGCGTAGTAAATAGCTACTACTACGGGGTGAGCTACACAGCTACGTCTTTGTCTGGAGGAATTGTAGGACTTGTTGAAAACAACGGACTTTTAACACTCTATTCATGTTAAATCACTACCAGAAGCATCGCGAACTACGTAGGAGGCATCGCAGGTATAGTCATGAGAGACAGACTATCAGTTGACACAGTTAATATCACAGTTCTTTCAGAAACAACAGGGGTCACTGGCGGACTCATTTCATATGTAGAATTCAACTCTTAATTCAAAATATTCAATATATACAACACGAACATCACAATAAGTCAAAATACAGCAGCTGGAAGACTTGGAGGCCTGCTCGGACAATCCAGCTGTTAAAGCTCATCAAGCTGCGAAATAAGATTCACCACACGAGCAATCCTCATCACTGGAGTGCCATAAGCAGCGTGCTAATCAGGCTATAATCCAATTTTTATCACAGGTGACATGCCTGTTTGTTAATGAATTTAAATTCATAATATTATATGTGAATATTTTGGTACAAATTAATGGTAATTATTAAATTTTAGGAGGTGGTATTATTAGAAAATATTGTGTGAACACATATTTCTATTCAATGTATCTGCAATTCCAAAGAATGCATTCTTCTCTCCCAGATTCATATACTGTAAAATTAGTAATGTAACTAATTTATATATAAATAACATAATAATTATTTCATAAAAATGTAGTATATACAAAAAATAAATAGATACATCTTTAAAAATAATATGTTATTTGTATAAATTGAAAACAAAGTAGTTAAAGTCAATCAATTAAAATATGTAAACTTTTAGAAATATACAAAATGATTAATTATAATTTATTAAAGTTATTTATAATAGTTATTAATAATCTATTATTTAATATGGATATTAACGCTATTTAGTAATACTTGATTTGGTTTAGATTCGCCAGTCTGTATGTCAGTTTTGTACTTTATGCATTAATATAACTCTATTATGATTTATAATAGATGTAGATTAATAATTTTAATAATGAATGATAACAACTGAATACTTTGATTGTTTAATACTGTATTATTATTAATACAACTACTTTTTATGGGGTCATCAAATCCAGTTACCACTTTAAATGTTATTATTTCTTTTAAGCCTGAATACAGATAGAAATTGTGAATTAGGTTTTTCAAGAATACTAAGTTCAGAAGATACTGCACAAACTACAACAGCAACTAAAAGGGGAGCATCCAATTTTATGTTGTGTGGTATTAAAGGTGGTATGGGAGCGATAACAAATATATAAATTCCTGATGTTATGTTTTCTATAAATGCAGGCGTTACAACTGTTGATTTATCACTTAAAGACATTAAAATTGCTTAAGTTTTAGTACCACATATCGAATTTGATCTAAATAATCCAATTTAAAGCCAGATGAATTTATTAAATTGTACTGTAAACATAAAATTTCAATGGAAGTTGTAATAATAATCATATCCATATGCAACTGATTCTGGTTCAGGATAATTTATAATTACAAACGGGGAAATGAAAGGTGTTGTAAATTCTTCTGCGGATACCGATGAGTGTCCTGGGCATATGATAGTTGGTTTTGTAAGAGCTGAAGTCGATTATGAATCTTTAAAAATTATACTAGATGGGGGCGATTCATGGTTATTTTAATCGTTAATTAATTTGATCTTGTCAGAAGTAGAAGAAAAAGTTGTGAGCTAATTAAGCGAAGTACTATTAAAAGGGTTTATTGGTTTAATCAACAACGTTTTCGAAGATAATCATAGACTGAACGAGTTTCAAAATAATTGGAATGTCATGAAAGATGAACGTTACACATCTGGTATATATACCAGCAATTATGGTTACGCTACATTACGAATGTCAGGTTATGTATACTATAAAAATAATCTGAAAGACGAATATATAACACAATCTAAGTTATCTCCTTTTACATATAACAAATTCAACAATGATATGTAAATAGCAATTCATGAAGCAGTATTTAATAACGCGTTTTATATCAATCATAAATATGAAAATAAGTATTCTAACGACAAGTTCTAAACAATATAAGCCCCAGAAATCGTTTTCTATAATACTGCTGCATTATTTAGTATTAATATAACCGTGAATGGTTCTGTGGTGCATTTAAAGTTGTTATCAAAGTTATTACATGAAAATGATTTGGGGTGCAAGAAATGTTGGATATTCTTCGATTTCAGTAAATATGAGGTATTTTCAGAAGATTCTACTATTGATTTGGAGTTGATTTAGTAACAAGTTATTGACCATCTCAACTCAATAATTAAATTTGCTTCATATCAGTTAAATTATACGCCAACCACAGACTTAAATTAATACACACACATGTTCGATGCTGCTGAACGTGTTATACGTCTTACAGGCCCCGAAGAGTACGTATGTCCATTTTGAGGTCGTTTTAATTACTTTTTATTCATTAAATTGATTATATTTATGCTTATTGATTAAACTTCCTATATTTATTAATTATATACTTATATTTATTAATTATAATTATAAAAAATAAATTTAACTGCAGAACTAACGCAGGTCTGAGAAGGCTATTCAGAGCGACAGTCCTTGAAGATTATGTAATATCTTTTTAGTAGTGTAATTCAACAATAATGTCAAAATAAATCATTATTTTATTTTCTGCTTTTCGCTATCAATTGCCCTGGGTGTAATAATTGTGGAAAATAATCGAGAACTCCACTCCATTGACGGAAGTCGAGTTAAAAGTATTGCATACTTTATAATGAACAATATATTACAAACGTACTGATCAAGATAGTAAATGCTAAAAATACTAGGTTGAACATTCAGATTCTATATCAGAGCAATAAGTATATGTGTATTCTTAATCATTAAAAGTTATAAGTAAAACTGAGTAGTTATTGAGTCTCTGGTAAAACATTTAGCTAACCAAAAAACATGTCTTAAGATAAATGAACAATTTGTCCAGAGAATGCAAACTGAAATTCCTGAAAAATAAGAAATCTCAAGTTCTGAAGGTTGAAGCGGACGCTTTAGAACTCGACATCAGTTGTTGATGCACATCCTGAGATACTCTGAAAAACATAACAACTTTTACATCTAATAATTATTTGAGAACTTTTTTGTAATAGTTGCTACAAAACTTCCGCCCGGTAACATACCAAGAATAAAATGAAATAAAATTGTTATAATTATAATAAATAACTATATAGATATAATGAAAGCTTAAAATTAACTATTTTGACCTTTTAAACGTCAACCAAAAAAGGATAATACACATAAAGCAACCATAATGATTAATTCTTTATAATATATAATAAAGTTTAAGTAGAAGCTCGAGACTCTTAACAGTCCAGAGATAATCAATTTTTCGGCATTTTAGCTAAAATGTCAAACAGGAAGTAGTTTGACTTTTTAAATCCATGTTCCAAACATTACAACAATCTTAAAATATTCTATTATATTTACTTACACTTCAGAAATGGACAAGTACATAAGTTAAGCTTAAAACAGCAAGTGATGTAATATTTGGTAAATTAATATCTATAAAATACTAAATATAAGTACATGTAATCATTATTTGAAATCTTTTAGGTTTATTATATAATTTAAGTTTAGTTCAACAAATTTGTGGCTAATCTAAGATGAATGGAAATCTTTTGATAGATTTTTATTACTTTTACAATAATATAGAAATGATGGATGATAAATATAAACATTATTTCAAAATATATAAATGAGATTCACTAGTAGACAAGCGAGAGGTGTTTTGTTTATATAATTCTAATAGATATATTGTAATATAACAAAATAGTTGGCCAAATAAATATCAAAAATTGAGATAATTTTAGATAATAGAGGAGTGAGGGTGAACTATTGTATTAATCATGAACCGGTAAATGTCCATGGCGCAGTTTCCCTCATTAAAAACTGTTTTGGAGATATGATATTTTCACCCCAAAATGACTTAATTCTTATAGAGATATTGAGATTAGTTGCAGTAGCGTTTTTGTGTAACTACTGTAACGATATTTCTTGTTCACCTTTCGTGTTTCTCAAAAAGCCAAATGTCGACTCTTATACGCTCAATAACTTAGGTTCGTTGAAATCATCGCTTTCATTTCCTTATATACCTGTATATTATATAATTTATTATATTCTACACTACTTTTTAAATTAATGTTTAATTATTTGACGAATTTTGTAATTTGTTTAAATAATTCCAATTTTAAAAATTCCAAAATCTATTTAATAAAATAACAGTCCATTTTTACAATAATATAATATAATGTATATTCACCACACTTCAACAAATGGTCGTATTTATGGTCACCCTGAACTACATCGCCCAGCTGGCTCCTCTCGAAGCCGCCGCCAAGAAGAACGAGTGGTACGGCACCGAGTCCCACGAGTGCGTCGCCCTCGTCAAGCCCTGGATCCCAGGCAAGTCCACCAAGCAGTGGCAGAGAGGCATCCAGGTCAAGGGCAACAGCATCGCCCAGGGCACCTGCATTGCTTCCTTCCAGTACAGCCCATCCAAGGGCTACTACTACGACGGCGCCGTCGGCGGCCACGCAGCAGTCTTCGTCAGCCAGAGCTCCGCCGGCATCGTCGTCTACGACCAATGGAGAGTCCAGCCATGCCACAAGCGCACCATCGCCTTCAAGGGCGACGGCAGCAAGCAAAACGACGGCAACGAGTTCTACGTCATTCTGTGAAATCTCTTCATCATAATTTATCCATACTTTTAAACAAAGATTATTATAAATAAAGATTATTATTATGAGAATGCCATCAACTCAATAGTAGAGAATAAAAATCTAAACTCATTTGCAATAGTGCTTCAATTCAAAGTTGCTTAATTAGGTCAACTTGGTCTTCCGTTATCCCGCGGCTAATTTGTTCTATTTTGTAGATATGTTATAATACGTATTCAGTATTCAAACTTTGTTTTTTGGGACTTGACCTGAAAACACTTTCTTTTAGTCATTTAGTGACAATTTCGATTTAATATACGTTTACAAATATTAACTTTCCACTTCCTTTTCAATAAATGAAGACTATCGTAGTTGTATTCCATCCTAACCCAGAGCAATCAGTTAGAAACAAGATACTTCTTGACGAAATCAAGAAGAACAAGAACGTGACTATCCACATGGTGTCTGGTCCAGTTTAAGATGTTGAAGCCGAAAAGAAACTGCTCAACTCCTTCGACCGAATCGTCTTCCAACACCCAGTCTACTGGTACAACGTTCCAGCTGTCGGAAAGGCCTACATGGATACGATGCTCGCCAAAGATGGTTTTGCTGGAAAGCATTTCAAAGTTGTGAACACCACTGGAGGCCCAAAGGCTGCTTATGGAGACGCCTCTCTTCTCAAGAATATATGGCATGCGATTGGCCCATATTGTGGTGCCAAGCTTGAAGAATAATTCATCTTCTTCGCCGATGATGCCCCAGCCGCTGCAACTCAGTTAGCCGCTCAACTTGCAAAATGAAGTGATTGCAAATATAAATTAGTTAGTTTAATTATAAAAACTAAGATTATATAACCTCAGAACATTTACTCTTAATCTCTCCAATATTAGCTTAGTGGATAACGATCATTAGACAACACAAACAGACTTCATTAAGACTTTTGAAAGCAAAACATAGTCTCGCACACCCGTTGTTTCCATTTTTTAAATAGGATCATTTATAATCTAATTAAACTAGAAACTAGATTGATTGAATATTTGGTAGTTGTACACTTGGCATACTAAGTGATATACTCAAAAGTAGTAATTTGTAATTTACATTGTGTATCTATAGTTGCATACTCATTTTAAATATCGATTCAAAATTGCCTGTTTACCATATATGTGTTCATATAAATTTATTTTCCGCTTCGAATATGCTCGTATTTAGTAATTCCGCCATGTTGCCCTTTACGAAGAACAGTTTGTGCGCTGCGCGTGCGCAAAGTCAGCAGACCACGTTAATGCTCAACAAACTATTGCAAAAGTAAACAGCGCTGAGTTAATAATTCAAAATTAAGCCCCGTCCAATAACGCCCGCTTGGCACAAGCCCACGCACATAATTTAGTCTCAAAAGTAGCATTAGGAGCAGCTGAAGAAGAACCTTCAAGTTCAGATGCGTTTTTCTACCCCTTCACTCCCCACAATCTCAAAGCGAACTCAAAACGTCCGCGAAAGCTACGAAAAAATGAAATTGGGCTCCTTCACGAACAAATATGAACTAAACGAACCGGCCCAGATCTTAAAACAACCTCTTCAACACTCCACCCCTCCGCTCCACAAAACGGAACTCCAGTTTAAAAACGAGAATAAAGAATACCTTAAACAAACTTTAGCCGAGCTCCAGTAAAACGAAGAAAGTTATGAACTTGAAAAGAGCGATTTCTCTTTAAACAGTCAAATAGATAAATAAAATAATGAATCAATAAATAACAGTAAGAATTAGTTAGAACAGAATCAAATGTTGTTGAAGCAAAAATAAATAGCACAGTACACCCTGGACTCGGAATTCGCTCTGCAAAGAATACAAAAGGAGAAGTGCCCGAAGAACCACACGGCCCACAGCTACAGCGCGCTGCTCTCCACCCTGCCCAGCTAAGACCAACAGGAAAGCATCAAGCTGCTGCAAAACCTGCTCGAAACGTCTTCACCAGAGGCGAAAAAGAATATTTAACTGGTTCTCGAGTTCGAGAAGCTAAAGCCGGTGGACGACGAAGAGTTCCGCAAGCAGCAGGAAAAAATTAGAGAGCAGATCCAGATCTTCGTCGTGAACGAGAAGACGGCGCAGGACTACGTGCAAGACCTGATCGCGGAGTCGAGCGCGTACGTGGACAAGATAGTCGAGGAGAGCCAGGAGTACATCAGCAAGATGGACCTAGAAAAGATAGCCGCGCTCGAGCAGCACATCGGCGTCGAGAACAACGTCCAAGAAGTCCTGGGGAAGGTCCAGAGCATCAAGGAAGCCGAGGAGCTAGTCAAAGAACTGCAGAACGCCAGAAAGGTGTTCGAGGGAATTGTGGGTAAATGAAAAGGTTTGAGTGAGTAAAAGTATATAAACAAATAAACGAATAAACGAAAGCACTATGTATATGTATGAATAGATTATAAGTATGTATATTTAACCAATAAAACTCTATTTTGAGATCAAAAGTTATTAATATTATTACATACATGTTTATTGTAACAAAATTCGTAAGTTTAAAATACTTTCTATCTGTATAAATTTTGAAGTGGAATATTGTTGTTAAAAAGTGTCACATTTTTTATTAAAATAACATACGCTCATGTTCAACATATTTTTTACAAACATAAGAATCTTAGAATGTTATGTATATTTAACAGTTTGAAATATAAACATCATCATATTTATAAGAAATATTGTGTGTTATATTTCTCACTTCTTTTTTAAAATGGTCGTTTTCATGGTCACCCTGAACTACATCGCCCAGCTGGCTCCTCTCGAAGCCGCCGCCAAGAAGAACGAGTGGTACGGCACCGAGTCCCACGAGTGCGTCGCCCTCGTCAAGCCCTGGATCCCAGGCAAGTCCACCAAGCAGTGGCAGAGAGGCATCCAGGTCAAGGGCAACAGCATCGCCCAGGGCACCTGCATTGCTTCCTTCCAGTACAGCCCATCCAAGGGCTACTACTACGACGGCGCCGTCGGCGGCCACGCAGCTGTCTTCGTCAGCCAGAGCTCCGCCGGCATCGTCGTCTACGACCAATGGAGAGTCCAGCCATGCCACAAGCGCACCATCGCCTTCAAGGGCGACGGCAGCAAGCAAAACGACGGCAACGAGTTCTACGTCATTCTGTGAAATCTCTTCATCATAGTTGATTCATTTATAACATAGATTATTATAAATAAGGATTATTATTATGAGAATGCCATCAACTCAATAGTAGAGAATAATAATCTAAACTCATTTGCAATAGTGCTTCAATTCAAAGTTGCTTAATTAGGTCAACTTGGTCTTCCGTTATCCCGCGGCTAATTTGTTCTATTTTGTAGATTAGTTCTATATCTAAAGGGTCCATATCTCCCCAAAGAGAGTTAAATCCCTTTATTTCCATGATATCTGGTACATATCCGTTGTCTTACAACTACTCCGTTGACATCTATATTATTTTCTTTTCCACCAAGTCCATGCGTCTAATGCTAACTTTAATTATATAACATTCTGCAATGAATTACTTTTTCGGAATTAGCTTAATATATGAATTGTCTTGTTATACACGACGAAAATTCTCAACATGTTACGCATATCTTCTTTGAACTTGGATCCATTAACTTTAAAGTTGTTTAATAGAAAGGTTAGGGAAAAAATTAGCTTGTGCCAATTTAAAATCATTGTCGTAATTCTTGAGAACTATCCACAAGCTCATTATTTCATTTCTAGTCCATGTATGATTTTTTCTATCGTTATAGTTTAACTATTCCTTCAAAATATTTTGATAGTAAGATTTGCATTATGATGCCGTTCTATTAAGTTATTTCCCTATATCTTCCCAATTCATTTCTTTTTTCATTGTTTTATATAATGTGACGAAATTTGAAAGTTTTTCTATTTCAGAATTAGTCCAACTTTATCTAGTTATTTTCATAATTGATGTGGAATTATTATGCGAATTATATAATTACTTATAGAAACTAAATTAAATTGTATTGTTTTTGAATCAATGAATTAATCATCTAAAATGCACTAAATAACAACCCTAACCATTTGGAATGCTGTATTAGAAAGGAATTTGTAAATAGTCAAAAAATTAAGATGATTTGAGGAGTTCTAAACTTCCTATAATTTAGATCAATCAGTTTATCAATTTAGATCAAGCAACTTATAAAACTCATTTAATCCTCCGTTTTATCGTTAAAATTAGACTTTTGTTGAACTTTTACTGACCGTTTTCGTTTTCCAAACAGTTCCGACTGATTTATTAGTCTACTTGAACTAGGTCGCATTTCACAAATTGAGTAACACCAAGCTGAATTGGTTCATTTGAAGCACTTGAAGAATATCTTCTTCAAGTACATTAATAAAATAGTTATAGCTGCACCAAATAAAACAATGAAGAAGACGCTGAGGCCAATGACGAGACCTGTGTTCAGACTTATAAACAAGGATCGCAAAAAATAATTGAAGTGTTTACTTTTGGATTGCCCTTCATGTCAGTAACTAGAATTTGAGTATTTTCTTTGTAATATCCGAATTCTTGCACCATTATTTACTTATTTTTTTGTTCCATTAAAATAATCATATATTTACATCTGCTTTAATCCTAGTCATTGTAGAGGTGTTCGAAGTTACACGAAGTTCCAACTCCTAATGATGCTCTAAGTTTGTTCACTTGATTAATGACTACAATTAAAATACTTATAAATCAATGTTGTTATTTATGATTTTCTTATTCTTCACTAATGTCTTTCTTCACTGCCTCAATCGCTAAGTGATAGTAAAAATTATAGAATAGATTTTGCACTTCATATTTCTTCATTCATAACCCAAACAATAATTATTATTTATTAGCTAAATACAGAATTCTATTTCGCAGTTCAAACCATTAATTTTCTTAGTAATACGATCGCGTTTCTTCAGTTTGACCTCAATATCTTTCACTTGTTTATTGTTTCTCCGCTGTGATTTGGAGTTCATTTCGATCAAATATCGCAGAGGTTTTTCAATTTCATGAGATTTTTAAGAACTGTTTTAATATAATAGTTCTTTTAAGGACGGAACCTGCGATGCACCCAGATTTATCAGCTCGCATTCAACTAGAGTCAATTTCTCCAGATTAATAATTTGGTTCTTTAAAGAGACTTTACAATTTTATAGAGAAAGCTCTTTTGCATTCGGAAGGTGCTCAACTACCGCATTACCCTGAATGTAAACTGAATTGCACTTAATTTACTAGATGATATTTGTGCTGTAAACTGTCTTATTATATGTATTTGAATCAAGACCGCACTAAATAAATCTTATTTAGTCACAACAAAATTATGAAGTTAAACTGTTTTGAAAGTGACACCATTAAGCTTCAAAAATGTTAAATTAGCCATGCAACTACTCTAAATCTATTGTGCAAAGCTCAAAAATAAGATCAATACTCTTCCATTTATTCTACTTCAAAAACATTGGATTAAAGATACAATACTAAAATTTTAACGAAATATGATTAAAATTGTAATTAGTGAATGCACACAGAGCATACTCGTCAAAACTCTCTATTTTCATATAATCTGATTTGAATGCACAAGTTAATTATTATCTAAAACCACAATTAAGAAACTCCACTATTTTCCAAGTTCCTATGAACTTAGACAAATCTGCATAACAGTAACTTAAAGTCAATGAGTTCAAGTTGGTCATTTATTCTGTTCCATCAAAATCAACTTAATTTATCGTGTTATTCTGTTGGGTACTACATTTTATATTTATGATTTCTATATCTCCACCAGACAAAGAAGAAAGTTTAAGACCTCCCGTAAAGTCAAAAGATATTGCGTGAAATTTGTCATTTAGATTTCCATAGAATTTACAGTAATAAAAAGTTACATACTAAAAATATCCCATTGCCTCATCAAGATTAATAACGCAATTCCTAATTTCTATTTTATCTATATTTGACCTATACGATCTAAGAACAAATTCTGACTGGCTGTTTCCATCAATTATGATGCTGTTAAAGTTTTTACCGTAAAATTGACTTAAGTTATTTTAGCATTCATTTTCACCTTTATTTGTGCTTATACACATATCGCCACCATTCTATGTGTAGTAGAACATGTTTGTGGAGTGAAATGTATTTAAACAATGAGAAATATAATATTAAGTAATAATTAAGATTTTGATTGTAATTCCTTCCTCGTCTCATAAATCATGATAATCCAACAAGTCACGATCCCGATCTTCATCGTAATAACTGCTGGTTGATGCACCTGTACTACTTCAAGCACAGAGCCGAGTGGAACGAGAAGAACAGAATCAGAAGAGAGAAGAAACTGGCCTTGAAGTAAGTCCAGTTCCAAGGTGTTACTGCAGACGCTCAACTTACTCTTACAAAAACTGTTTAAATAAAATAACTCACTTAACTGGAACATTATCATCAGTACTAAGGCTCAATTTAATCATTCCATCTTCATCTCATAAATCATAGCAATCCACAAATCCACACTTAGTTACACAATAAAGATCAATAAAGTTACCTCAAACTAATCAAAGATTAGTATAAATATATTAAAGTGTTTCTATGCGAGGTTTTGAAGCAATCAGTTTCAAAATGCAAATAATATGATGTAATGAACACTTAGACAATGTGTTCTCCTCAGACAACCACTTTTAAGCTGTTATGTACGGAATTCCGTTAATTAACACTTCTTACTACATGTTAGTGTTTAGTTGTATCATATGTTGTAAAATTATGTGTAGCGTACTAGATAAATAGATAAAACAACAAGAAAGGAATTGATTGAATTTAAATACACTACATTTTATATAGTTTGACGCATAATTAATTATTGTGATATTTTTAGATTATATTACATATTACACTTCACTTTTAAATGTAATTGCAGTAATAATAATATATCATAAATAAAAGTCCAATTCTACAACAATAATAAAAATAAAAAATTATTAACAAAAGTATAAATTCAAGACCACTAAGTCCAAAGTGGCATCAACCCACGATTGATATTATTTAGAACGATCCTAACCTATAATTTCAAAGATAACTTCTAATTTCAATTAGACAAAAATTTGAGCTAATAAAAAGAAGAAATTTTAATATGACAAGTGATATTTCTTTAAGCAATCAACACATCGAGTAAATTGAAGCTAAGTAATAAAATAATGAAAATAAAAGTAAGAATTAGTAAGAACAGAATCAAATGTTGTTGAAGCAAAAATAAATAGCACAGTACACCCTGGACTCGGAATTCGCTCTGCAAAGAATACAAAAGGAGAAGTGCCCGAAGAACCACACGGTCCACAGCTACAACACGCTGCTCTCCACCCTGCCCAGCTAAGACCAACACGAAAGCATCAAGCTGCTGCAAAACCTGCTCGAAACGTCTTCACCAGAGGCGAAAAAGAATATTTAACTGGTTCTCGAGTTCGAGAAGCTAAAGCCGGTGGACGACGAAGAGTTCCGCAAGCAGCAGGAAAAAATTAGAGGACAGATCCAGATCTTCGTCGTGAACGAGAAGACGGCGCAGGACTACGTGCAAGACCTGATCGCGGAGTCGAGCGCGTACGTGGACAAGATAGTCGAGGAGAGCCAGGAGTACATCAGCAAGATGGACCTAGAAAAGATAGCCGCGCTCGAGCAGCACATCGGCGTCGAGAACAACGTCCAAGAAGTCCTGGGGAAGGTCCAGAGCATCAAGGAAGCCGAGGAGCTAGTCAAAGAACTGCAGAACGCCAGAAAGGTGTTCGAGGGAATTGTGGGTAAATGAAAAGGTTTGAGTGAGTAAAAGTATGTTTTTTAACAACGTTTCGAACCTACTGTTTGCTATCTTTGGTATGAAAAACAGCATATTCTCAAATAAAGGCAATATTATTTTCTCATAATTGATTTTTTTCAAAATGACTTCGTATTTCAAAAATAAAAGTATCTCAAACTAATTCTCACAAAAATAATAGACCGTACTATTTTCAGAAGTCTCTTTTTCGCAGTGGTCCGTGCACTCTTGGTTTTCTGTTACTCGTTCTGTCCTCTTAAGTGTTGTTGTTTTGGGTGGAGAATTGGTTCATCATTTTCTCCCAGTTCTTTGCTTGCTCTTAGTACTTTTATATTTCTAAATCAAGCTCAATTTTTACGGGTTCAACTTCAATTTCATCCTCGTCAAAAAGGGATAAATAATCATTTTGCACGTTGTAGCTTTTTCTAGGTTACGTTTGAGACTTCTCCACCGACAAAAGAGAAAGCTGAGACGAATTCTTCGTTAGTTTAAACTTATTAACTGCTTTAGATAGCGAAATTGTCGAGGACAAGCGATGCATGCTTATTTGGAGTGATAATTTAATAAAACAGGCTAATTAAGTGTAATTAATAAATATTATTCAGATAAAATTATAAGAATTACTAAATTATTTAAAGTATTTGTAAATCTGAATACACATATAATAAGCTAACTTAGCTATTTTTAAACAGATCACTCTGGGTACCAGAAGCTTCCTTTTTCAATCCAGGCGCGCGATCCGATTCCTTCCCATTCTTCTTTGGAGAGTGCGCATTCAATGCCTCCGTCGCTGATGCTTGCAATTTGTGCGAGTACCCATACCAATTATTGTTTGTTTTTGCAATATTCGTTTAAGTATGTATCTGTGTTGATATTGAACGTGATAGTTGCCAGGTCTGCGATTTCCGTTTTGAATTAATTTATTTTTTGTTGCATTTTGATGATGAGTGTTTCTTGTAGGTATCCGATGCCTGTTCCGATGATTCCGGTGAGGTAAATGTTTTCTGCGAGGTTTTTGATGAGGTTTTCGGCCACAGAGCCTTCTGTGACGATTTGCGGTTGTGTTTCAGTTTTTTCTTCGTCTTTTTCTTGGTTTACGACTCTCATTTCGTTTACTGCTGTGTTTTTGCCGATTTCTTTCAGGTATTGTTCGTTGTTCTTTACGTTCTTGTAGGTTGCGAACAGGAATTGCGTGAGTATGTCGTCGATGTCCGCTTTCGACTTCATTTGCAGCTGGTTCATGTAGTTTTGGTTCTTTTAATTGACGAAGACCATATTCACGTCGTCTATTAAATCTCTGTTTTAAAACTAAACCCGCTTGAGCTCGTCACTGGTGAGTTGAATTTTGGTCGTTTTCTGCACGTCCCTCTGCTCAGCGGCCGGGTCCAGTTTGTAATTAATGAACTTTGAAATGGACAAGTGCAACTAACTGGCGAACTGAAGTGGAACGGCTTGAACGTTAAACAATAATCTGGCGGTTGCTAACCCTACCCAGCCGAGTGCGAATGACATTTTAAGGGCTAAAACGGACGTTGGGGTGTCGGGGGCAAGGGGGAAGTTGAGCTGCACGGTGGACTGCTTGTTCTCGTCCTCGGCGAGAGATATAATCTTGGACTGGAATAAATCGTATATATTCTTGTTAATCTGAAAAAGGAGGCACTCGTACACAGAAGTTTACAACTCAGGCGAAAGGGACGCGTACACGGCGTCCTAAGCACCAAAAGAGAAACCCTTCAAATCATACACACCGCCAAACATCCGCTTCAAACTCTACAACTCCGGACAATTCTCCACAAAATACTAAAACCCCTAAAATAACGTAAATAAAGTATTCTAAATTACCGCATACTGCCTTGCAACCACAGGCTAAAAAGGCTCGCTCAGCTGCACATAACCGCGCTTTAGATCAAGGTTTACATTCAATACACCATGAGACTTGCCCACATAACAATTTGCAAGCTAGGACTGAGTAAACACCTAGAAACCCTCGAAACCCAAACGATCAAACACAACCTCTTCCCACATCTTCAACTCACCAGCGTCGAAATCATCTGGTAACACGAGAACGAAAATATACTAGGCAAAATCAAGCGGGAACTACTCGGTATTCAATTACCTCTTCTTATGAAATAATGGTATATTGCCTTCTTTCAACAGAGTCCTGCGCGAAGACCCATAAATATTTTATGAAGCAGCGTTAATTTCAGTGTAATTTATTACCTCTGGATTATATGGATGAGTATGAGCTGCTTTAATAATTTACTCAGTATAATGCTCCAAAAAATTGGATAGCAACTCCTAACAAGCTGAAATAGCTATTTGTCCATACAGTCTGAAATTTAAATGACCAGAAGAAAATAGATTGTGCACATAATAATTATTATCGGGTGAAATTTGATAGCATTCTTTGCCATAAACAAAATCGGTGTCAAATTATTAAAAGGCTTGGAGCAAATCCATACGAGACAGTTCAAAAGAAGATTCTTGAGGTAACTGATCAGCGCGTTATGGTTTGTCACGTTACGCTTGTGCCATTATTTTATTCAGTTCTATAGTATTTAATCTAGATCTATTTTACTAATAGTGCTTGATTGGTGTATTATCAGTTGGATACACAGATGCCTTGTTATGCTTGAATGCGATAAGAGGTGGAATTGTTAAAGGTGATACGTCACTTCCTATACCGATGGATGAAACAATTTCATGTGGGTTGAATATAATAGTGCGTGCGCCTTTTTCTCTGAGGCTTCTAGGAGCAGACATTAATGAGGTGGTACTTCATGTATTATCTTATTTCCTAATCATATTTTTCACACTCCATGTCAATGTCTCTTGTTTCAGTTCCATACAATGTGGTTTTGTGGGGTGATTCTATAACGTAGTATGGCGATTTATCCAAGGGTTGGGTGAATTTGTTGCGTGAGGCGTATTCTGCGCAGGCGATGTTTACGAATCTTGGTATTTCAGGGTTGAATTCCTCTTAGTACTTGAGGTTTGTGCAGGATCCGTTATTTGACTAAATGATGCCGAAAACCTGTGACAAGCTCATAATCTGCCTGGGCGCTAACGACGCCGGCTATCAGCTCGAGTCCGTTGAGCTTCACTAGGGCGTCCCTTTATCCACTTTTGTTTCAAATATGAGTGCGTTATTTGCGTTAGCTCAGAAATACACATCTAACGTGATTTTAATGCTCCCTCCACCGCTAAAATAATATATTGGACGCGATCCGGCCCAAACTGAGCAATATTCGAACGCGCTTAAGTCACTTAACCTGAAAACGATCGACATCCGCCCAAAATTAACAGGTGCGACCGATATTCACATCGACGGAATCCACATGAACGAGAACGGGAACCGACTTATTTTTGAAACGGTGAAGGAAGAAATCGGGACTTTAAAGTTCTGGAGGGAACACTGGAAGAACTGGTGAACTTTTATTATTCATAAGAATTTCAAAAATTTTAATTCAATTAATTATTTATTAATTTATTAATAATAACATTACCTATTTTACAGCATCCAACAATACTACATTACCTCACTCAGAAGGAGGTCGCATTTTCGCTTATAAGGGATTTGAGCATGTAGTTACCCCCTTGTAAGCGAGTGACAAAAATCATGCATTTTAACCCCGTTTTTTAACAGTAATCGATTTGGGCCCGAGATTAGTACGGGGGTGCAATTTATTGAATGAATTTGTTTTTTAACCATAAACCCTTCAAATTTAACATTATTTTTAGATACATTTTAAATATATTTCACTTATAAGGGGGGTTGAAAATGGTAATTCCCTTATAAGTGAAAAAGCTACCCCCTTGAGAACAAGGTTATGTAGTACATCTAAATTCAGTAAATATAAATTACTTATTTTACTTTGTTATTACAAAGTAAAAATGATATATATTTTAATAATTCCTGTGATTAATTTTCCAGTTAATTAAAATGGTACCTATTTACATATGAAAATATAAACTCAATTTAACATACTTCTCAAAACACTGTGTGTTATAAATTATAATATAGTTCGAGATGTAAATTTTAAATTTATAAAGCTTTAATTGAATGAATTTATTCATTTAAATTAGTTTAATTACTATAATACTATATAATATAACCGTATAGTTGATATATATTGTTTAAAATATATATTATAGTGCAAATAATCTGTTTGTACTGTCTCGAAAAAGATATATATAATATAATATATTAATCATGTCTATTAATTAATCATGTCTTCTTTGATACAATAACATACCAAATAACTGAAGATAAAACCAAAATCGCTGATAAAACATACATGTAGTCAATCTTGTCTGATTCATCGAGTATGGTAAGCTTATCAACTGGAAGATTAGACGAAATAAACGTTACAACGCCAGTCACATTACTTTTATCTTTAACTATATTTTTGTATTGTTACAATTATATTTGCGAGAGTGAAATATTGAAACAAAATGATCCACTTTGACTGATTGTGATATTACCAGGAAAATATATTTATCCATGTATTGTAAGCAAATTAGAATTTTGAGTTGGCTCAAAGCGTGGTGTGCCAATCATCAAATCAACCTAGATTTAATAAAACGCTGTTTCTTCGTCATTTGATGTTGTTGTCATACAAATTTGCGATTAATTTAAAATAATTATTGCACTATTGTGTTTTGTATTTCTAACTGTTACATCATTCTACACAGATTTTACAATAATATCACCTTTCATATAAGATCTCTAAATAAGTCCTTGAGGCGAACTTAATGTTTTGAATTAATTAATTTTGCTTTTACACGCTTATTCACCTTCTACGTCATATTAGCATTCCAACCAAATATTAGCTTGTTGAATCACTTTAGAAGTGCTATTAAAGTCGAATTATATAGTATTCTGTGAATCGGTGATAATTAATGTCGTAATCACATGGTCTGTGTCTCCAATAAATTATTCATAAGGTTTGATGCAATTAATTGCACTGGAATTTAATATATATGTCATTCTAATCTGTTTGGTAAAGAAGACTGCTTGTTAGTTTGAAGTAAAGCAGTCAAATTCTTTCACAAATGAAGAAGACGTGGCAGTTATTATGGAATACAGTTGGAAAGCAGATTCACGAGAGTATGAAGCAGATCCGTCTGGAATAATAGCAGGGAGGAATACTGTTAGCTCGGCCTAACTGCTCATATTTTGCTGCAGTTCTATCAGTATTCTTTGACATATCCGCTGTTCAGTTCCAGTAAAATCGGTCAAGCAATTGAACACCATGTTCTGGAACAGATCTGACAGCTAATTAACAGCAACTAATGACATGCTTTTCTAAATGATTAAATCTGAATTTACAATGATTTTTACTACAGCGCTCTAATCTTGCCTTATTTACGCTTTGCAAGATCCTATACTTGCAATAATTTGAATTTCCTAAGTTTAAGCTGAATACGAGATTTATTGATTTTCAATACAATTCAATCTGTTGAATAAATCAATCTTAAATACAGAGACAGTGTCTTGCACAATGGTGTTTGTATTTGTGAAAACAAGTTTGAAAGAAGCCGATGAAGCCAGAAATGCATCGTTGCAATTATTTACATCATTGCAGGGGAACATCAGCGAAATACTCCCTGTTAAAGTTAGTGAGGTTGCATAGGTAAAGGTAAATGATCCCAAATCCAATGAAATAGTATATGGAGATCCTATTAACTTTTGACAAATTTTATAGTCATCTGTTTCAGTTGTTAGTATTTAAGCTGTAAACGTTGGTTATCTCGATTACTTGGATAGTACCACTTATGTATTGTCATCGAAGCAGTTTAACTATGTTGAGAAAATTATCAAATTCATTCTTGGTGCGGTAAATGGTATGATATTATATATTTCAGAAACAAACAAACTATTATGGAAAAATAAATGTAAAATTTAGTACGGTAAAATCTCGCTAAAAGACTCTTGGATACACTCGCGTATAGAGCCAGGCAAAATCGTGTATAAGCTTTTAATATTAAAAGTTTATATGCGAGATATCTTGTCTCAAAAGTCTATACGTGACAATCTTAGTTCTTTATAAAATCAATTTAGGTCTTTATAAAATTAACTTGGGTCTTCATGAAATCAAGTTGGTTCTTTCTGCGACATGGGGTACCAATTACGAATTAAAATGATTTTCTTGCAATAGTTTAATAAACGCGTTCCGCCTCATAATTGTAAAATGAGTAGCAACTTATTCTCATCTATAGGAAAAGAACCTAGTCTCAATGAATAACCAGATTACAGCTATACTGGTGTATTTACGTCTGTTAACACGGCTTAAGTACAAATTCTTCAAGAGGAACCACAAACCCCAACAGTAGCTCCAGTTTAACATGTAGAACCTGTGCAACCTACGTAGCCTCCAGTAAACAGACGTATTGCTTTGAGAAGTACCAATAAAATACGTTTAAGTTTCTCTGTAGACTTGAAGAAGAAAGTAATAGACTATTACAAATAAATGATGAAGCAATGTCCATGTTCTGCTTTGCATTTAACAAGGGTATTTTTTGCTTATGAAGGAATAACTGATTTCAACATCAAAAACTTCATGCGTTAGAAAAATTTAACCAAAATTATGGAGACTAACGAGTCATTTGCTGAAAAATTCAAAATCAAACCGAGAAAAAGTAACTATCCAACAATTGAGAAGAAATTACTTGAATTTTTCGAGGAAAATGTTTGCGTATCCCTCAAAGATCTACGTATGGAAGCATTTTCCATAAGAGATAGCTTGCCCTTAGACAGCTAAGAAAGAATTAACTTTAAAGGGTCTGATTGTTATCTTCATAAGTTTATGGAAAGATAGTGCTTAAGCTTATAAGTTCCTTGTTCTAAAAAGAAAGCACTTACCCCAGAAATGTTAGCTAAAGTAACAGGTAAATACCTTCAAGAAATTTATGATACAATAGCTGAATATGATCTTCAACCACATTAGATTTTGAACTGCGATGAAACTTCCATCTGTCGCATGATGAGTTTACCATACCAGAAATTAGTCAGGGTGGATGACATACGAAGCAATGTATGACTATCTTACTTAAGTAATATATCCGTATATTAAAAAATATGGGCATATTATCTTAACTCTCGATAACTGTAGTTCTCACAACATAGACAAAATAAAATAAAAACTTAGAGAAGATTATTAAACGTTTATTTCGTCAGGTAATAACTGAGTCACGTTCTTTGAAGAATTCTTAGTAGCAATGGACACGTACTGTCATGTTATTTATGTTCCTAAAAATACGACTCCGCAAAATTAAGTATTAGACGTATCTGTTAATGGACCCTTCAAAGCTTATTTGCGTGGTATTCATCATTAGTATTGTGTGGAACAACATAGAATACTGAAAAATGCTAACAGTCATCTTGCTCTTACTCCAGAAGATAAAAAGATTAAAATACCCGCGCCATCCAGAATTGAAAGCTACAGACAAATAATGAAGGCAATTGCATTGATTTCTCCAAATGTTGTAATTCATGGGTTTGAAAAAATTGGAATATTGAGAACTTCAACATCAGCAGTCCCTCCAACATTATACGTTTCCAAGGGAGGTCATCAAATAATGGGATTTGCGAAATTCAGTTATCAAAAACGTATATGGACGTATTGCGACAACGAAAATAATATTGGTTTAGATCAAATTCTATTCCCTAAAGATGATATCGAAGATGATGACGAAGATATTCTAAATGGTCTTCCAATGATGCCTTCTCAGGAGTGAAAAATAAACAAGCGATAGATTTAATCATATTCTATTATTTTCAATCCACATTTATAAGCGATCAAGTTTGGTTTATATGAGATTAAGTTAGGTCTTTAAGTGAGAAATCTCAAAATATCTAATAGAAGTACGGTAATCATGTATTGACTTTTCACTTTTCCAGAGTATATACGCGAGTGTATCCAAGAGTCTTTTAGCGAGATTTTACCGTATAACATTACAAACGAAAAAAGTATTCATTCTTTTTAACCTAATTATTTAAATAGGCGTTTTTAACGTATATTTTGAATGTTGATTGTTTTTACAGATTCAATTTATAAAATACTATAATCAAAAACATGCACATATTTGTATTTGCATATAATTCATAAAATTAAGAAATAGTATTAAAATAATTTGCTGTGTACAACTACATAACCTCACTCAGAAGGCGCATTTTCCAATTTGTCCATCTTCTCACCTGTTACATTCTTTGCGTATATCTTCCTTAATTCAATTTTACCTATTATTCACACATTTATTTATATACTTCACTAACCACCAACTACGTTAATTATAACTTTGAATGGAAAGCGAAACTGGCATCCTCCCGTATCAAATAATCAATCAAATAAAATTATCTGAAAGATGCAAGCATAAAATGAGGCTGTAATCCAATAATTGGAATAAGTAATAATAAATTTCGTCAATATTATATAAATGAATTCAATACAACTAGGGAATAAAATGTGAGGTAATTATTAACTTTATCAGCTTATCCAGTTATATAGTATAATATAGTATAATATAAAGATCACCTCGACATGGCTGATACTGGAGTGGAGGCTTCTTATGGTAGCCTTATTTTCTTATGGTAGCTCACTCATTATTGTTATATAAAATACATGTAAATACTAAAATTGAAGTACTTTTATAAAAGTTGAAAAATGGAATGGTTGATTAAGATTTCTAGGATCCAACTGCGATATAGAGATTCTGATTGAAGTTTATATTGAGAACTAACACCGGAAGACTATTTTAGCTCTTAAAATCATATTGGAAAGTTCGTTACTAAAGTCAAGTTTTGTTTTGGCCATAACTTTGATTGCTAAATAAAATTCAAGCAATAACCAACATAGTTTTGGTCTTGAACTTAATCAGAGAGGTATAAATACTTAATTTAGTCAATATACCCAACGATTGTTTAGTCTATAAAGTTGTGAAAGCGATGGATGGATTTAAAATCGATTTGAAATTTTAGAATTTAGTCCCAACACAACTTTTGCTGAAATAGAGTATTGTAGTAACCCTATTGGTCAAAATAATGATTGTTCATAGATTCAAAGCAGCTGTGGTGAAGGATTTAAAAGTGAGAAAATTATAAAATTCAAAATTTTGTTCTCGATTTTCGGCCTGAAACTTTGGGGTTAATTTAGCTTCCTGAGACATACTCAGCTAACTTTTATAATTTTTGTTAATTCCGCTCCAAATGATGTCGAGGTAATCTTAATCTAACGTGATTCACAATCCTAAATCAATTTGAAGAGTAAACAGATTTAATCATAAATTGAAAATCATAGACTTGCTTCACCAGTATGTTGATTCAATATGACATATTAGATTATATTAGTAATAATTAAAACAAATATTGTATCGATCAGGTTTCGCATTTACCTACGATTAAACTTTATATTTTAAAACTATAATATTTATACTAGATATTAAATAATATAATTACACTATTATACTGCAAACTAATTTGAAAATTTGACTTTTATGATGGATCTAAGTTTCTGCTCAATTGAATGGAGAACGTTTATTACTATTAATGTAATATATCTATAATATTATCACTACTGAATTGTACCCAAAATGCCTTTACTGTCGTGTATATAAACTGATGTATAATAAGTATATAACACAATACATAATTAATGCAATCACCCGCTTATCTGTTTGAATTTATCATTTTCAATCATGAGTGTAAGCTCTTATAGCAGAATTTAGTCTTTGGTTGGTTTCTTCTGAACTTTCACGACTTGGTATTTGTTGATAACGTCCCTTGAGTATGTTGTTTTCTTGTACAGCACGGTAAGAATTATAATCAGGATTCCGCACCCGGTTGAAATACCGCTAATTTTCCCTATTGATTTCTTCCGTTTGTTCTCAACTTTCATAAAAATGAATTTTTCGACGAAGGTCGCGCAGTCGTATTCGAATGTAAACGTGGAGTGGGTACTTATCTAGCTACAGTTAACTTCATCACAATTATAGAAGAACTTGTTCACATTAGTCGCGTTTCTTATATTTTCAAATCGTTGGTATATCTGAATTTAATTCGGGTTTTCGTTTTCTACGATGAAACGAGTTGAAATATTCGAGTAATCGTAAAATATATGATAGTTATCACATTCATTATTTCGTGTTAGCTATAATTGAACGCCTGATGGTGTTAGAACAACCACTCCGTAGTTCCAGCAGGTGTAACGAGCGAGGCAGCGGTTAGCCTTCATCAAAAACTACAGCTGATTCTAAAAATAGAACATTATGTCCAGATTATAAACTGGAGAGGAATAGTAGGTATTCATGTTTATATAGAGCATCTTTTTGCACGTGGCTTACTGCGCACCAAGCATATTCAAGCATGAAAACTTTACAGATTTTATAGATGAATTAAAACGCCCCATACTCACAGAAATTGAATTATTGGACTTGAACTTAGTGGTGTCGTCTATACTTTAACCAGTTAGTCGGTACTCAACACGATCGTAATTCAACATGTCTATTTGTTGCTGGATTGTATTCAATTCTTGCAAATTGTAATCAAAAAAGATCTAGTAACCGTAGTCCTTGCCATAATTGTACATGTACGCATACTTGTCTTCAAATACAGTTGACAAACTAGAAATGTTTAGTTATACATCGTATTTAATGGAAACATTTCTGTAGCCCTGCTGAGTCATCAAATATAAATAAGCACTAAGAAATGAAGTCTCGTAAATAATTTGAAAGTCTTACTTACTAATAAATAACTACTATTAGAAACAAGAACCAGATTAATAACTGTTTATAAACAATTCGGTATTTAAAAAGTAGTTAAATTTATCTATTCCAATTGAAATCTGGTTCAAATAGTATTTACTGTCAGAACTACTATTTACAATCAAATATATACAGTATTTCGTTGGACACATCTCAAACAACACATCATTTGTGTTTATTGTAAGTTTAGTTGATTCAAAACATCTTTATATATCGGATTTTATTTCATCAACTACTAAAACCTGTAAGTTAGTTTTATATTTTACATTATACACAGATACATAAGCAAAGTGTTCATCTTTATACTTACTGAGATCAAAGTTATTAGGAATCGAAAAATATATTTGTTTTGTAACATTAAATGCAAAATTAGAAGATAATACTTAAATTGTTGATAGAAATAGAGGTGACTTGAGTGTTAAATCTACTTTTACATCTCCTTAAAATACTATACAGTTAATGTTGTTTAAAGAGCTTAATTCCAAAATAATATATTAGTTTAATTTATCCAATGAAAGTTTTGATTGTTCTGAATAACAATCACTCACTGTAGTTATTATTTGCTCCTGCAGAATATAATTTATTACATTTATGATATTTAACATATATAGAGTGGTAATATTATAAAATAAATAAATATTTCATTAATAATGCGACATGTGTAACACATATGTCTATATGTATATTAAATCAAATATTCTCACAAACTTGGAATAGATTAAATATCTTTTCAATCAAAAGTAAAGAAGCTTCAACTATTAACTCTGTCTAAATCAATAATTTACGGAAACACTTGTTAAATTTTTGTTATTTCAGAGACGGAGTAAACCTTTCTTTTGAGTTGGTTTTGGATAGAATCTGGAGGTGGTTATTATATAATTATGGCACATGTATAAAAATAAGACCGCGCCCTAAAATTAAATACAATCTGCGTTCATTTCCTTCCACTATTTTTTACTTTTATCTCGTTTTTACGTTTAGCTTCAACAAATATTTTAGCTTACCTTGATTACTTTTTTGATGAGATGTCCGACTTTATGTCGCACATGCTTTACTATCTGTAGTTCGCTAGAAACTAAAAACTTGCTAATTTTGTGTTTTAAATTAGACTAATTATTAGGTCTTCTTTATTTTAATAATGAATGAAATTCAATTCTGCCCGTATACTTTGATTAGTTGCTACTTTATATATTACACGACAAAAGAATTGTTACTAACTCATATAATTTGAAGAAAAGTTGTGATTTCCACAAAATTATCTACAATATTCTTGCTGTCGAAATCTTGTGAATTTATAAGTCAAGTAGTTGTCAAGTAGTTGTTTAACTTCATCACGTAATTGAAGCTTCTTAGCAGCGGATAGTGCTCGAATTACAGATTGGTCATTTTAACATTAAAATTTTAGACGTGCAAAATAACATTCGCATAGATTTGAAGTCACGCATAATGTATTTATATTATATCTTTATATTGAGACATAATGTAAATTAAGTTCATGGTGTAGCATGATTTCTTCTAACATATTTTTATCCATAAATGTTTTGAGTTCTTTATGAGCAGCTCTGCGTTAACTGACATTCGCCGCGTAATCTCCAACAGAAGTGAGATCATTATAGTAGTACACCTAGAGCTGATAACTACAAACAGTCAACTTAAAAGATTCTTCTTCATCAAAATTGCTGAAAGGAACAAAGCACGAAACGGAAAGACAAGTAGATGTGCTAACATCTTTGATTTTTCTCCGGTGTCCGCGAACTTTTGTATATATGACGGATTCAGAAGAATAGCCGCAGCTCTATCTGACATAGCCATCAAAGTACCTTATTCTGACACAATCCCACCACTGTATCATGATGTGTAAAGTATACATATGCAACTTTACTTCCTTAATTATTGTTAATCATGGTAACAATAAATACAAAAACGTTAGATAAAGGAGCTAAATTGATTTATTTAGCGCTAACTCCTTAAATGTATTTTGGATTTTTAGTTCTCACACGTTTTATCAAGTAGCTAGCATCAAAAGATATCGTTGCATCACAGTTTTAATTCGGATCAATTTGGCTCGGGCAGATACATCTATTTGTCACTGCTTCTTTTGTTACTGAATCTGACGAAACAGAATTATCTTGCTTAGTCTAATTGTAGTTAAATATGTAAAATATAAAGCAACATTTTCGGGTATATATAATTTAATATTATAAAATCTTTAACTTCTACGAGTAACTAGTTTCGTTGATTTTCTGGCATTAAAATTTGGAGTGGATTTTAGCAGCGGTCATATTTATATATAAACAATATAATATGATAACAAAAGTTATCAAATGATTCCAAACTTCACTCGATGACATGTCTTTCTTAACAAATTCTGCTTCGAAGGGCGGACTAGAAATGGTCGTGCCCTCATTATACTACGACTTCATATAAGCCTAGTAAAAAGCGGTTCTGGGAAGTGCGGCATCTTCAAAGCCCTACGGAAAGAATACATCAACAAACCGGCCATTGGCTATGCCATCAACAATTTCACTTATCTGACATATAAAATATAATTTAAATTGTAATAACAAATGGGATTATTTATTAATCTCATGCAAATCGTTATTAATGAATCTTAGCACAAACTTAATATGAACAACTTTACTCAGAGAATTGTCAGTTAACCCTAAATCAACAAAGCAATGATCGCTTTAAAATAAATGAGTGTAAATGAATTAATAATAATATTATTTTCAATTATTATATGATATAATTTAAAATGTAAGTTAAACAACTAAAATTATATACGAATAACTATAATTCAATTCAAAGTATCCACAACTTTGAGTCAATCTTATTTTTCCTTTTTGCTTCGTTTGATTTGATTCATTTTGACACTATTTTCTTTCCCTCTGAAGTGTTCAATTAGTATTTAACTCTGTTTGAATTTTATTATTGAAACTGAAACAAAAACAATTAGCAGAGCCACTCCAATACTCATTTGAGTAATTTAAATAATGTGTTTTTGATTCACCTCGTCAAATACTTTCGAAATGTAAACGCGCTCGGTGAAGTACGAAATGTTCATTTCGAACATAAACTATGAACTTAAATTTATATCCGCGCAGTTTATTTTCGTGCACGAAAAATTGAACACGTTTATATTCGTTGAATTCGCTACAGGCAAATACTGATCGAATCGCTGCTGAACATTGTATGATTGATTCAGTACGAAGAGAGAAGTCGATATATTCGTGTAATCGTACCACTGATTGTAGGAATCACACACGTAATTTCGAGTCAGGTACAAAATCAAATTATTTTTGCTCAAAACGGCAACCGACTGATTCCAGCACGTATAAATTACACGACAATTATAAGCCTTAATTAAATGAATTAACTTTCCACTACTATAAAACATTACATCCAGATTGTAAATCGGAGCTGAAATCACCTCGTACTAATCATTGTACAACATCTAATAACAGGTTTTCTGCTGCTAACCTGTCATAGAACCACATGAAAATTTTACTGATCTTTAAGTTAAGTTCAACTTACTGGAAGATTGCTGTATATACAACTTCTGCATCCCACTTTCTGTAAGGATTTACTGAGAATATTTATACATTACATAATCGTACTACAACGCATCAATATGCTAAGTTTATTTTATTACCTATGATTAATTATACTCAAACATCAATTCGTATCCAGTATCATTTCCATAATTGTACAAATACGCTATTTTACTTGTATAAATATTAGAAATGTCATTTATATTTGTTTCCAGTGGAAACACTAATTAATAAACTATAGATTCTTATACAAACTAAATATACAACTTTGAAACTATAAAAGAACCCTGCATAATTTCAAGCATATGTTCTTCAGGTATGAAAATTTCTTCATCATATGGCATATAATTTTAATATGCATTTAATATCAAATTAGTTGATAAATTATATTTAAATTTATCGATAGTTAACCAAATGGCTGTTACATATTATTTTATATTTTGCTATTATGTTACTAGCTAATGGATACACTGATAATTAGGCATCATTCTAAAATTTGTTTCATTGTGTATTATTTGCACGAATAATTCTTCAAAGCAATTTATATTTTGTGTATTTTTATCGAAAACAGTAATTTAAATAGTGTTATAATAATATAAATTACTGATTGTAACTAGAATCATTAGCTCATCTGTCCAATTCAATAAGTCAATGTTATCTATATTATGGATCAGTATCTTACTATCATCTAGATAATTATAATCAGTTAAAAGCTTAACAACACTTAATTTATTATATGTTAAAATAATATCTAATTAAATATCTCCGTTTAATTGTAAACACTCATCATTTTAGTTAGGAAACAGATATAACTCAAATAATTTTGATGTTTAATCAAAGATTAGTTAACTTTTATTATTATAACATGATTTTATATTTGTTTAGTCATTATTTTACTAGATGTAAGACCAATATGATAACACTAAAAATATTATCATATGTGGAGTGGTATTTCAATAATATTATCTTATTATTATATTAACTCTCAATAATTTGTTATGTTTAAGTACATGTAGTTTAATTTAATTAAGACAGTTTAGTGAGTCAAGTTATTTTATTTAATGTATGATGGTTATTAATTGATTGGTATTAATTGAAATAAAGGTACAAAATGATCGTCAACATTAACATATGTATGACATGACTCACTCAACAGCAACAATCCAACAATACATCTAAACGCAATAAATAAATATATACTAGTTATTTTACTATAGCCAAGTAAAAATAATATATATTTTAATAATTCTTGTGGTTGATAATATTCCAGTTTATTAAAATGGCTTTCATCTTTGTTTCCAATCTAAGTGATTATGCTTCCTCATTTATGTAATAGCTTTAATGTATAGTTCTATATATGATTTAATATCTTTTTAATATCAAGTAACTATTCTACTTTATCTTATGATATGCAATGACTAAAATAATCATTTATTTACATGTCATCTGCTTTAATCCTAGTCATTGTAGAGATGTTCGAAGTAACACGAAGTTCCAACTCCTAACGATGCTCTAAGTTTGTTCACTTGATTAATGACTACAATTAAAATACTTATAAATCAATGTTGTTATTTATGATTTCTTATTCTTCACTAATGTCCTTCTTCACTGCCTCAATCGCTAAGTGATAGTAAAAATTATAGAATAGATTTTGCACTTCATATTTCTTCATTCATAACCCAAACAATAATTATTATTTATTAGCCAAATACAGAATTCTATTTCGCAGTTCAAACCATTAATTTTCTTAGTAATACGATCGCGTTTCTTCAGTTTGACCTCAATATCTTTCACTTGTTTATCGTTTCTCCGCTGTGATTTGGAGTTCAATTCGATCAAATATCGCAGAGGTTTTTCAATTTCATGAGATTTTTAAGAACTGTTTTAATATAATAGTTCTTTTAAGGACGGAACCTGTAGTGCGCTTAGCTTTATCAGCTCGCATTCAACTAGAGTCAATTTCTCCAGATTAATAATTTGGTTCTTTAAAGAGACTTTACAATTTTATAGAGAAAGCTCTTTTGCATTCGGAAGGTGCTCAACTACCGCATTACCCTGAATGTAAACTGAATTGCACTTAATTTACTAGATGATATTTGTGCTGTAAACTGTCTTATTATATGTATTTGAATCAAGACCGCACTAAATAAATCTTATTTAGTCACAACAAAATTATGAAGTTAAACTGTTTTTAAAGCGACACGATTAAGCTTCAAATATGTTAAATTAGCCATGCAACTACTCTAAATCTATTGTGCAAAGCTCAAAAATAAGATCAATACTCTTCCATTTATTCTACTTCAAAAACATTGGATTAAAGATACAATACTAAAATTTTAACGAAATATGATTAAAATTGTAATTAGTGAATGCACACAGAGCATACTCGTCAAAACTCTCTATTTTCATATAATCTGATTTGAATGCACAAGTTAATTATTATCTAAAACCACAATTAAGAAACTCCACTCTTTTCCAAGTTCCTATGAACTTAGACAAATCTGCATAACAGTAACTTAAAGTTAATGAGTTCAAGTTGGTAATTTATTATATTCCATCAAAATCAACTTAATTTATCGTGTTATTCTGTTGGGTACTACATTTTATATTTATGATTTCAATGTCTCCACCAGACAAAGAAGAAAGTTTAAGACCTCCTGTGAAGTCAAGAGCTATTGCGTGAAATTTGTCATTTAGATTTCCATAGAATTTACAGTAATAAAAAGTTACATACTAAAAATATCCCATTGCCTCATCAAGATTAATTACGCAATTCCTAATTTCTATTTTATCTATATTTGACTTATACGATCTAAGAACAAATTCTGACTTATTATTTCCATCAATTATGATGCTATTGAAGTTTTTACCGTAAAATTGACTTAAGTTATTTTAGCATTCATTTTCACCTTTATTTGTGCTTATACACATATCGCCACCATTCAATGTGTAGAAGAACATGTTTGTGGAGTGAAATATTTTTAACAATGAAAACATAATATAAGTACATAACTGATGTTAGATTTCATTATTGATGTAAGTCATGATTACTTACACAATCACGTATAAACAAATTACATATATGTAAATACGGTATAGTCTCACAAGTACATTCAATTAAACCTAATATATAAAAGTATTGTATTCAATATTATCTTAGTTAATTATCTATTTAATTGAACAAATGTTAAAGTATTTTTGTGGTCAAAAATTAGTTGAGTTGAGAGGTTTATTTTATATTATTAATTAATTTGAAACGGAATAATGTTAAGCTTGTCAGTATTTCCACTCCACAATTAATGAAAGAAATATGATTATTTTCATGTATTTAACTTTCGCTAAAGACTAAAAAATCAGAAAATGTATTTACAGTATTATCTGATTTATTTTAACCTTAATATAGCATATTTAAACAATATACAAGTGATATTGCCTAAATTATTATGTTTAAATTGACAAAATTTGATCAAAAAGTAGTGGAGTGGTACTGACAAGCTTAACATTATTTTTATTTATATCTACAATTGTGCATTTTTAGACCTTGAACTCGCAAATATTTTGACCGCGATTATTAAATAACAGTTGTTCAATTAATATATCTTCAAGTTGTTATCTCCACTCCATTCAGAATAATCACATAATCTCTAAGCAATACATTATCTACTTGATAAGTTGATCAAACTCATTTACTAGTTGACCATTCTTATATTAGTACAAATAGAAGCATCTAAATTTAAAATTGTTAGTTACTTACTTCAAAGTGATATTATAATCAAAAAATATTCGAAAAATATGAAGCTACAACGGGAGATCAGAATATAAACTTAGATTAAATCTAAGACGAAGTCGTAAATCACCTTAATTCAATAATTAAATATGCTTCATATCAACTGACTTACACACATTTTACAGATTTAAACGAATTTACACATTTATTTGATCAAAGTGAACATTCATAGTCATAAGATTTGTTGGTACTGAAGAATTCATTTGCCCACTTAAATGAATTCTAAAAATGAATGATAATTGATTAATATATTTCAATTATATACAAAATATGTAATTAAATGTGTTTTTCACTTCAGATGAAATCTGGATATGATACCTCTTCAGTAGCTATTACAATGCAAATAAAAAACACAAAAATTTAATAATAATCGGATTATATTGAGACCACTAAGAAAATAACTTCACCGTATAAGTTAACTTAAATATTAAAGCCAAAATCTTCTCCAAGTGCGCCTTCACATGCTTCCAATAACTAATTAACAATGAAGCTATTACAAGATGGAGTAAATAAGAACACACTAGAATGCATCGCAGAAGTTATACTAGATGTCAAAGATATATCATTCAAGAAATCTAATCAATACAATTAGTTTGCATATAAATCTATTATTCCAGCATTAAAACAAATAAAATTTCAAGATCTTATTTTTGAAAGCGCTCACCAATAGGATCATATCAAAGCTTAACTCGAAACAATTCTATTTATATAATTTGCGCTTAAAAATGAATACATTGAATATTACATGAATTTATTAACATTTGAAGAAGCTATAACTGAAATACTTTAGTAGTCGGCTAATCTCGATCAGTTTAACTTTAGGTACAATATAGTGAGCAAACTTAGAGATCTTACTCTTATGATTCTTCCCGGTGAGGAAAAAGAAGCTTTGAAAAACTATTAAGACTCTTTAATTTAATCTTAAGTACTTCAAAAGGAGCATTTGCAACATTTACTTACTTAAACTGTATCAAAACCTGATTTAGAAGAGAAATTATAAAAATTAATCTTAAAAAATGAGTAATACCGCTAAGAAATTAAGTCTTTAAATAATATTAAAGCTTTAAAAGGCAGATCTGAGTTTTTAAATGAACTGATTGAGAAAGAAATTAACACAATAGAATTCAGATTGGGAACGTAGTGATCGTATCTATTTTTTATTAGATTTTATGTATAATTATATGCAAATACAAATATATTTTTGATTACTACATTACATCGAATTGAGATATGAAACCCGAGATGCTCAGATACAGACACATTCGATTTTTATTACATAAGGTGTAAAGCCAGATATCTTCTCCGTTCTGATCGGGTTCCTGTCATTTCAATCGTAAATTTCGATTAAGTCAACGATTAAAGAACTTTTTTATGTGGTTGGCTTTAATAAGGTGTCTGTAAGTGAACTGTAAAAGGGTCGTTAGTGAAACATAATAATCATATATACTAATTTATATTTTAATATCCAGTGTCTTGACAAATCTATTTTATTAAGTATTTATATTTTCTTATGTTTCATCATTTAGAATTGTGTTTCCTAAATAAATCTATAAGTAACATTTTCAAATTACCGAATATCAAAATATTCACATCTTATACTCAATTTCCTGGACGAAGCATTCCACATCGTTTTATCTCTTCCCCTCCGCTTCTCTTCCTTAAATCAAATCTGCTTCACATTTAATATCAATTTATTCCTAAATATACTCCACCTCGTTTACAAGCACCTGCTATACCTCGTTTACAAGCGCGTTGTGCATCAATTCGCGTTTTAAAAGTTCGAGCGTTTTCTACCGCCTCGTTGAGTTTTCCGTTTTTATTTCAGCGAATTTATTCACAACGAGAGGGAAAGGAACGTCCAATTTGAGGATTTAAACGCCGTTTATCAAATTTAGGAGCAAATTTAACATTTATTTGAATAGTAACGCGTTCTTCGCGCTTAATAAAATATTATTTACTATTTGGTTTATGTTTGTTAGAGAAGATGAAAACAAAGGGGTGAAGTAATTTGGAATCAAAATTTCCTGGCACGCACACAGCTCATTTATGTTACGCGTGCAAACGGTGAACTATTCATGCTAGATTTGAACAAACTCGTGCAAAAATTAAGAATTAGAGCTGGAATAAGATAAAATATTGATTAAGGGCAACTTTGACAACTTCTTCAACTCAAAGTGAGACAAATGAGAAGACTGCGACTAAATAAATTACAATAAAGCCTGTAGCTCATGCAAATATGACTATTCGCACAACTTTTGCAATTTAGTATAAACGCCCTGATGCTAAGAATTAACGCATGATGAAGCGGATAAACTCTCGTTGTGCGTTAACCGCATGGGTCTTCTAACTATTTTGCAATATAGCGGATACATGTTAACGGGCGTCTTTTTGTTGCTTTCTTGAATTTATTGTGTGATCGGGCCTCTACTTTGTCTCATTATGTTTGGAGTGATTTCGTAATATTCTTGACCTAATTTACATAACATTCTGTTAATTCACACCGCAAAACGCGATGTTACAATAATGAGCGCTCCAAATCTGTTTCTTTATAAGATTATCAAACTCAGCAGAGTATAGTAGCCATATAAAAGCTGAAGTCTTTGCAAAACACAATGCAAGACGCAAAACTGTCCCGTTCTTCTTTTATCGCCTCTCGTTCGACCACTCGGTAGCCGTACACCCCATAACATGCTCAATTGAACAAATCAATCAGCTCCCTTCCAATTATTGATTCTCCAGTACTAGTTCCGCGCTAAAAAAGGTTCAGCAAGCTGAAATCACCTCTCCAACCGCGCGAGTTCCGCCCCACTTCAAAAATAGACGTTTTCAAGCTGGAGAAGGAGCAGCTCGTTTACAACAAAATGACGGACAAAATCGCGGACCTGCGAATGACTCAGTTCGGGTTCGCCAAAACGAGTAAAATGCAGTGAAGAGTTTTATTTAAATAAATATTTTTGATTTGAATTTAAAACGATGAAGGTTAAAATTTGAACAAATAGAAAAGTGTTCATTGTTGAGATTAAAGCATCAGGTATCTCATTTCAATCGTTAATTTCGATTAAGACAATTAATAATTTTGAAGCTATATGTTATAAACTTATAAACAACTAAAATTAAATTACTTCACTCCACTATTTTTGGTTATAACAGTACTGTATTATCCCGGCTAATGTGCCGTAAATGCTTGCTTTCTAGACCACTTCCATTTGTTCTCGCGTTTGGTGAGACCTTCTCTGATACATATTAGAATCGTACTCTCCATCCGAGGTCGTTCATCTCGGTCAGAGCCGGTTTCAAGTGCTCTGCCCTGAGAATTCGGAGCAGTTTGAGCTGCTTTATTTCGTTGTGGTAAAATCTCGTTACCATAGTATATGTTCAGTGTTAAATTTTCAAGCCTTGCATTTTCAAAATTTGTAATAATATTTATGATATTTTTATATATTGTAATTTACAATATATTTTCACACCATCAAACTCAAAATTTATTTCTAAATCAGACTATAAAAGATAAAATGAAATTAATATACAAGTTATAATAATACATTACTATAATTCACTTTTTTTATCTCGTAAGCAACACTACAAATGGCACAAAACTTTTCCTATATATTAGTAATACGAAACTTCTAAATATATTGCTTAAGTAATCTTATTAGTTGACAGGGTACCCTAAAACGAGACGTCCTATGAGAATTTACATTCAAATATTTTAAATAGAAATCGTTAAATAATAGTATAGTAAAAAATTAAACTATTAGTAATAATTTAAATAATAGATTAGTTAAAAATTATACTTGTATATTTTTACGTGCGCATCTCAAATACGTGCGTATGTAGCCACTTTTACACTACTTTTGATATCAATAAAACTAGAGTTCGTGCGCCGTATGTTTGGAGTGAATATATAATTTTATATTATAGATTATTTCGACGCGAAGCGTCGCAAGAATTTTAGCATTATAACATGATAACATATATAGAATGCATGGCTCATGTAGTTATCTAAACGATTATATGGATATTATATGAATATAACTAGCATTTATATAACATATTATCAACTTAAAATTTTATTATAAACATTATATAAGTAAAGCATCAAGATTATAAATAATAACTTAATTTTTTAAATAATACAACATTCTATAGTACTCTATTACCCCCATGTTGGGAATATATTGTTTTAAATGAAAGTTTAAGCTTATTTTTACTCTTGCCCTGTGTCTAAATACTACTTTGATCCTTTCATTGATTGAAGTGGGACAACATTATATTAATATTCTTGTATATAGTTATTTAACATTAAAAAAATATGATTGACACGAATTTGAATCTCATCTAAAAATAGATGGTGGAGTGTATATATATTAATTGATGTTAATTATACTATTAAAAGCTCATCCCGTCTATTGAAATTACCACTTTCAAATGACACCATAAAAATGCGATTTATGGTATGCTTGATAAGTCTAGACTCATTTATAACTGCGTGCGCGCACGTCGTGCGCACGAAAAAGACGTGCGTAATTTTTAACTTAAAAATTAAACTATTAGTAATAATTTAATATATCACTCTTCGCTTTCTGTGACGACTTCTACGATGCTGCTGATGGCGACGATGGCGAATCCACCGAGTAAATATGACGCCTTAACGAAAACCTTCTTCTTGTCTTCAGAGTTGAATTCTTGGCCAATGATTTCAACGAAGCATATAGCCAAAAACGTACCGCAAGCGAATGACATGAACAAGTCTTCTGTGATTTTCAGTCCTGTGCTTTCTCCGGCGTTGTCTGTGTTGAGCACGATCATAAATGCGATGAATTCGGCAACGGGCGAGGCTAGAACGAGTGGGATCATCGTGTAGATGTTCTCGCGTTTGGTGAGACCTTCTCTGATGCCACATATTACTTGACAGGTCACATCGCACCACTTGTGCAAAATAATCGCGCAGAAGAGGTAAACACCCGGCATCAGCTCTTGAGTAAATCCGAGCGCGAATCCTTCAGATACGTCGTGAATAAACAACCCGATCATAAGCATGATGACTGCTTGCCACTTCTTCTTAGGCGGTTCCACGTGTGAGTGGTCGTGATCGCACTCGCATTCACCTACAACATCTCCCTCTTGTACAAATTTGATTGCATTCTGAGAATGAACGTCACAGCCATGTTCGCCATGCTGGTGATTGTGGCCAATTTTCAGCATTACCACCATGAGCATTATCCCAATAAATGTGACGCAGTAGCTGAGCGGGAAGCCGCCTGCCTTCTCGTTCAAAGTTTCGCCGGTCTCTGGAAATATGTGCAGCAGCGAAACACCCATGAGCACACCACCAGACGCACAATTCAAATTCGACATAATAGAGTCGAATTTCTTGTTGTTAGAAAACATATATGGTATCCAACCACCTAAGGCAGCTACCAACATAATTACCACGATGGCGCACGACTGGAAAATAATCACGTTAGTTTCCAACATTAATAATGAAGTGGAGTTTACCAGCGAATCACAAACGGATAATACTTGTATACCCGATGATTATAATGCTGCGGATATCCCGTATATCAATGTCTTTCAACTTTTAAAGTTTAGTATTTTGCGTGTCTTTTATTTTGCCTTTCGATCAATCATTTCCTAAAGACATGCACTTTTTTAAATGAGCTGTATTAATATACTGTTAAATGAAATAGTAAAATAACAGTGTAGGTAAAAAGTTAGCTATAAGTTACTTGGACGTTGTTTTGATGTATTCTTTTGTGAAGTGAAAACTTTAGATTTTTGTAACTCATTTAAAAAAAGATCATTAATTTAGAATACCGTAATATCACGAATTATATAACACATACGATCATGTGAGTATTACCAAAATATTATTCCACTTCATTATTCAAAACTATTACAGTCAATAGGTTTGGCGTCGCCAAGGCTGAATATTAATTTTTGATATGATAATAATATAATTAGATGATGAAACGAATATTACTCGATTAAAAATAATGAGTCAATCAATATATAATATTTATATCAGAAACAGGTAATATAAACAGTATTACATATAGTAGAGTCAATCATTTGTCAATTGCTTCTTTCAGTTCAGCAATTTTGGCCACATCATCATCAATGAAAAGAGTGAACGTCTTTTCCAGAATCATGCCACAGTAGTGAACGATGTGATTCCACAACTCGGTTATCACCTCTGGATTCTTATAAGATGATTTTGGAGCACCAGTAGTGTTTACAACTATGAGCTGCTTTCCCTTCAAGTTGTACTTGCGCAGAACTTGGTCCAGGTACTCCTTGCCAACTCCGGGCACGTTGTACCACTGGACTGGGTACTGGAAGACGATGCGCTGGTACTCCAGCAGGATCTTTTTCTCCACCTCCATGTCGATCTTCGTGCTCGGGATCGTGCGGACGGTTACGTTGTCGAGCTTAGAGATCTCGTCGATGATCAGCTTGTTTCGCACAGACTTGTCCGGATTTGGATGCATGAGAACCACGAGAGTCTTCGGATGTTTTGATATACTAGTTGTGCAACCCATTTGATTATGAAGTGAGTGGAATTGAATTTCGGTTCAAATTATGGCACAACTATAATTCAACTAAATGATCTCATCGAAGTACATTTTGAATAACTTAAAGATGGTGGTCAACTCTATTTGAAATCTTTTAATATTAGAAAAACACCTTTATGAAAATTAATATAATTGAAAAGACTATGTGAGCTCATACACCAATTATAATCAACTAAATACAATCCTAGAAATTGTATTTGAAAACACCATTGCTGTATTTGCGAATATTGACGATATTTCGCTGAATTATTAGTTGACCTGAATAGTATACAAAACATTCTTTGATTCTGTTTATTTTTATAGCACTATATCATACATCTTAGGATAAAATATAATAGTTTAATAAATATTCCACTTCATTAAATAATGAAAACCATTGTGGTTCTTTTTCATCCAACTCCTGATAGTTCTAAGAGAAATAAATTGATTCAAGAATAGCTTTAATCGCTTCCTAACGTGACTTATCACATCGTTTCGTCTACCACCATCGACGCCGCAGCCGAACAAATGTTACTTAAATAATATGACAGAATCGTCTTCCAGTACCCAATGTACTGGTACAATCTCCCTGGCTGTGGTAAGTTGTATCTAGATGCTGTATTGGATAAAGATATGTTCAAAGGAAAACATGTTATGATTGTAAACACTGTTGGTGCGCCTAATTTTTATTATAAGAAACCAGATATGTTTTTCCATTTTTGGGAGAGAACGGTAGAATATTGTGGAATGGTCTATGATGGATCTTTTATATTGTATGCTTTGGAAACTAAAGCAAGAATATTGAAACTTAAAGAACTAATCTCAAAGTGAAATTGAATATATATATGAAATTCATTATATATAGTATTGAAATTGTTAGAACTATAAAATATAATGGTAAAACAATAAGTAATTTTGATACCCTCAAAGGTTGAACCAATAAATGAAAGTTAAATGAAAGTTATAAAATGATACAATTAAATCACTCTTTAACACAGAATTCATTTCCGTCATATATTCTGCTTCCATCACCCTTGAATCTTATTACTCTTTTAAGACAACTACTCGTCGATGTGATTCCACAACTCGGTCAATTAATAAAGTAAAGTAAACGTTGAGATTAGGATAATAAATGTTGAGAATATTAGTAATCAATTTTTGCTTATCAGTTAAATAAATCAATTTTACTTTAATTTATTAAACACTCCATAATCATATGACAAATCTTATTTTGATTGATTAATAAAATATAACGTTATAGTCTAGTGAAACTAGTGTAGATTCATAATATTAAAATATTATTTATATACTAAACGTTAGTATCTAAAAATTTGTTTCATAACGAAGCTAAGCAAATCTTGAAGATGTGTTAATATACTTTATCAATGTCATTTCATACCAACTATTAGCTAAATTTTCACTTATCGATGTATTTTAGTCTATTTTAAAAGATTATTACAGTTGGTATAAAGCAGAACTCACATAAATTTTGATACCTAGCACATAAACGATTAAATCTATAATATTATTTCTACTAAATAAGTAGGAAATTGGATTATTTTTTTAATTACTAGAAAATTAAAATAGATTTTATTAAATTGATAATTTTTCCAAGTACTTCATTGTATTCAAATAAGTTTTGTAGTCTATGTAGCGGATTTATCCCATAAAAACCCATTTTCACAGATCATTTCTTGGTGAATATGTTGATAAAGTTGACATTCATAAATTTGGAAATAAGTATATAAAATGTAGTGCTATTACATCATTAGATTTTGAGCCAGACTATTATGAATTTATGAACGCGTATATTTCAGCTGATATTTAGTTCTATATGAGTACTTTATCTGATTTGATTGATAACTTGGAAAATATATCAAGTTTAAATTATGTGTTAAGTTCAGAAATTAATTTATTATTGTCTGAAATATTCATAACCAATTTTTAAGTGTAGCCTTTATAGGCTGAATGCCAGCTTTTACTATCTCAATTACAAAATGTGGGTGCTATTAATAAATACGACGAAGATAGTTATATCTCATTCCACCCATAACTTTAATTTTTGTTTTAGACTGAATTGCTATCTAAGCCTATTTTATTCGCGTTCTTCCTCTTCCAGCTGGCTGGTTTGCTTGACTCCAAGTAGCATCTTGACGAGTGCAAGTTCGCAAGTCTTGGAAAATATATTATATAGGGAAAGTAGGTGCTAAACGTATATAGTGTTTAATTTTCAGCTCTATTGAAAGATTTTTATGCATAAATTCCGATATAAACGATTTAATACAAAATATTCAAGATTCGGAAATAACTTGAATAAGAACCGAATATTATTTGTTTTCACAAGCTTGCTAAAGTTTTATACCGATTCATGAAGGGTAGGGTGAAAACAAAAGATGAAAACGAGGATTAATTTTTGTACTGTCTTGTGTTTAAGCAGCTCAATTCAAACACATTAACTGAGCTTTTCAAAGAACAAACTTATGTTTTCAATTAAATAAGTTAAATTCAGAATATTTGGACAAAAATGGATAAATAAGTAATATAATAGTACGAAAATGATACAATTATTTAAAAAGAGCGCATAACAGCTGAGATTCTTATTTTCGAGGAGGAGCTGTAAATATTTAAAAACGAAACAGATTCAGAAGAGAAAAGACTATTTGACCGCTTAATCATACAATACAAACCACATAAGCTAAATAGAACCATTATAAACAATTTACTTATTAAATACGGCTACAAATTGTATCTAAACAACTGTGAATACACAAAAGTTTACAAATAATGCGAATAAGACACATTTATCAACGATCTTATTCTTTCACTCAATGGACTGGACAACGCAATAAAAATAAATAATCTACAAACCTTATTCTACCACTAATAAATACGTGATAGTTTCGAACTTATTAAAAAACTTGTAAGTAATTATAAAATGCTTATTAATCTGTGCTAACAACCAAACATTGACAGATTCTTAAATTAATGTGTTTAATTGTAACTTGAAGACGAAGTACTAAAAATTTGCGCCATCAATATTGAATAATTTTCAGAATGTTACGATTTAGACGCTATTATAAGGAATTAACTGTACATGCACAAAATAGTTAATAGAGTCAAGAAACCGATGCTTAAACTCGAAACATCTAAAATTGAATTATAAAAAATAGAAGAATAAAAGTTAGAAGAATTGAAGGTATAATAGTAAACACTTTAACAATAAAAGATTGAATAACAGAAATTAGAGAAAGAGTAGTTAAAATAACACAAGCTTGAGAGATTGGAATAAGATAAACTAGAAAAACTGAAACTTTAACAATTGAAGATAGAACAATAAAAGTTATAGTAGCAAAAGATCGAGTAATAGAAACTTGAACAAAAACTGTTAGAATAACAGAAAATTGAGTAAAAGAAGAAACTTGAATTAGAATAAAAATAAAAACTTGAATAACTAAAACTTGAACAATTAAAGTAAGAATAACTATAATAAGAAAAACATTAAAAAGAAAAGCTTGAACAACAAATACTTGAACAAAAATTGAAACTTGAATAAGAAGAAAAGAAGAAACATGAACAAAAGAAATTTGAGGAAGAAAAATTAGAGAGACTCAGACAAGAATAGTAGAAACTAGAATAACAAGAAAAAGAGAATATGTAGTAAATGAAGCTAGAATAAGAAAAATTAGAACAAGAAAAATAGGAGCTACTTGAACAATAGAAGTTAGATGAACAATTGAAACTAGAATAGTTAGAGCAAGAGAAAGTTGTGTAATTAAAACTTCAACAAGAGAAAGAAGAACAAGATAAACAAAAACTATAAGAATAAGAAGCGATGATGAAACTTGAATAAGAGAAATAATAATTGATTGAGTAATAAAAACTCGAATAAGAAAAATTAGATCAACTGAGGCAGCAATAACTTGAGTTAGAACAAAAATAGAAGCAAGAGCAAGAAAAATTAGAACAGAAGAGGCAAGAACAGTTAAAAATAGAGCAAGAAAAGCTTGAATTAGAATAGTTAGAAAATCAAAGATTTGAATAAGAAAAGCTCGAGCAGCAAAAACAACAACAACTTGAACAAGAATAAAAGCTGAAATAAGAACAAGAATAATTATAACTTGAATAATAGTTGAAGCTCGAACAAGAGAAATTAGAGCAACAAAAGCTAGAACAACTCGAGTTAGAAAGGAAAGAGTAAGAATAACTTGAACAAGAAAAACTAGAAAATGAGAGACTTGAGCAAGAACAGAAACTTTAATCAGAAAGACTTGAATTAGAAAAATAAGAACAGGAAAAACTTGAAAATGAACAACAATGTTAAAAACTTGAACAAGATAATAATGAAAAACAAAATGAAAACGAAGCACTCATACAAAATAAAACCGAATCTACAAAACGAATCAAAATAGTAGATGAATAACTGATGAACGAAATTAATGCGCGAAAATAACAGCCTTGTTTACTTCACAATAATAATGTGTTCAACCAAGCATACATTAGTGAGATACCAGACGTTAAAATCACAACATTTTAAATAAGAGATTTAAAAACGAATTATTTTTTACTTGAAGAAAATGAACAAGAAACGGGTTGTCCACTACGCAGTGTTAATGTAAATGCACTATTTTACGAAAGCTGGGCACCAGATACATTCAAAAAGAGAATGAAACAGGTAATGTAACAAATTGAAAACTGTTCAGAACTAAAAATAGAGTAGTTTTAAAAAATACTAACACAGTAAAAGAAACTGACTGGAAATTAATGCGTTATTTGCAACACTGAAGTTTCATTCGACGTAAATTTAGACTACGATAACCAGTTGAAAAGCAAAATGAGAGAAAACTCGGTTTCAGATTTTGAAATTATCACAGGCGTATAATATGTTGGATGCTAGGCGTTAAAAAATGTTTACTGCTCCAAATGCGCACAGTCAAAGTTTACATACAACTTTATCATACCGGAAATCAATTCAAAACCAATTAAAGTCTCGAGTTTGGGAGCAAATCTAGTTTACAAGTATTTCAGAAATAAAATATACAAAAATGAATCAATATTTGAACACAACTCACAGTATTAATATGAACACATATAACTATGCTTAAATAGAGTCAAAACTATTATTTAACCTTGCAGAGCAATTAATATATACAATGAATGGTTCCAATATTTTGACCCGCTTCTAAATTTGCACGATATACACAATCAAACATTGGTGTAACCGAATTATGAAATTTTAACACTTTTGTAAGAAAAATTGAATAAACACAAGAAAGAAATCTGTAAAAAGCACTTAGACGACTTATTCATCGATAATAAGTAATGGCCAATCATATTTTATAAATAAACTCTATTGAAAATTATATTTATACATTTTCTAAGTTGTGAGGATTGCGCGAATAGATTATATTAATGCTGCATATGCAGAGGAAGATTTGAACATGAGGAATCGTTAAAATTTTTGCTAAATTCTCCATTTTTCTGCCCGTCTTGCTTTGGAATGTGTCACAAGTAGTGCTTTTAGTAACATGATTGCAGGAAGTGATATTAATTATCACGCAAGATTATATGTTTTAAGAAAGGAATGAAATTACTAACAAATATTAAACATTAATTGTGTTAATTGTTATCACACATAATAATCAAAAGATTTAGACATATTTTAAACCTAATAGTTATAATAAGGATTATTTCACTATATGTTTCCATTAATTATTTTATTTTGTACTTTCTATATCTGTAACTCAACTATTTGATTCGAAATTAATATCAAATTCAGGAATTACTTCCATTCATATTCCTGATGCAATCCTTTAATATTCCACTTCAAATGAAACATACGAAGAAGAACACACAATTGGCTGATATAGCCGAGAACAGCAATGAGTCTTAAATTCTACCTGTAGAAATTCAGTTCAGTCTCATTTAACAAAAACCAGTTCTCCAACCTGTGTTGGGACGAAAGCTACAGAACCGACATTTTACTAAAGAAAATTATAATCGTAAACGGTATTACATTTAAATAATTCAATACGTTAGGGTTTTACTACCTATATGAAATTTAATCACATATTCATTTTCACACCGAAAATCTGGGCTAACTTCAGTGCCATATGTTATACATTTAAAATACAGTACTATTTTTTAACTTTTTTTGGAATCTTGGAGTGAAAATTTATTAATGTCACGCATTACGTACCCTTCGAAATATTAAAGTAAAATAATTTCATTTTTTATCTTCCCCACATCTTTAACATTTTTTGATTTTTTGGTTTTTTAATTCTTTAATTTATAACTGTAAGCAGCCGGAAATAGATTTAATCAATTTTAGCTATAGCTTTCTAATTGCATTCGTCTGATAGCTATAGCAATATTTATTTGAGAGATAATACTAATATTAATTAAATGTTGAATTTTAAGGCATATTTTTATGTTTGAATCGTAGTATATTATCAAAGCTCAGTCTGCGGTACTTCGAACTTTTTGTCAGTCCCATGTGGAAATATATTATTTTCCTATGATTTAAAATTCTGACGAAATAATCTTTTCAGGTTCATATAAATATTGAATTGTCTTTAAACTCTATGTTATCTAGTACTTAAACAACTTGAAGAAGCTTAGATTTTATACCACATTAGTCATAATTGAATATTAAGGAAAAATTCAATGGATTAACGGTATAGTAATATTTTTAAACAGATATATAGGTAATTCCTAATTATTTAAAAGCTAATGCAGCTTTTTATCTGCTGTTATGCATGGCATAAAGCATAGCCGCTATTTAAAAAGACATAAAAAGCTATTAGTACTCTGTTATTCTGTACTTACGTGAGTTTTTCAGTTCAATAGCCTCATAAATAGCGAATCCTGCATTGAAGTGTGAACAATTATTATATTTATAATAATTTGTCATGATATAATCACCATTTCAAATGTCATGTGTGATTGAAGTGTGCAACTTGCCTCCGTATTTTACTGAGTAGTAGGTCAAACAGTTGCTACAGAGTTTTAACGATAAAAACGTTTATTTTCAAATGTTCGCTGTGAAGAAAGAGACTGGAACTAGAACAGCTCAATTCACTTTCACTGACGAACAAACAGCGACCGAGGCCATTAATTTAGTTAACACACTTGTTTTTACAAACAATAAATATCCATTTATCCTTAAGGCCAACAAAGTTTTACAAAACTAACAACCAGTAAACAAACTGGCAAATGTGGTCGCAGTAAATCTTCCTAACGAACTACAATATAACTAAGCAGAAACTTTATTTGGAAATTTCGGGAAAGTTTTGAGTATGCACTATGATTAGGGAAAGAGGGAAGCTATAATTCAATACGAATCTGAAAAATCGGCAATTAGAGCTATTGAAAGCTTACATGAAAAGGTTATACGAGGATATACTATTAAAATGTCACCATATAGATACAAAGAAGATAAAATGAACGAGTAGAAAGAAATACTCATGCACTCAATTCCATTGTACTTTGATCAAACAAAGTTACTGGTCTATATCAGCGAAAAAGTGTTCAAAAATTAACACGTTGATATTATAGATAATCATGATATAGTGACATTTAAAGTAGATAACAGACCCCATCCTAAAAATTCTGGTGGATAATAAGCTATTTTTACGTGCAAATCTGTACAAATAGCGAATTAAATCGCAAAGTACTTCGAAGAGTAAGACGGAGAGATGAATGATGGAGTAAATGAGCCGGTAAGAGTATTTATTAAATAAAGTGCCAAAATTCGAGCTGAACACAATAAGTTAGAGGAGCTGGAAAACACCAAAAAGCGCGGAATATAGGTGTATTATGTTAAACCGGAGCCTGCGTTGTATAATAAAATTTGTCTCTTCTTCAAAAGCAAATTCGGAGAAATCGAAAAGTTATCATTCCCAAAGCAAAGCCTTAACCACGATCTTGTTAAATATCATATCAATATTTTATTCAAGAGAGAAGATTCTGCTTAGATGGCCTTTAAGCAAGGTACAATTGATGCTGAGGAATTTCAATTGGTAGGGTTTAAATTGGAAATAAGATTAGTGTAGTGAATATGTATTGCTATTATATTTATATCGTATATTAACAGTTATTTATATATGATTATAATACTTAAAACTAGGTGATTGAGGTACTAAAAATATAACTGAGAGGATAACATATTATATTAGTCTTATTTAGAATACATTATATCGTAATATATTAAAATAATTTCATATAATGATTTCACAACTCAAATTTTATTTAGAAATAAATTCTTGTTAAATAAATAAAATTCTTGTTAAACTATATGAAATAGCAACAACATAGTTATTTGTTATAATTGAAAGATATACAATAGTATTTTTTAATTATTACTAATCTTCAACTCAGTTTCTGGTTTAATTGAATGTCACAAGACTTAAAATACAATATAATTATAAGTACATTATTTAGATAAAACATGGTATTTAATCACAACTGCTGAAGTAGCATTAATATATTTTAACCAGAGTTAATTATATGTAAAACTGATTGTATGTAAAACAGACTTGTACAACACAAATATTCAAATAATCGTTTTACAAAAACGGCACTTTACAAAACATGATTAAATTATATAACAACAATTATTATAATGAATGAAAACTGTAATCAATGATTTTTTGTTCGTTACCATAGTATATGTTCAGTGTTAAATTTTCAAACTTTGCATTTTCAAAATTTGTAATAATATTTATGATATTTTTATATATTGTAATTTACAATATATTTTCACACCATCAAACTCAAAATTTATTTCTAAATCAGACTATAAAAGATAAAATGAAATTAATATACAAGTTATAATAATACATTACTATAATTCACTTTTTTTATCTCGTAAGCAACACTACAAATGGCACAAAACTTTTCCTATATATTAGTAATACGAAACTTCTAAATATATTGCTTAAGTAATCTTATTAGTTGACAGGGTACCCTAAAACGAGACGTCCTATGAGAATTTACATTCAAATATTTAAAATAGAAATCGTTAAATAATAGTATAGTAAAAAATTAAACTATTAGTAATAATTTAAATAATAGATTAGTTAAAAATTATACTTGTATATTTTTACGTGCGCATCTCAAATACGTGCGTATGTAGCCACTTTTACACTACTTTTGATATCAATAAAACTAGAGTTCGTGCGCCGTATGTTTGGAGTGAATATATAATTTTATATTATAGATTATTTCGACGCGAAGCGTCGCAAGAATTTTAGCATTATAACATGATAACATATATAGAATGCATGGCTCATGTAGTTATCTAAACGATTATATGGATATTATATGAATATAACTAGCATTTATATAACATATTATCAACTTAAAATTTTATTATAAACATTATATAAGTAAAGCATCAAGATTATAAATAATAACTTAATTTTTTAAATAATACAACATTCTATAGTACTCTATTACCCCCATGTTGGGAATATATTGTTTTAAATGAAAGTTTAAGCTTATTTTTACTCTTGCCCTGTGTCTAAATACTACTTTGATCCTTTCATTGATTGAAGTGGGACAACATTATATTAATATTCTTGTATATAGTTATTTAACATTAAAAAATATATGATTGACACGAATTTGAATCTCATCTAAAAATAGATGGTGGAGTGAATATATATTAATTGATGTTAATTATACTATTAAAAGCTCATCCCGTCTATTGAAATTACCATTTTCAAATGACACCATAAAAATGCGATTTATGGTATGCTTGATAAGTCTAGACTCATTTATAACTGCGTGCGCGCACGTCGTGCGCACGAAAAAGACGTGCGTAATTTTTAACTTAAAAATTAAACTATTAGTAATAATTTAATATATCACTCTTCGCTTTCTGTGACAACTTCTACGATGCTGCTGATGGCGACGATGGCGAATCCACCGAGTAAATATGACGCCTTAACGAAAACCTTCTTCTTGTCTTCAGAGTTGAATTCTTGGCCAATGATTTCAACGAAGCATATAGCCAAAAACGTGCCGCAAGCGAATGACATGAACAAGTCTTCTGTGATTTTCAGCCCTGTGCTTTCTCCGGCGTTGTCTGTGTTGAGCACGATCATAAATGCGATGAATTCGGCAACGGGCGAGGCTAAAACGAGTGGGATCATCGTGTAGATGTTCTCGCGTTTGGTGAGACCTTCTCTGATGCCACATATTACTTGACAGGTCACATCGCACCACTTGTGCAAAATAATCGCGCAGAAGAGGTAAACACCCGGCATCAGCTCTTGAGTAAATCCGAGCGCGAATCCTTCAGATACGTCGTGAATAAACAACCCGATCATAAGCATGATGACTGCTTGCCACTTCTTCTTAGGCGGTTCCACGTGTGAGTGGTCGTGATCGCACTCGCATTCACCTACAACATCTCCCTCTTGTACAAATTTGATTGCATTCTGAGAATGAACGTCACAGCCATGTTCGCCGTGCTGATGATTGTGGCCAATTTTCAGCATTACCACCATGAGCATTATACCAATAAATGTGACGCAGTAGCTGAGCGGGAAGCCGCCTGCCTTCTCGTTCAAAGTTTCGCCGGTCTCTGGAAATATGTGCAGCAGTGAAACACCCATGAGCACACCACCAGACGCACAATTCAAATTTGACATAATAGAGTCGAATTTCTTGTTGTTAGAAAACATATATGGTATCCAACCACCTAAGGCAGCTACCAACATAATTACCACGATGGCGCACGACTGGAAAATAATCACGTTAGTTTCCAACATTAATAATGAAGTGGAGTTTACCAGTGAATCACAAACGGATAATACTTGTATACCCGATGATTATAATGCTGCGGATATCCCGTATATCAATGTCTTTCAACTTTTAAAGTTTAGTATTTTGCGTGTCTTTTATTTTGCCTTTCGATCAATCATTTCCTAAAGACATGCACTTTTTTAAATGAGCTGTATTAATATACTGTTAAATGAAATAGTAAAATAACAGTGTAGGTAAAAAGTTAGCTATAAGTTACTTGGATGTTCTTTTGATGTATTCTTTTGTGAAGTGAAAACTTTAGATTTTTGTAACTCATTTAAAAAAGATCATTAATTTAGAATACCGTAATATCACGAATTATGTAACACATACGATCATGTGAGTATTACCAAAATATTATTCCACTTCATTATTCAAAACTATTACAGTCAATAGGTTTGGCGTCGCCAAGGCTGAATATTAATTTTTGATATGATAATAATATAATTAGATGATGAAACGAATATTACTCGATTAAAAATAATGAGTCAATCAATATATAATATTTATATCAGAAACAGGTAATATAAACAGTATTACATATAGTAGAGTCAATCATTTGTCAATTGCTTCTTTCAGTTCAGAAATTTTGGCCACATCATCATCAATGAAAAGAGTGAACGTCTTTTCCAGAATCATGCCACAGTAGTGAACGATGTGATTCCACAACTCGGTTATCACCTCTGGATTCTTATATGATGACTTTGGAGCACCAGTAGTGTTTACCACAATGAGCTGCTTTCCCTTCAAGTTGTACTTACGCAGAACTTGGTCCAGGTACTCTTTGCCCACTCCTGGCACGTTGTACCACTGGACTGGGCACTGGAAGACGATGCGCTGGTACTCCAGCAGGATCTTTTTCTCCACCTCCATGTCGATCTTCGTGCTCGGGATCGTGCGGACGGTTACGTTGTCGAGCTTAGAGATCTCGTCGATGATCAGCTTGTTTCGCACAGACTTGTCCGGATTTGGATGCATGAGAACCACGAGAGTCTTCGGATGTTTTGATATACTAGTTGTGCAACCCATTTGATTATGAAGTGAGTGGAATTGAATTTCGGTTCAAATTATGGCACAACTATAATTCAACTAAATGATCTCATCGAAGTACATTTTGAATAACTTAAAGATGGTGGTCAACTCTATTTGAAATCTCCTAATATTAGAAAAACACCTTTATGAAAATTAATATAATTGAAAAGATTATGTGAGCTCATACACCAATTATAATCAACTAAATACAATCCTAGAAATTGTATTTGAAAACACCATTGCTGTATTTGCGAATATTGACGATATTTCGCTGAATTATTAGTTGACCTGAATAGTATACAAAACATATTATGAATCTATTTATTTTTATTGCCCACTATATTATGCATCTTAGGATAAAATATAATAGTTTAATAAATATTCCACTTCATTAAATAATGAAAACCATTGTGGTTCTTTTTCATCCAACTCCTGATAGTTCTAAGAGAAATAAATTGATTTAAGAATAGCTTTAATCGCTTCCTAACGTGACTTATCACATCGTTTCGTCTACCACCATCGACGCCGCAGCCGAACAAATGTTACTTAAATAATATGACAGAATCGTCTTCCAGTACCCAATGTACTGGTACAATCTCCCTGGCTGTGGTAAGTTGTATCTAGATGCTGTATTGGATAAAGATATGTTCAAAGGAAAACATGTTATGATTGTAAACACTGTTGGTGCGCCTAACTTTTATTATAAGAAACCAGATATGTTTTTCCATTTTTGGGAGAGAACGGTAGAATATTGTGGAATGGTTTATGATGGATCTTTTATATTGTATGCTTTGGAAACTAAAGCAAGAATATTGAAACTTAAAGAACTAATCTCAAAGTGAAATTGAATATATATATATATATATATATATATATATATATACTTTTAAAATGGAGATTTTTGGTTCAAGCCATGCATGGAATGTTTTAAAAATAGTGATAATAGTGTATTATAAGATTTTTTATTTATCATTGGCTAAATAGTTAGTAACATCAATTTAACTTGAGGATATTCTTAAAATAATCATGATAAAACACATAGTGTTACATGACAGTAATAATTTTAAGAAAAATTTTGAATTTAGGAGTGAATTTTTATAAAAGTTATGTATTGAGTGTCCTTCGAAATATTATAGTAAAACATTAACACTTCTCACCTTGCTTCTTCGTTCATGAATATAAGTGATTTTTGCCATTATCTTACAGACAACTAGTACTAAAGATTAATCGTCGCGTCCGTAATAATTTAACAGCAGGTGATACCCATAGAGTAGCCTCAGATAGTTACAGCCGCACTGCAATTTGAGAATTACTTAAAAATATCAAAACTGATTTTTTTCATTTATTTATAAAATCGGTCGAAGACGCTTTAGTGCTCGCTGGATTTTTACGGTCTTCCAGACTTATTTCTAGATACTAATTTAAATAGAAATAATCCTCTATAAAATACATTTTATCGTTATTAAATATTCTCATGTCAACGAAGTTAAAAATTTTGTAAAAATCGAATTATTCTTAAGTTGGACTATTTCTTCACAAAACCTATTTAATATAATATCTAAGCAAATGATACGATCTGCCCCACCATAACTCCATATTTGTTGAAATATTTATCAAAGGTCCAAAATTTCGTTGTTACAAAACTAATGCTAACATACAAGTTACAATTAAATGTCCCTATTAAATGTTAGTACCATTAATTAATTTGACGATAAATTGAATTATGTTTAGATTTCTTAAAATTTGTAAATTGTGAATTTATACTTTTGTTCTCATTTTATAAAATGAAAGCTGAAACATAATTAATTTATAACTTATCAAAATATCTATAACTATTTATGCACTAAATTATTTTGTTAGTGCTATTAACAAACTTATCCGAATTGCTAAAATATAAGATAAATTTATCTTATTTATTGAAGAGACCAAAGACGGATACCAATATAATTATTAGTATTTTCATTTGATTAAGGCATTCTATAACTATTATGCTTAGTGATAGCAGCTTAGTTTAGTATTATATTTTTGGAGTTGCTGTTAATTAGATTGAAAGCCAAAACGAAATTGAGTACTCTGAGAATATTACCGTATTATAACACTAATGAACACCTTTAAAAATTACTTAAATGTAAACACCTATGAACGGTGATATAATGTAGTAACATTACGAAATAATCAATGAGTTGAAGTGGATCTTAAAATAAAATAATATATTTCTCTAACTTAAAGACTGAATAATATTAATTTCAATTAGAATCTGTGTAACTCATAATGCGTTCGAATCTCAAAACTTGAAAAGCTAAATTGCATTAATTTATAAAGAGCCAAGAAGTGACCACACGTTAATATTATTTTTATGGTTATATGATATCTTAATAGTATAGTGAACGTATATTTGTTTCTTTAAAATTATTCTACATCTATAAATCCGTATCCAATAAGGCAAATTTTATCGTTTAATAAACAAGCGAAACTTGAACAATTGATGGCTGATAACAACGAAGTGAGTAGTCACTTAACAGTTCCAGACATGTTAATGCTCCAGCTTATTCTACTAGAATATTGAAAATCGAGGATAACCAATTTTCGAGTTTATTATTACAAATATGTTGTATCAATGATGTTGGTGAAATTATTGTACTTTTCAGTTATATTCCAACATTAAGTCTGGATGACCGTAAAATGCCATCGAATTTTAGATATTGAACTAGGACTCCGTTTCGCTTGCTAATTAATCCAAGAAAATTAGCGATAGTTGATAAATTAAGTTTGATTAGATCTTCGTATAGGGTAGAGTAGCAACTAATTAATCATAAACGAATTACCTAAGATTATTAATTATTTGTGAGTTAAGTCATAAATTAATAAATGAGCAATTCATAAATAACTATTTTGGCGAAACCAAGTCTATTTAAATCTTTAAAATGAATTTCACGATAAATCCCAGATGGGCTTGACCATAAAACCAACCGTGTTTCAGTTCTCTTAACATTTAACATTCATATTTCGAGTGGAAACTGCGGAGTGTAAATTATATTTTAAATAAAATTTTACTAAAGTATTCGCGACCAAGCTAAAACAAACTCACACATTCATTTTCAACTCTAATTTCGTTCTCGATCCCAAAGCAATTACTGTGTTACATGTGGTTGATAATATTCAGTTTATTAAATGAAACTCAGTTCCATGCCACTCATTATTTATTACAGCATCTTTGAGTAGCGTTATATCTGTAATGTTATAATTTAAACTTACAATAAGTCCGAACATTATATAGTGAAGCGAAATTTGTTAACTTACATTATTGAACGAATTGATGATAGTTCAAGTTATTTGTGTTGTTTACAATTTGTGATAAAATAACTTTTAAAGAAATTAAATTAAAAATAGCAAAGCAAAGCAAAATTTAATTAAAAACATAAATTATTTTTTGATATGATATATATATGAAATTCATTATATATAGTATTGAAATTGTTAGAACTATAAAATATAATGGTAAAACAATAAGTAATTTTGATACCCTCAAAGGTTTAGAACACGAGACTGAACCAATAAATGAAAGTTATGTGAGATATATATGTAATTTTGTTATAATATATTTTTGATATTACTTTAAACCTGATTCAATGTTTGTTTATATTAGCATATTATAAAATGATACAATTAAATCACTCTTTAACACAGAAGTTCAATTTCCAATGAAGTTCATTTCCATCATATTTTCTTCTTCCATCACCCTTGAATCTTATTACTCTTTTAAGACATGGTTGTGTCCATTAGTCATAAACCGTTATACCTTAAGAATTTTGACTCACAAAAATAGCAACATGACGAATTTGGTATTTCAGGTTATTATAATTCGCGTTCTGCGTTTCACCAGGCCCTTGAGGGCTAGCCTTAGGCGTCTGGTCCCTCCAAAGATCGAGGGGCCCCTTTGGGGTATCGATCTTTTCCTCCCTCCTCGGAGACTAATTGGAGTGGAAAATTCCTGGAAAATTCAACTTAATATAACCTAAATATAAAAATTCAGTGCCTTCAGACACATAATTGCCTTTAACTTGATCACTCCTTGACCACTGTTTGGTGGTCTTACCTGGAATCCATGGCTTGACGAGGACCACTCATTATTTATTGCAGCATCTTTGAGTAGCGTTATATCTGTAATGTTATAATTTAAACTTACAATAAGTCCGAACATTATATAGTGAAGCGAAATTTGTTAACTTACATTATTGAACGAATTGATGATAGTTCAAGTTATTTGTGTTGTTTACAATTTGTGATAAAATAACTTTTAAAGAAATTAAATTAAAAATAGCAAAGCAAAGCAAAATTTAATTAAAAACATAAATTATTTTTTGATATGATATATATATGAAATTCATTATATATAGTATTGAAATTGTTAGAACTATAAAATATAATGGTAAAACAATAAGTAATTTTGATACCCTCAAAGGTTTAGAATAATACTTTCAACTATATACGCTATATTCAAAATCACATCAGTTAACTTTTTCTTTCAAGAGCTCCATGAGTTTATCTCTTTCCATGGTACATTTGCAGTGCATAACCACAAGGTCGCTCATTCTTTGGAGTCCGCTAACAGCTTCTTTCAGGTCTTCTTCAACTTGGACTGCTTGGTCGATTATGCTTCCGATATTTTTGCCCCTCTTTTTCCAAATTTCGCCAAAGTCAACTAAAAATCTAATGTTGTCGTCGCACTCGTCGAATACCATTTTCACGTATTCCACTTCTTATTGAATTCGTTTGTTTTTGCTTTCTGGGATGTAGTACAGTTTTGTGTTGGCTCTGATTTCCATGAACTTTTGCAGGTTGAGCTCGAATTCCTTTTCTGAGTCGGTGAGTCGCAGCAATTTTTGGAATACTTGCTCTAGCATGTAAATTCTGCCTGCGTGCAGTGCCTGCGGGTTGTAGAATTTGGCTTGTATTTCTATGAATTCTGCGAGTATTTGCATGTTCTGTTCAATTTCCAGGCACGCATTATCAACCGATTTGAATATGTCGAATTGTCCGCTGATGAAGCCAAGCAGTGCGTCATTCGCGAGTCTCTTCTTCTGTTGCGTCAAGTAATCTATGTATGACACTGGCTGGGTCATTGGCTTCTGATTTTCGTCCTTGATTGCTTTTTCAAATCGTACTCTCCATCCGAGGTCGTTCATCTCGGTCAGAGCTGGTTTCAAGTGCTCTGCCCTGAGAATTCGGAGCAGTTTGAGCTGTTTTATTTCGTTGTGGCGGTCGTCCGGTTCAGCCGGTTCGGGTTCTTCTCTTATAAAACGGACAGTTGCTTTCCTCACCGTTGGAGCCGGTTGGGATTTGAGGAGCTCCTCTGGATTAATTTACTTCCTCCTGAAATTGGGAATTTCAGGGAGCTGGTGCTGATAATACGTTTTTATCTCGGACACGGACGAGGAGCGGATCTTGGACGCGGATTTGTGCATCTTGTAGTTGTTCACGAGGATATCCTCGATGTTCAGGCTAGGAACGTTCTTATTCTAATCTAAATGCTGCTTTGACAACAAAAGAGGGTTCTAACCCAAGTGTAACGAACGACGGAGCTGTGTTGACATTTGCGCGGAGCGAAAAATGGAATTTATATTTAAATAATCGTTAAAATAATAATTAATAAATAATGATTGAATAAAATCATTCACCATCTAAACTTAAGCATTACACGTTGGCGCTGATACGCAAGTTCCAAGATTCATACTAGAAAGTTACAAAGATAACGATCGAGGACAATGATGTAAGTTCAAGTACTAACTTAGGTTGTCTGAGGAGGCTATTTAGAACTCTGAATATTAATTACTATAATCACTAAAATGTACTTTAAATGGAATAAAACAAGTACAAAGTAAAAGTACACAAATTTACTTGAAATACACTATTTTCAAGTATTTAATTGTAAATATAACATACCGTTGCAGAGAATACAATAAATGCTACACCTTAATGAATATATTCTTAATAAGAATATATATACAGTAGATGTAATATCTTATAACTATCTTATCCACCCATCATCTCTGAAAATTAAATAACCTAACATTAATGTTATATAAATATTAATAACAATGAATATATCATTTTTTAATGTTTCTTGTGATTAAAGTAATTGATTATTGAGTGGATGTTTTTGAGATGTACCAAAAGAGTGAGCCAATATATATTTTCAAGTACAAAAAGCCTACTTTTTGTATTATAAAGTACAATAAATGTAACTAAAACACATTTAGATATAATATTGTTATAGCATTTCCGCTCCCAATCAGTTATAAATGCCTAATCAAGAAATCAGAAGTTAAGAAGACCTGTTCAATCAGGTTTTAGGATCCTCCTAAAAACTAGAAATAGGTAATTTATAGCAAATGGAAAATCTTTTGGAAATGAATGTTCAACCAGATGTCTGGGAAGATGCTTCAAATAGAAATTTGCTTTCCTTTAATTAAGAATTCGCATAGGGAACTACAAAATTTGTATTTTTTAGTAGAGGGATAAAACATATCTATCTAATTTCTTTCTTCACTAACCTAATTGATCTAGACCTCTCAAATAATAATATATCTGACATTTCTAGCATTGCCAAGCTCAAAAACCTGAAGAAACTCGATTTAAATAGTAATAGTATTGAAGATATTTCAGCACTTTAATCTATTCATGATTTAACTCACTTATATTTATCTTGTAATAAATTTACTTCATACACACTAGCTTTGCCGAATTTAGTTGAATTACTACTCGGTTATAACTCACTAAAAAATAAATCTGGGCTATAACATTCTCCTAAATTAGAGAGATTATATTTGTCTGGAACAGAAACCATAGATCTACGTTCTATTCCGCATCAATTATTCGGTTTGAAAGTATTATAATTATCATAGAACAAAATTACCTAAATATCGCACCTTTCTAACTTCTTAAATTTGTAACGTTTAAATTTAGATTATAATTATTGGCTTTAAAATATTTAACCTATTAAATTCTGCACTTAACTTACAGAATTAAGAATCTTTACAACAAGTATTTCTGACATATGGCCTCTACAATTTCTGAAAAATCTAAAAACATTGATCATAGCTAAAACGTAAGTTGTTGATCTGCATCCGTTGTAGTACTTATATTAACTAGAAAGTATTTATGCATATGACGCGTGCATAATAGATGTATCTCCTTTGTCTAAGTTGACTTAATTAAAAGACTTGGACTTTAGAAAAAACAAAATTACTAATGCAGAAACACTTAAGCACCACAAGAATATTTCAGAATATGACTTTTCAAATCAGTAAGTACCAACAACAGACGAGCTCAAGTTATACAGCAAAATACTCTCTGTTCACAGTTCCCAGAAGTAAATCAAGAAAATATAAGCTGAGAACAGAACCTCAAAGTTCAAAGAGTCAATGACTCACCTCCAAAAATAAATCAACTATAAAATAAACGAACAGACCCGTTCTATGAATAAAAAGATTGAAATTTGGGTGCAGTTTATTCAGAACTCTAAAGCAGATTAATGAAGTAATAGCTTTATTCAGAACTATTACAGATTAACAGTGAAATAAATTTAACAAATATTCATTTATATGAGACTTATCAACAATTTGAAGAATATTATAAGTAACAACTGTCAATAATATACTGGATAGATCATTAATATTTCTCACACACATATGATGTCATATGTACATAAATTAAAATTACTATTTACAAGGAAAACTGAGAATTACGCTATAAATGAAATAACTTGAAACAATATATATGTAATTATAAATTGCATGTAATTTGATTTACTTTCACATTATATTTTAGATGTTCTAATAATATCTCATCAATTTATTAATATATTTATATTTTCCACCACAAAAATGCTAGGTTATGTAGCACATTTAGATATAATAATGCTAACAAACTAAATGATGAATCTGGAAAATTATATCTTCAATTAATTTAAGGAGAATTCCGTTTTCAATACCATCTAGGAAAGACTTGACGACATAAATACGGTGTTTTACGACCCAAAGCTGTTCATGTTTCCGTCCACCTACAAGAACATCCAGAAGCTGAAGGACTTCAACATTTCCCAGGAGTACAGCAGGATCTCGGCCCTGAACAAGCTGAACTTCTACCTGAACCCACAGTACAACTTCAACGAGTCGGTGAAGCAGCAGGCGAAGTCCCTGATAGACTCCCTGAACGCGGACAAGCCGGATCTGCAGAACTTCTTCCAGGTCCAATTCGACTTCCTGAACCAGAGCATAAACCACTACAGCCAGTTCTTCGACAAGGTCCAGGCGAATCTCACGCCCGCCTTCCTAGATGCTCAGAAGTACCCGACCGAGAACGAGGAAAACGTTTTCCAGTACGCGGTGCACGGGAAGAAGTCGGCGCAGTACGACCTGCACTTCACGAGTCCGGTTCCTCTTTAAAAGCTCTCCAAAGACGTGGTCTTCCTGATCAACGACTTCCAGGACGCGCACGCGGTGCTGAAGACCCTCCACGAGACCGCCTCGGTGTACGACCGGATCTGGTTCTTTTAAGTGGCTGGAGAGACGACCTTCATCAACATCATCCGCGAGATCTGCGGCCGGCGCTACCTCTCACTGCAGGCTGCCCTGAACTTCTACAGAGACATCTCCGGCTACATCCAAAACGCATCAGTCGACGTGCGCTACGTGAGCAACAAGGTTCTTTCCGAAATCGTGCGATAAGTCGTTGCAGAGACCGAAGGCGCAAGGTACAACGTGCAGTCTGGACAGCAGATAAAGTCCGCGAAGTTCGAGATCGTGTTGTTCGTCTTCGGCAGGTACAACATCATCCAGAACGCGTTCAACCAGTACGAAGATGGGAACATACACCTCTTCTTCGTGGACGTTGCCGACCAGACCGACGAGCAGTTCGTCCAGACGCAGGAGGACGCGTACCACATCGAGTTCCAGGACCAGGCGGACTACCTGCAGCTCAAGCTCCCGGACATCGTGAAGCAGCTCAACGCGCTCTACGTGAGCACCGACGACGAACTCGGGTCCGTGAACGACAGCGTGGTCGTCGCGCGGGCGCTGTACGAAGACGGCGAGTACGTCGGCATGCTGCTGGTGAAGCCGAACGTGTTCCAGTCCTTCTCAGACGTGATCATGAACAGCCTGGACGGGCTCTCCGGCACGACCCTCAAGATCCGGCTGATGGAGCAGCAGCACTCCATCCTGAACCCCTTCTTCCAGTACATGCCCAGTGTTTAGTATTAAGTTGATAAACATACCACATTATTGTAGACGACTCCAAGTTAAGTAAATAATTTTGCACAAATTTAATTTAATGATGTAATTTCAACTAAAATAGTAAAAGTAGTTGGAATATCTAATTCAAGTATAAATTCGTATACCGAGAGTCAATTTGGAATATACTAAATGTAAACGTCCAGAAAAGAGTTTACTATTAATGTAGCTATTTCATCAGGAGCTTTGACAACTCGTAACAGATACTAATCATCAAATATAAATTGCATACCTTATTAAATGTACAATATTGCACCAAAATATGTGAATATTACACATCTTAGATAGATAAACTCAAAACCTTATTAAAGAACAAGCAATTAATGTTTAGTTATTGTTTTGGGTGAGTGTTTGATATAAACAAATGAAGAATTAACTAATATGGTAAAATAGTAAGTTGTTTCGTAATTTAATTCAGTTTAAAATATTCTTTGTTCTAGTCCATTTACTAGTACAAAATTTAAATTGTAATTAGATTTAGATAACTTGTTGACTAATTTATAAACAATAGAAGAATTTGGCGATATATAAATTATTTAAGATGATTACAATACCTTAAAAAATGCTTTGCTAAGTGTAGACTAAGTTTTAATCAACAAATTAAGATATAAATATATGAATTTAATTCCAGTTAAGCAAAAGTAATTTTAAAATTTAGATTCTTGTGTTATGATTGTTGAAAATAATAAATACACATCAGTGCATAAAGACCAGAGTCTTAGAAACAAAAAAGTAATATCAGCGAATATAATGTACGCTTTATACATTAAATCTGAAGAGATTCTTCATTTTTCACGTCAAATTCCATATTTAGAAAGCTTATTATCAAATCCACAAATAAAAAATATATATTTAGGTCATTCTTGGCTCTCAGACGAAAATTTATTTTATTCAAATTTGTTAGAATAATAAATACCAATAATTAATTAAGGTGAGCGTTTGGTCGTTAATAAAATATGTCTAGAAGTAGCTAGACTATTTAACAATCATTATTTCATGTTTTCAACAAATTAATAAAATAATGAAAAAGTTTAGAACGAACATTTAAAAAGTAATATCGACGGTACGAATGGTAAATTTAGATTCAGCGTTATAAATGGAGTCACATATTTAACTAAACCTATATTGTCCAAAAATAAATCGTTAGTTGGAACATAATAAGTTTAAGGTTACTTAACTCTGGAATTAAATCTGAAATATGGTTCTGATTTATTTAATAAATTTTTAAGAGTTACAAATACAAAATATTTTATTATGGATGGGACTGGGTCAGTAATATATTAAAACCAAGAAGAATAATTTTATTATGGCATTAAATAATTATTGATATAATATGGATATTTAACAGAAACAAAAACGTACACAACATCATAGAATTTTTAGTACACATGCACTAAAAATAATAACTTTTGGGATACTGCATTTCAAAGAAGTAAAAATGGGGAATTCACTATTGTAGTCACAAAGAATATATCGAAATTTGCTAATATTTTATCTGAAAGTGATGTATCAGAAACGCCGGTGTATCTCAGAACCCTCATATTTGATGCAAAATCGGAATACTTTTCAGGAGGTCATATTATAGTTAAAGAGTTTAGTATTTTAAATGAATTTATAGTATGTTTATAAGACTTAGAAAAAACTACGAAAACAGAACAAGTATGGTAAGAGTAAGTTGCATAATAATAATTGTAATATATGTAAAATATTCCAACAAATTTGTAAGTTTTAGATAGCATTTATCCAAATCTGACAACAAGAAGTATACGGATTCCATAAATAATATAAAGAATATAGTAAACCAATAAATAAAATATCATCAACTTAGACGCAAAATAGGTGTATATACCTTTAGTAGCAATTATACTAATTGTAATATATTTAAGACTGCTAAACTAAAAGAAAACAAATCAAAACTACACATATATTTGTAATTTTCCTTCGTATATTGAATCAATCAGCATTTCTCAGTAATTAATGCTTTCTACTTCCGAGACATAAGATAATACTGAATTAATACCAAATACATTTGAATTTAGTACTAAACTTAACAAAATATAACATTATTTTATTGGAAACTAAATATAATATGTATTTGAAGTAGATTGGAAACTGTATTAGTTTGAAAACTAGAACGAAATATTGACACAAATCGCTAATTGTTCAATCCTCCAGTTACTTGAATCTGTTCCAAAATATTACAATTATAAATCATTTGTTATATTCTGTTCTTAACAAACGTATTCCAATTTTATTGCAACATAAAAGAACTTATTATCATGTATTACATATGTTAAACAAAATTTTAATTCAAATGTAACCTTAAATTTGTATAAGAAAGAATTTTATATTCCAACAAGAAAATATATAACAGTAAATGATAAAAATAAATCAAAATTAGCCTCAAAAATATAAACGTTGATTAACTCTAGAATACCATCTGAAAACTAATCTCATATTCAGAGCTAGTGTTAATCAAGATAAGATTTTGTCGAGTATTTGGACGATATTCCAAAATGGTTCGATGACACCACAAAGTTTTTTACGAGATGCGCTGGCACGCCGCCAATACCAATGGTCGCCGATTTTCAACCGAATTTATCGATAAAATAAATTCCGGTTGATTAGCTTTGTAAAATGTCATTAGAGTGATTACTTATGATTACTTATGATTATGCTCTTATATTTATTATTTATTGATTGTGTTACAAATATGTAGTATTATAAATATTGTAATGTTATAGATTATGAATTCGTATTTTCATTCTAGCGACTTGGCGATCAACTCTACTTTGTCGGCGCTGTCGTCGATGAAGTAGATTTCAGGTGTTTCCCAGGTCATTTCGCAGTAGTGTGCCATCATTTTCCACGGTCCGTGAATTATTTCTGCGTTAACGTATTTCTGCTTGGCTCCGGTGGTGTTAACGATTTTGAGGGTCTTTCCGGTGAGTAATTCCTTGGTGAGAACTCTGTCCACGTAATCCTTTCCGACGGAGGTGATTTGGTACCAGTATACGGGGAACTGAATCACAATTCTCTAAAACTGTTTAATGAACTCCTGTTCCTCGGCTGGATTCTTTATCAGTTCTGAGATGTAACGGACAGTCACGTTTTTGTTCTGCTGAACTCTCGCCGCAATTTCCTTGTTGCGAACGGATTGGGACGGATTCGGGTGACAAACTAAAACGACGGTCTTCATTGGAGTGGAAATGATTAAATGGTATATATGTAAATTGAGGTGTATATAGTAAAAATGAGAAATGAAAATGAATTGGGTCAAGTTTTGGGTCAAGTGGATTTGAACGGGCGTAATTTGCTTGATTGGCGGTGGAATTAGTAAATATGGAAAAAAGTTGGAATTGCGTGTAAGTTCACCAAATCCTAGGTGTTTCCACTAAGAAAAACAAATTGTTTAATAATACATTAGTTACATAAATAACAGTAATGTGTTTCAGAAAGCAGTGAGTTGAGCAATTATATTTTGTGATTAAGAAGTGCTTTCCTTGAGCCCTAAAAGTCTAGTAAAATTTATTTAATTTTAGTGACTACACTCCAAATTTTCACCTCCGAAACATGATCAAAAATCAGTTCTATACTTGAGAAGCAAATAAAACTTAGATAGCTAGCTATGGCAATATGCTGGAAAATATATCTCCTATTTAAATAGAATGTAGTTTCGCTAACTTGCTGAAGCATAAAGAGCACTTTCTTAGCATTTGGGATAACTTGGGCACTCTAGCTTTTTAATACCATGCACTTCTGCGTGAGGTTGAACAAAACCTAAGTAAAAGAGTCAAAGCGAATCGTCATCTCTGCTTAATTTTTTAGGTTTCAACTCAGAATCTATCACTTTAAAATATTGAAATAGTCGGTGATGCAGAATCAAAACGTTTGCTGTAATTCAAAATTATTTGAAGATGACAATTAAGTAAAACAATAATTTTGTACAAGCTTTAGGTATATATGATTGGTTCATATTATTCAAAATAGTAAGATTGAAAAATGACAAATGTTTTTAAAAGAGCATCTATATAAACAGAAGTGAAATAGTTTATAAGGTAGTACTTGGTTCTTTCAGTAAATATATTAGTTTCCGAAGTTTCTCTAACTTGATGGTATAAACATAACATGGTCGAAATTCAAAACATTAAACATATTAATATATTTAAATGTATTCAATTGAGTTCTTTATATACTGTTATAAATAATATGTTGTGAAACATGTCATGTTGCATCTTAATTAGTCTAATATTTATAGAAATTCAAAAACAATTTTCAATTTAAATAGTTAATACTCAGTGTTATAAAGACATTTAGAAAATTTCAGCTGACGGACTACATTATATAAAATTACGAAAATTTGAGAAAATAGCTTAAGTTGAACCATAAATTAAGTTTTTAAATTTATTCGCGGTGTATACATTTAAGCACCTCTGTGTAAACAATTTTGAATTACAGCATCAATAACTCGACGTTTAAACCGTTAAAAATGGTAGAATTACTATTCAAAAAATGAACCAATTTGAAAAATTAGGTTTAACTCGTGGTGTATCCCAACTAAAGCAGTCATATAAGCGCTATCAATTATATTAATATACAAATAATTTATATTAGTGAATTGGATTCATAGTCTTATTAATAGTTACCAATTATATAAAATATAGGTTAAATGAAACTAACTATAAGAAGTGAAAAAATAAAAATATTTTACTTTATTATTGTCTGCCGTAGTAAGTAGATATTATTCCTAAAATATCACTCCACAATTCAATTTTTTTCTTAATTATATTACTGTCATAAATATGAATAATAATACTATATAATAATAATGCTATTATATGAATTATGTCAGATGTCAATGTCAGTACAATCATCAGCAGCACAAATATGAAGTTTATACTTTAATTCCGCGCAAAACCCACAATTACTAGCACAAGATCCACATTTACTGTTATCAGAAACACAAGATTTTGTTATTTACGTTAAACATTAACTGCTTGAGTTTGTTGATATATTTAATAGTTGCTAATTAATTTAAATGATTTAATTGTTAATTTCACTTATATTAGTGTTAACAATTTATATAGAATCGTTTAGTTTTGTTAAATTTTATGTAATTTGTTGCATGGTATAATTTGTTTAAATTTAATTAAGTAACAATGATTCAATGTTAACGCTATTAATATTTAATTGGTGTAACACTTATACACAATTTGTTCCATTCAGTACATAACCTACATCGCATTTACATTGTTAACCATCGAAATAAAAGGGATCAACACATTTCAAAATATTTAAACTTTCTTATCCAAAATGAAGCGTATTTTAACATAATCCATAAACATAATATTGTGTCGGCAAGCATATTTAACAATTTTTCTATATTGTATCGTTTAGTATTAAGATGCTCATATTTATGCTAACAAATTCTATATTATCATTAGTACATGATTTGAGATTTTAAACCTGAATATTTAGAATTTATGAACATATACAAACTAAAATTGCATTATATTATGTTGGATTATTGAAGTAACTTGTTATATTTGATTGTAATATTTAAAATTTGAAACTTCATAATTGAAAATTTTATTGTTCTATTAATTAGTAGCATACTTGGATTTTAGTTTCGTTAACAATACGTCGATGTTATATTATTTCTTATAATACTGTTTTGACATAATTAATAATATTCCGTTAATTATTACATTTATACCAATATTGTTTGTAATATCATTGAAAATAAAGTGGTATATTTAATTAAATAATAAATATACATAAATGAACATGATTTATTCAAGTTGATATTTTAAAGAAACATACATCTACTATAAACATCTATATGCATAAATTATCAACACCAATGAATTCAACTTTTTAATAAGTATTTCAATACCAGTTCCTTACAAATTTGTATTTTGGTATAAATTATGTTTTATAAAACATAAATTATAAATATATAAATAGATAATGATAGATATCTACCTCCAAAATATTACTGCTTCAAATATATTTGTTCGTATTTGATATCTTTCTTTTTAATATATCGGCTCACTCTTTTGGTACATCTCAAAAACATCCATTCAATAATCAATTACTTCAATCACAAGAAACATTTAAAAATGATATATTCATTTTAACGCGTTCTTTACTCCTTTACATAAAGGACTCTATATTTTCAGTGTTAATTATTTGAGATGTCATCAAATTATATCAATTCAGAAATGATAGTATTGTTTTATACTTTATCATGTAATTACCGTGTTATTAATATTTACAGTCGTTTTACTTTTTAGCAGTTTTTTAATTAAGGTAGTTCACATAATAGCAGTTTTTAAATTAGCAGTTTTAGATATTAGGAGTTTTTTATTCATTATTACTGTGTTATTAATATTTATATAACATTAATGTTAGGTTATTTAATTTTCAGAGATGATGGGTGGATAAGATAGTTATAAGATATTACATCTACTGTATATTTATTCTTATTAAGAATATATTCATTAAGGTGTAGCATTTATTGTATTCTCTGCAACGGTATGTTATATTTACAATTAAATACTTGAAAATAGTGTATTTCAAGTAAATTTGTGTACTTTTACTTTGTACTTGTTTTATTCCATTTAAAGTACATTCTTTCTTTTTAATTTATTTACTTCTACATGTTAGATTATGTAATCATAATTACATTCATATAATTACATTTCTTAATTTTAACTAATACTACCAAATGCTGATAAAAGCAGATAACAAATATACATTCAATAAAACTACTCTAATGAACTACACGAATTGTACTCGAATGAAAATATACACAGATTGAAAGGCCGCAAATAAGATGCGAAATTACTTATTGTGTAAAGTATAGACGTAATTTACGGTGTGATGTCTTTCTTATTGTGTAAAGTGAAACCATGATAATATTTTATTTACAAAATTGGCTTATCTAAATCCCTGTTTAAAAATATTTTCTTTTGGATTTTTCTTTGGATTGGATTCATTCTTGTAATTGAATTTAAATTAACTATAATACTCTCTCACTGGAGGACTCCTTCAGTCCACATTCCCTTCTTTTCTCCTTTATCGGTTTTGAAAAGCCCTTTTCCTTCTGGGAAGTCGTTTTTGAATTGTCCTTTGAACTAAAAGTCGGCACCGATTTCGGTTCCTTTTCCGTTTCTCATTCCGTTTTCAAACGCTCCTTTGTAGTTCATTTGGTCGCTGGTGAACGCTCCTTCTCCGTTGAATCTGTTGTTTTGGAACTCTCCGTTGTAAACGTTGTTGCTTTGAGTTAGCTCTCCTCTTATTTTTTGCCCTTCCTTGTACTCCCCAGTGAAGGTTTGATTAACGAATTTGGCTGTTATTTTGTTGTCCGGGCGACCGTTAACGAAAGTTCCTTCATAGATTGTGAAGCCATTGGCGGATTTGAGGGCTAAGATGCCGGCGCCGGTGATCTGGCCGTCAGTGAACTCGCCATCGTATTTTGAGCCGTCAGCGAATTCGTACACACCGTTAAGAGGGAGGTTATTTTCAAAAGTGCCCGTGAATTTGTCACCGTTTTCAAATTATTACGTTCCAGAGCTCGAACGGCCAAAAACGTGATTATAAGCTCCTTGGTATTACGGAGTGTTGAACTAGTGCTCTTGCGAAAGAAGGGATGCTGTAAGATTGGTTCTCATGAATATGAAGCGGAATTTTACTTTAAAAAAGTTTAAATAAAGATAAGATATAATGAATTATATTGTGTATTTATAGAGCCACTCCAAAGTGACTATTGTGATTACACAGATCACAGTTACTAATCTGAGAAAATAATACAAAATAATAACTGAATTTTCGTAACCATATTATAACAGCAATTCATATTAAATTATAATTTAATTACAAGTTAACTGATATTATTAAACACAAGTAGACTGATACATATTAGACACAACATAAACAATGATTAGTAAACAAAATTAGTTTGAATAGTTTTAAAATAACAGTACAATAATTAGAACAATATAAATATAGAGTATATTACCAATAATCAATTTATAACATAGGAAACTAATAATTATTCATACTTTTCACTAACTTGATATGATACATAAAATTAGTTAATGTTATAATTACACTCCAACAAATATGAATAAAAACAAAGTTTGGAAATAGATTTTTGCTATAATCATAACTATAGTAGCAATAGCGATAGCATCACTTACTATTATCGCAATAACTGACTTATTTACATTAATTTCAGTATAATCAAACTAAATTTTTACACCATAATAAATAACAATGCAACTGTAATCTGATTACTAATCTCTGTAAAAATTACATTACAAGTATTTTGACAGCATTCTAAACATTAGATATTTAAAACCTATTTCATTTATAAATTCTGCAATATAACCAGCTATATACTTTGTTTCAGAATCTTAATACAAATCATTTTATAAAAATAACGTTTATACAGTTACTTCTCCCATGTCAAATACTCCTTTGTATGTTATTTTAAATGTGTCTGTACAAAGCAAAATCGACTGTTATTAAAACAATCTATTTTATGTCCAACAGCTTACATGTTGGCTTTAACCCGGTTATGATTCTCTTAATACTAACATTAAACCGTATTTAATTTACTCGCCAGTTGTAATTGGTATTTTCTTATTTATAATTCTTTGCGTTACTAAATGCACTTTATGCTCAAAAAAAAATTAATCCTTAGAATAAAATGACGGCTTTTAAGGTGAACCATCCTAATTATCTAAAACTAAATTATTAATTGCTGATGAAGGTTAAGACAAAAAAGATAACAAAAAAGAACTGAAGAAATTAGAGCAACCAAAGATACTCACTTTGCAAACTAAAAAACTAAAGCCAATTAATGATATAATTTGATATTTCTATGTATTGGTTAATATTTATTATATTATTAGATTTAAACAAATTTGTCTAAATTATTAAAATATTAAACATTATAAGTGTGTTACTGTCAATTGTATAGTCCACTCCAGAATGAGAAGATACAGTGATTGTATGTAAGACTTAGTTAAATTGAATCCAAATGAAAAGAAATAAAGAGTATAAAGTTGTTAGACGTATAAATAAGCTGCAGATGTTGTTCCAGAGAAGTTGATTCAAGTAAACAAAATGGAGCATATTCGTCATGTTCACGCGATTAACGAGAGCCTACACGAGAAGAATACGTTATTTATAAACAGAACTACTCCAACCTGTTTGTATATGTCATCTTAATATTAGCCGAATCCGTGCTAGGAAGTAAGTTCAGAGAGTACGAGTAAGAATACGACTCCGTATTTGAAGTCGTCTGACAAATCCGATGTGTACGAGAAGTTAATGAAGCGTGTGTGCCCTTCGCAAAAATTGAACATGGACTTCAATGTAAATACGTTGTTAACGAACATAAATGTAGATGAGGAGGAGTTTCTACAGCTTTCAGCCAATCCAGAGTCAACCTTCAAGAGCTGCGTTTAAGATTTATAGGATATAATATCTCAGATTACTTCCGCTCCAATTGACAAAACGGCGAAGTACACGACTTACGAGGTATTTTTGCGCCCGTTTCAGCACGAGCGGGTTGAGTTCACGAATCTGCACGACCGTGTGAATCAGCTTGCTCAAATCTCTTCCGAATATGTGAAGTTGATTCAGAAAAATGCGAATTCCCCACTCCTAATCACTTTTGAGCAGAAACTGGTTCAGATGTGCGCACTAATATATTCTGAAGAAGATCTAGCTCAGTTTAAAATGTTAACTGAAAAGAGGAACGGGTTAAAACTGATAATTCTGGAGGAACAAAACGAATTTGTTGTGAGATAAATAAAAGCTTCAAAACTGTTCGTTGAAAAACTGCAAAAAAGGGAGAAATTGACAACCGTTAAAGAACTATTCATTCAGATTTACGCACACTACAGGAGAGAAAACGGATTCGTTAACAAAATTAAAAACGAGCACGAAGATTACACAAAAATATAGCAGCTCACACATGAAATATACAAGCAAAGAGATGAAATTTGGGCGATATTGGAGTGAAATGAATTAAATAAAACAAAGACTGTTCTTGTTATAAAAATACATGTTAAATCGTGTTTAATTATCAGTTCTGTTTACCATTCCTTTGTAATATCACAGTAATCGAGTTGGGCCCGAGATTAGTAGGGGGGTTGCAATTAATTGAATGAATTCGTTTAACCTTGGCCCCGAATAATAAAGTAACAATTTATTTAAATTATGCATCACACTACAAAATTTACACTTCAACACTAAATGTTGTTATAACTTAAAACTCCAAAGCTTTATGAACAAGTCGATATGGGATACTTCGTGAAATTACTTATATCTGTACTAGAAAAGTTAGTTACACCAGAAAAGTAGAGTATAAACAGTGCTTTACTAATTCAGAGTTTTTACCAAATAGTTTCTGCAATTCTGTGGAAACCTTCTAATGCTTGTCTTGTTGATTGAACATCTAACACAACAGCTTAATCACGTTAGAAATTTCGGTCTTCGTATAATTTGTGTAATATCAAAATACAAAATATTCAAATTTGTTTAAATTTGTTTAATTTAATTTATTTAGTTACATAAATGATATTATTCCAACATAAGTCCTCACTCAGCATCCGAAATCCATTTCCACACGCGTAACTGAGAGCTATCATATTATTCCAACATATTAGAATAAGAGCTATTGTGTATTTATTGTTATAATAATTCCAATTTGTTTAAATATGTTCAATGTTTAAATGGTTGAATAAAAATATTTAACATACAGTATTATATCATAGAGATGAACAAACATAATTTTCCACATCAAAACATAATGAGACGTCATAGTACTTGTCTTTAAGGTAATCCATTGGAAAATGACGGGTTTTCATCAGCCCTATCAAGTGAATATTATAAAAAGTAAAGCAAAAGTTCATACAATTTAAATTAAAAACCTCCTGTAAATGATCATATTCGTCATTTATCAGTTATTTAAGAAAGTTTAAATGATTAAAATAAATTTAATATTTTACCCAACTAACCATCCAGTATTTATATGAAAGGTGATTGTTAAAATATGTCAAAAGAAGTTAGTTAAGACATTAACAAAACCGACAATGTCAGAAATAGCTTATTTACTCCAAGTGTTAAATCAGATAGTGAAGAAAAAATTGATAGAATAGATATCTATGAAAAGTTGATGAAGAAAGTATGTCCATCTTAAAAATTAAACATGGATTATGATGTTTAGGTTTTGTTGGGATCTAACAATATTAACAAAGATTTTGATCGTTTATAATCATTAAACTGTTGTGCACTAGATGAATCAACGTATGTATTCAGCAAAAATATCGATGAGATAGAAAGACTTGTCAAAGAAATAATGGTAGCTCCATAAGATAAAACTGCTAAATATAAAGATTATGACATATTTTTATAACCATATCACTAAGACCATGATACTGATATAGATGTGCTTGAACAAATACACCAACTAAAGAGTAGGTCCCAGAATTACATATAAATTTTGTAAAAGTATGCATGTGCTCCTCTTGTTGTTCATTTCGAGCAGAAACTATTATCTGCTTGTAAACATGCCCGCTCAGAGAAAGAACTGGAGATGTTAGTATAAATGTAATTAAGAAGAAACGGTCTTCCTGTTGTTGTTTTAGAATCACTAACAGATTTTGTTTCGCGTCACGTATTGGTTTCTAGAGCATTTATTGAAAAGTTGGAGAAGAGAGAGAAACTAATTTCAATTTAAGAACTTTTGCAAAAAATAATCAGTCATTACAGAAAAGAAAGTGCATTCATTCAATTTATGAGAAGTTCAAAGAGCTATTCTGAGGTTAAAAAAGCTGTAGGAGATATGTTCTACGTTAGAGATTAGCTTTGGACATTACTTGAGTGATTCATATATTTAGCTTTGTTTTTATTTTAAGCATAAACCATTCATACCTCCCAAAGATAACTTCCGAGGTCAACAATGTTAGTTCAAGTGCCGAAATTACTTAGGTTGTCTGAGAAGGCTATGCAGAGTTACAATCCTAGAAGATGACGTTTTGCGCAACTAAGTGTGATCTCATGATTTATGACAGGAAGATGATAAGGTTGCAGTTAAGTGAGTTATTTAGTATGAAGTGAGCCAGTTAGATAAATCCATGATAAAGTAAAATTAATATTTCAATTCACTTACATAACATGTTAAAGAAAAATATTATTATGAAGCTTCTTCTCAACAATATACATAGATTCTTTATTTCACGCAAACTGGCCTTCTTAAAATTATATTGTTGTTCGCAGTCAGGTAGCCATATTGTAGTTGAATCAAAATTGAATCAGCATCTTTATACTGAACACAATTCAATAGCCATAGATTTGATTTTTGAATACTTCGAAATTATGGTTTGACCATTTAAACACATCGTTTTGTTAGATATATTTGTATAGATATTACCTTGTGAGCGAGTAGATTTTCTTCAAAATTATCAGAGCTACTCTAAAATGAACGTTCGCAAAAATGTAGTAGATTTTGCAATCTTTTTAGTAAGTCATCATTTAAGTTGAATATTTTAATTACTAGTGTTAATCAAAAATAATAACTACCAAAATAGAATACCGGCTTTGTTAAGCGTGGTCGATGATGGATTCATTTGATAGCACTTCTCGTTCCTCGCCGCATATAACTTCCTGATATGCGGCTTGGGAAAATCGGTTGTGGAAGGTAAAATCCCCCGGTTCAAAGTGCTGGGCTGGCATCATCAGAGCCTTCAGGATTAGAAAGCGGTAACCGCTCTATTGCTTCCTTAGAAACGCAGATGGTACGACGCAGGTGATTTCCGTATAGATCGGCTTGCACGAAGCAGCCGCGTTACGCCCCTGGAGGCTCGTACCAGAGTCGTTGGTTGCCTTGGCTGCGGAGGCGCGCCTAACGTACATAGGTGTATCTGAAACCAATGATCATTCGCGTGAACTTACAGTTCCTGTACAGAAGACTGAGCTAGTATAAACGAAAGTTAAGTGAGTGAGATATATACATATCACTTCATAATGACAGTTCAACAGACATCCATGAGATTCAAAAGCGAAACGTAGGCTCTCGTATGTTTGTTCTTTTATTTTCCAAACTAGTTTCCGTCATACATGCGCACTCGATAAAGACTAGTAGGGCCATCGAGAAGGGAAATAGGATAACCAGTATAGATGTAATTTACGGTGTGTATTTGATATTTAGAAAATAATTACCAAAATCACATCAAACTAGTGGTATTTTCAATTTTGTTTTTGATAAATATTGAACGATTCAATTGCTAAAATTAATGACAATAAAATTAACACCAAAGCCAATAATAATATTGTATTAATTTTTTTGTGCATATGATATAAGTACCAAATCTTCTTAATATATACAAAAATACAATTTTCTGGATGCGGAATGGATATGATGTGAAAATTTAAAAATTATTATATTATGATGACCAAAGTATATTTTGCTAATTTTACCTCAAAACTTCAAAAATTTCAAGTTGTTCACCCCACTTTCAAACTATTCATAATTCTTAATATACAAAGAAAATATCACTTCCTCAAGGCAGCATAAACAGACGATAGTGAGATTTAGAAAGCGAAACATAGGCTCTCGTATGTTCGCACCCTGCTTCCACTTCCAAAATTCAAGTCATCAGTTGTACCCACTCAGTGAAGACTTAGAAAGGTAGTATATATAATTAATATAATCTAATTAATTATATTAATTAGATAAATGAAACAATAATTTTAATGATCAATATATCAAAAATGAATATATGCACAAATATATAGTATTTAATTAATAGTATATGCTTTTCTTTTATTATTATTATTATTCAAATGTTATATACGAATCAGATATAAGTGAAAACACAAATTATATTTTTAAATACGAAAATGACGCACATTATCATTCAATTAGTCAAGGTGCATATAGATATTCTATTTGGAGCTTCTTCTTCTAGGCTTTCGTTAAAATTGGCTTTAAATATCTCTATAGTTAAATAGCTGCTAATATATGTTTTATTATTTTACACTTTATTTATACTCTTTTATTCATTGCTTCACATATATGCAAGTTGTTCATTATATTGCAGTTCAGCGCGTCATTTTATAATAGTATTATTATAATAATAATTAAATGTTATGTTCTATTATATATATTTGTTTATTTAAATAAGTTAAAAAACTTAATAATATTTGTAATAATAATATTTTAATCGATAATAATGAATTTTCTTTTTGTAAAAAAAGTAAATAGATTAATAAAGTAAATTTAAACAACAATTTAATTATTTCCTAACAATCTAGTAGTATATTTATTTTTAATGAAGTTGTAACTGATTCATCCATCGAAGTATAGATATATTAAGTTTAAAAATTTGCTGTTTTTGGGATAAACACTTTTGACTAAAATATATATAATTCTAATATAAATATCACAATCCAGTTTGAAATAGTATATGGTTCACTTATTTGTTACTAATGCAATGTTCATATAACTAATTCATCGCTTTCATTTGTAGCAAATGGACAGTCTATTTCAAGTATAATGCAAGTAACCAACGATAATATTTCAATAATAAATGTGAAATTATAGTTTAGATTTAGTAGTTAATTGTGTAGTGGTTTAGTTATTCAAGTGTAAAAATAGTTATTATATATTTTAACAGATTTAGAAATAGTAGGTTATAATTTTTAAGATAATAGTTAATGCAGCAATATAATTAATTAGATAAATGAAACAATAATTTTAATGATCAATATATCAAAAATGAATATATGCACAAATATATAGTATTTAATTAATAGTGGTATTATATCTCTTGTTAGCCTCACTGAACAACCTTGCTATTCTTGCGATATTATATGCGGATAATAAACACCTGTTTATGGATTGTGTCAAACAGATTTGGTTAACGGATATTTGGACAATATTAACAAAACCAAATATTGTGTTTATCCATTTATTTTCAATGATTATGAATGTGTTTGTTCACAAGGATATTTACTGAATGTTACTATTTGCTTTAAAGTATTATCATAACTGACCAACTTAGATTAATATATTTTAAACAATTTTTCAAATCTTGATCATAACATACAAAACAATATTTCAAACATTTCAAATTAACTTATAGCTACTAAAGACTATTTATATAATTATTTTACAAATGAAATATTCAATTTTAGTTAATTTATCAATTCTACATTTGATGATATATATAATCAAAATAATCAATTCAAACTTATTGTCACATCTAATATTTCATCTTTACAAATATAAACAACGAATCTACAATCAAATATTACAGCACATAAAATTATAAGTGATTAGTTAAGAGTTGATTTGTAATAAGTTAACTCTAGTTTAAATTCTAAAATATAATCTGTAAGTACGAATTTATAAAATGTAAATAACTCGTTATTAACATAAATTAACTCGAATCAGGCTTCAATATCATCAATAACTTCCGCACTAAGAACTGATTTAACGGCATCTTCTAATTCATTATAAACTTAAATTAATTCGCTAAGTTCAAACTTGGGAAATAATGTAAATTCATTGTAAGCTTAAATAAATAGTGTGATTTCTGTAAATAATGCATAAAACGCTGACATAACAAACCTAAAAAATAGATCAAGTATAAGCGCTGCATAAATTTGCTCTTTAGTTCACTAATGGGGATATTGTACGAATATAAATAAATGTTGTGTAGAAGATTCGGATTACAATAATGAATATAATTGTCTTGGTGTTAACCATGTTGTATCATAATCAGAATGTGGTTCATGGAGTGCACCTTGACTAATTGAATGATAATGTGCGTCATTTTCGTATTTAAAAATATAATTTGTGTTTTCACTTATATCTGATTCGCATATAACATTTGAATAATAATAATAAAAGAAAAGTTTATTTTTTGGTATTTGTTGGTTGATACAAATTAACTAAGTCAAAACTTGACGAGACGCCATTTATTATTTCAGTAAATATCTTCAAAAAAACCTGGATTGCCGCAGCCGCTACTTCAATTTTTACTATTGTATTTAATCCCGTTTCTTTCACTTATATACTATTGAAATTATGGAACACTCGAAACTCAAATCGCCGTTCAATGTATTGCACAAGAAATTGAGTTAACATGCTAGCGATGTGCAAGTTTCCATCAAGTTAAAGCTGTGTGCTGATAAAAAGTTGAAATAATAAAGCGTCTTTTACAATCTATTTTTTCAAAGCAACTACTTAAATTTATATTGAAATATATAATTTTACAAAGAATCCCAAGCCGCTTAGTGCACCAACTAGTTGTGGCTTCAACTATAATTTCATTTAGTGACCATATTTGAAGTGTAAATTTTGGAGTGTGATGCATAATTTAAATAAAATTTTACTTTATTATTCGCGGCCAAGGTTAAACGAATTCATTCAATTAATTTCAACACGCCTTCTGATCTCCGTCCCAACTCGATTACTGTATTTACACGATATTATATTATTCAAAAATAAATTGAAGATTAACTAATGTTTAGTTGACTATATCAGTAATTAAAAACATTATGAAAAAGTTATCAGATAATATGATATCCATTATATACTTGAAAATAGCAGATAAAATGGCACTTAGTACTTATCTAGAAATAAATTGATGAAATAAATAATTCAAATTGTATTAAAAATAGAATTCATGACGATTAATATAATTTTTTATGTAATTTAGTCATTTTTTGTCGATGTTATATTTACATATTTGATTTATTTTAACAAAGGATAAACAGATCTCAATCTTAATCTCTACAAAATATTTACAAATAACGGACAACTATCGATATCTCACCTATATTAAGATAGATACTGTTAAAACTGCATCTATTTAAAAATATTATCTCGATAACATTCATTTAAGTTACTTATAACAACAAAAAATATAGTTATTAGTTTTTGAATTACTATAGTATTTATCCTGTAAAATATAAATATAAATTAGAATGTATAGCACTCTCATAATCGTCGATAATATATTAATATTCACTACTCACTCAAATAACGTCGCTCCCTAGCGGTCTCATGCTGAGTCTTTTCTGCCTTTGTTCGGCCATTTTCTGGTTTATGATCGAGTTTCTTTCTTCGTTGTTGATTTGGCTGCTGAAAATGGACGTTTTGTTCACAACTGATGGCATTTTAACGTCCTGAACCGTTTGAATCGGTTCGAGAAGGATCACTTTTGGTTTTATTTCCTTCAGTTTTGGTTCAGCTCTGTTCACTTTTTGGGATTAATTGGGGGTTGGTTTTGTGTCTTTGCTGTAGCTTTAGTTCTCGTTGTTGAGAATTAGTTCCTTTTACTGTGAATTTGCGTTTGAGCGCTGTTTTGGGGTTGGAATTGAAGGTTTATTTACTAGTGTGGGAACATTCTTAAGTTTGAACATTTTTAAACGGGTTTGTTTAAATGATATTTTTGAAAAGCGGTAATGTATTAAAACCTTTTCAAATTAATATATGTTCATACTTTTCAAAATTCATACGATGGTTAAAACTCGACGTTTGGCTACATTTATAAACTTAACACACTAGTGTTTATTTGGAACTATTTTCTCCTTGCTGAAGCACTTGAAGGTGATTAAGAGCAATAAGATGCAAAATAGAGCGATACCGGCTGTAATGTACATCATAATCGGAAATATGACCTTGAACATGTTCGTAAAACCGAGCTTCAACCAGCAACCAGAAATAGAGAAAATAGAAGATTACAAACAAAGCTCGGAAGTAGACTCATCCAAGTTTACAATCGCATATTTCGGGGCACCTGTTGCTTTGTCAATTACGATACTAACAGCTGTTTTAAAGAACTACTCGTACTAATACTTGGAAAAGAAATAGATTGAAGGCTATTTTATCGAATTTTAGTATGTTGTTATATTCATAACCCTCATATCAAAAATATTTGAATAAAATTTGTAACTTAACTTATCTAAAGAAGTATAACTTACGTTAATTGGGATTTTTATATAGTTAGGTGATGCAACTTAAATATTAGGTTATCTCATTATCGGAAGCAGATCTAAAATTGCATATATTGTTATTGCAACAATTCCACAAGTTATGATACACACTATTATTCGGGTGATCAAGTGACACGTTTTCAACATTGAAGTGTTTTATTTCAAGAATTACTTAATGAAAATACATCAATTTGTAAATGTGAATTGTATTTTTACATCCTAAAAATAGATTAGTGTAAAAAATATCAAATTTTCTACTATAAGTATATGTTATAGTATACAGCATTATACTGAAAAATTATGTTTTATAACACAGTTAAGATACATAGATTGAAAATAGAATATACATATGAATACACAGCTATTAGAAAATAATCAATTATGGTTTTTATTGTTAATGTATTAAGTTTGGTATTACTGTGTATATATTATCTATTAAATAGTTAATAAAACTCTTTATCGTACATTGTGAATGATATTAATATAGTTTTGCTAATTACACAAGATTGTAACACGATTTTGAAGTGGAATTATTATAATTTACTATTACGTAGCTTTAGATTGCTTTAATATATTACTTAAACTTTTTTACAATCAATTCAAACAATAAACTACACTTAATTTGATAACACAATATAACAATTTGTTATTAAATAAAATGACTCACTTAACTGTAACCTTATCATAAGTACTAAGGCTCAATTCAATCATTCCATCTTCATCTCATAAATCATGGCAATCCACAAATCCACATTTAGTTACACATAACGTTACCTCAAACTAATCTCAATATCATATATATTAATATATTAATTTAGTCAACTGCTGTTATTTCTCAATATTATCTCTCCAAAATAAATTTAACAAATAAATTTAAGAAATATAACAAAATTAAATTTCATCAATTTAACATTATAACTTATACTATCTATATTATAACTTATACTAGATTATACTAGTATCTTGAAGATACATTAACGATTAAGTATAAGGTTATATTTAAGTGATTCATTATATTATATTTTTCTTCTCATTAAACTTCTACAATGATTACACTAATAATTCAGTTATTAAAAATCTTGGAATTAATATTGAATTCAGAGTTGACCTCAAATAACAAAATTTGATTAACATTTTGTTAGAATTTCGTAATAAACATTATTTTTGTAATATTTATCAGTTTTGCATTATTATTCTCTTTTCACCATCCACTCCGCATTAATGAAAACTATTATAGTCTTATTCCACCCAGCTCCGGATAAATCACATAGAAACGCGCTCATTCAGTCTCACCTTTAGCAGCTCCACAATATTACCTACCATATAATTTCATAATAACCTTTTGACCCCATTTACGAGCAAACCCTACTTAAGCAATTTGACAGAATTATCTTCCAGTATCCGCTTTACAACTACAACATCCCAGGTATTGGTAAGCTTTACCTGGACGCCGTTCTGGACAAGAAACTGTTCAGGAACAAGTGGCTCAGAATAATAATCACCACCGGTCAGCCGAGAATGTTTTACAAAACGAAACTCATTCAAACTGTTTTTAAATCCTGGGAGTGCGTTTCGGAACTGTGCGGGTTCGTTTTCGAGGATCCGTTTGTTCTTTTCGGGTTGCAAAAGGAATCGAAAATAATTGAACTGAAGAAAATTTTGAAAAGGTGATTTGTTTTAGAATATTTACAGAACTTTTAATTTAAAGTATTAATTGTAATTATTATTTGTATGGAAGAACTTGAATAATAAATATTACATAATAAGTCATTAACACATACATATGTACTGAAGAATTGAACGACACGATATTACTATTATTTTTCTTTTTCAATTTTGATTTTTATTATCTTTTGAGTTATTTAAATTAATGTCCACTCCTCCACCGAGATATTATGAAATTTTAAAAAGGACAATGGATCAACATTAAAACTTGCTTATAATTACGTAAACTACGGTTAAGTCTGCTTAGATCAAACTTACGTTGAAATATTGTTATAAATATTTATATTCAAAAACTTTTAGTTGAAAATGCAAATAATAAACAGCTTAATCAATTAAGTGGAACGATGCAAACTTTCAATATTATTTCAACTTGGTCTGGTCGTAAGTTAACGATAGATTGAGCTTAATAGATTTTCGAATCTAAGCGCAAAAATAATCAAACGAACTTGAGAAAATTATACTTGCAACAAGTTTTTTGACTTCAAGTGCTAGACTTAGAATAAAGACAGATAGGACGTTATTTTTATGTTAAAATAATATTGTTTGTATACAGATTCAAAGTAATTTATTGTTGTGTACTAATTTACAGCGAAATTGAAACTAACCGTTAATGTAGCGTCCGTCAATTTTCCTTATATCGATCTTAACTCTGGTTTTCAGTTAAATGTTCTATTCCTTTAATTAGTTTACAACTTTATATATCTACTTTTGCTAGAAAAGTACTAAATTAATAAGTTCAACTTGTAAAATATTGCTAGAATAGCTTTTAGAACAAATGGATCTACAGTATATTTCTAAATTCATTTCTAAATTCATAGCTCAACAGATACTAAAATATTTTAAAATATTTTGCTTCTAAAATTTGAAGTTATAAATTTATAATTTTTGTCATGATATGTTGCGATACATCTGTGAAAAAGTTGCATTTCTCTGTAATTTGTATCAGCCATATTCAAATTAGGTCAATGATTTTATTTCAATTAAGTTATAAAAACCACCTCTGCTTGTAACACGAATTTTATTTTAATATCGATAACAAAAATTAATATAATATTTCAAACTTACAAAGAATGTTAATCATGTTGCTAAAGATACTGACTCTGTTCTAAAATTTATTATTTAGTTCCAATCTTATTTCATAAAATCTAATTAAAGCTGTAAAGTTATCCTTCTTTAGTGAAATATTATTATTTGAGGCAAAGTGAAATTGATATCACTTAGAACCAGAGTAATACTATTACAGATTATAATAAGATTTCGAACTCTCTAGCACCATATTTCTTCAATTCTAAAAATAATAAAAATAAAATATGTAGCGATTCAAATCAAGCGATATTTCGTGTTTGATTATATTTAATTGTGATATGATCACTGACAACAGCTCCTGTCTCAGAAGTTCTGTTAACGTTCTAAATATTGTTGCTGTTTCTAAAGAAATTTATTCAAATTTAAGCTAGTTAAACTATAAGTGGAAGTTTAAAAACACACAACTGATGTTATCATCGTATTAAAAGAAAATAACAAGAAAAATATATATCCACTTCACTATTTCGGTTTTAGTTCAATGAAGAAAATTGTGGTGTCACAAGACCAAATATCTATATTAGAATTTTAAACACAGAAACGTATTCTAAGTAGCGTCAAGAAGGTTATTACACTATTTCAAACTATTTCAATTTTAATATTTAGCTCATGATGAAAATAGGACTTTAAGGATTAAGCTGTTTGTAAAAAACTAAAATTGTCAAGAAAATAGTTATATAGAATATTTACAGCCAATAAAAGACATTAAATAATATCTGTCAAAATTTTTAGAAAATATTGATGAATGAATTCTCAGTTTCGGAGAACTGTGGTAAATAAATTTTATAAGTCAGCTTACAATTCGAATGATTGGCGAACACTATTATATCAAAGAGTTAAAGAGGAAACTCGACGGACGTGATTTATAAACATCGACATTCAATTTTCACAATTACAAAAATATCGAAAAACTCACTCAAATATTTTTTGAGTTCAAATGAGGAAATACCTATATACAATGAGAATAATAAAAATTGAACTCGCCAAAGTTGTAACAATACAACAAGAAGAAACAAAGATAAAATAGTAGTCGGAGTGAAAATGAAAAAGTTTAAATATTTATTCTTCATTACTGTTTGAGTATTATAAATGTATAAAATCAATCCTGAAATACTTCTCCTTCTCATACAATAAGATCGGCAGTGAATATACACATACTATACTAAAATAGAATTGAATAGAATTGATTTTGGTCAAAATGATGATGCAGTGATTACCAAGCTTGTGTTAATGTACACAAACTATTTATAGAGTGCTTTTGAGTGATTATTTCACTCAAATTCTATATTTTGAATTATGTTTTTTAATCGTCATTTCATTGGTGTGTTAAAATAATGTAAAATATTCATATAACAACAATTAAAGACTAATATATAATTTTTGATTTCTTTAAAATATTTGACATGAAGCATTAAATTAACTATTTAAACCAGAAGATCACTTATCATTAATGTTGGATGAAACATCATTATTTTCTATAATATGTTGAGTATTTATAGCTTCAGCTCTTATTGCTAAGTTGAAAGCTCGTTTATTCTATTCTCTAATATTCTTTTAATACAAGTCGGCTCTCTATTAGAAACAGTAAATATGTAACATACTACAAATGACGATGCATATTGGAATCGCAATATAATGTTGAAGCATAGTGTCTCCATCCCAGTTGATATCCTGTGTTTTCATTCTTGGAGCGTATATTTTCGTGCTTGGACAGTGGTAAACAGACTGCTCAGTTTATGGGTTATCTAAATACGGATACGTATCCATATGAAAAATATTGATTTTCGTACACGTTCTAGCACTATTGCGAGCTGCTGCGCACAAATTATTACACTTGGTCTAATCAGAATCTCTAATACAGTTGTAATTAGAGTCGCATGCAGTATTTTCTCCACAAATGTACTATAATCCTGTATATTTTGATTTTTTATCACATACTTACGTTAAAGAAAGCATAAACAACATTGTGGTGTGGAATATATATCATAAACTATAAAATTTAACCAACGTGCCATATATAATTATTAAGTCGTTAAAATCTTTGTTTATATATGTTTAAATATTGTTTTAACGAACAATTTCTTTAATTTTTAACTCAATAATGAATATATAATAGTCTCACTCATTTGTTGATGGCTTCCTTCAACTCTGCGATTTTGGCCACGTCGTCGTCCACGAAGAGCGTGAACGTCTTTTCCAGGATCATGCCGCAGTAGTTGGCGGTGTAGCCCCAGAGCTCGGTGATCACCTCTGGATTCTTGTACGACGACTTAGGGGCGCCGGTGGTGTTTACCACAATGAGTTGCTTTCCTTTCAAGTTATACTTGCGTAGAACTTGGTCTAGATACTCCTTTCCTACTCCGGGCACGTTATACCACTGGACTGGGTACTGGAAGACGATGCGCTGGTACTCCAGCAGGACCTTCTTCTCTTCCTGCACGTCGATCTTCGTGCTGGAGATCGTGCGGACGGTCACGTTGTCGAGCTTGGAGATCTCGTCTATGATCAGCTTGTTTCGCACGGACTTGTCCGGGTTCGGATGCATGAGGACCACGAGGGTCTTCGGGTGTTTTATAGTGCTAGCGGTGCAACCCATTTAATAATGAAGTGGGTGGAATTGAATTCAGGCGTTGAAACGCGGTAACTGAGACAATGTATTGTTTAATCAGGAAATAATGTGGTCAAGTACGTATGGAATCTCGAAACATACCGAAAACAATAATAACAATATTTAGTAGAATAGGCACTGGAAAATTGAGACTTGAACGATTTTATGTTCTATTTGGAGTGTGAAACAGTTTCTCGCGCAAACTACCAACCATAAACTGGCGCAATTATTTTAACCATAAATTTAAGCTATGGACAATATGGAATATATAATAGTGTTGTAAGACGTCACTTCATAATGAAATAAATATTTGTCAGAATTACCTTATTAACAATCTTTATAACCTTCAGTCACTACAGTTATTCTAATTGACTGAAAATTAGTCAGGTTATGTGTTCTTATTTGTTAGAATATCGATATATCGTCGATGCAGGGATTTCTTGGCAGACATCAAATTTCAATATTCAAGGAGCACAAATTTCCACCAATAGGGTTACCGGGCGGGCGTGAAATTACCGACCGGTAGACCTCATACCGGCCGATAAAAAAATTTCTTGCTCGGCCGGTAGAAATCTATCGACCGGTAACTTTTCCACTCCACATCAAAAACATTAGAAGAAAGAAGCTAAATTTTTGGACTTTCCGTTTGGCTTCATTTGTATTAGACAAAATATTTTTATTTTCGATCAGATTTATAGCAAATCCTCGAATTATAATAAAAAATGCATTATTTATATATGTCTATAGTAGAAGATGAAGAATTCTACTAAATTACTAAATAATAGATATTTATTGAAATATTTGAAGAAAAGACGCATTATTACTAAACTTTAGTGTATTACTAAAATTATTTTATGAAAATATTGTAACAACAAAGTACTAAATTGGAAAATAATGCTTAACATAGAAAATTAAAAGTTATTACGTTTATAGTAATATTAGAAATTACGGCAAGAGGTTATAACATATAGAAAAAGAGTAATTAATCATTCTCACCGCAAAATAAAAATATTAAATCAAAAATACTTTAATAATGTTCACTGCGTTTATATATTGATGAACTAATTAATTGTAATTGCATTTAAATGCATAAGTTTCCTGATTAGCAATAATCCGTTGATAAGTTCCAGATTACTAAATAATTACCATTGTTGTTAAGTTATATAACAAATAACTTTGCATAAGTATTTTATTATGTGTATGAGTGATAATGATCATAAATATTACTGTTTTAATACTTGATATAGAAAGATATAACGTCTGACCTTTTATATGGTGTGGAAACATTTGAATTGCAAAATATTATATATTAAAATTGCAATATATTCAATAATTTTAAACAAATTTGTCATGTGTAATTGTATAAAATTGATGTGTATTGTTGTTATTTTTACAAAATAATAATGAAATGTATTTTTCATTAAAATAGATGGTACTCGGCCGGTAAGTTTCTACCGTCCGATAGAAAAAATGTACCGGTCGGTATGAGGTCTACCGGTCGGTAATTTCACGCCCGCCCGGTAACCCTAATATTAAAAATATTTATTCAAAATTAGCATATATATTGATATATAATATTGTAAAATATTTCACTTCCATCTCTCCTTCTTCAGAAGTTATTGAATTAGTTAAGAGCGAATTTGATATACTAAATCTCAACAAATATGAAGCTACAATTTTTTATAATATATATTTAGTACATACATATGTCAACGAATAACATATTAAAAAATAGCCAAAATTAATGATTTTAGTAAACATGTTTTACCTGTCATGTTTTTATGTCACTCTAAGTCTTCAATTCAGAATGACTATTTCCCAATATGGGGGTTATAGAGTGGTGTAGAAATATGTATTTCTCAAGATACTACACATAATTATCTATTATACAATAACTATCAATTATTTTCTGATTTCATTTAGTAAAAAGACATAAACGTTAAATAATAATAAACTAAATCTTTTAATCATTCTATCTTCATAAATAATAATAAAACGAAACTTAGTACACTAAAACTCTACAACCTTAACCGCTAAAGGTAAAATGACATGTCATATGACTATTACGTATTCAGTTATTTTTTTAATAGATATATTATGATTTTCATCACATAATTTTATGGGCGCACGAAATGACAATTCCACATCCAAACATTTTAAAAATTGTTTAAACAAAAAGGCGATTTTCAACAAAAATAAGCCTATTCACACAAATTTATATTTTCGATTGCCATTGAGCAATTAAACACAAATTTAATAATAATATTAACGAAATCAATATTTTGAACAAGGGAATCAAACCCAAAACATGATAAATAGAATATTTTACAGTTCTAAAATCTCGGATAATTCATAGATTGTACATTTCCGTGATGCAACTGTCGACATGCAACTCAAATAATAAGATTTAATAAAATTGAAGTTACCTTGAACAGCACTAAGAATATGATATTAAATAGATTCAACTATGTTGACTTCAGTTAAGAAAAATTTTAAAATAGCATAAAACAAGTAGATTTGTACATGTTTGCAATTACATTTGAGTTTCATGCTGAATTAATATTAGATCTATGTTATATTCCAGGTCGTATATTTAAAGTTATTTTAAATGCCATTCAATATATTACATAGACATTAAACAAATGCATTCGCATGATATCATACTGCATTTTGAATTATGATTCGTGGAGTGTAAATATATTAATCTATATAAATACATATGAATCACTTTTGATTTTAAGATAAAATGCCCCATTCCACAAATGATGAAAAAGTTGATGTCTTTAAACGTAAAATGCTTCTAATACCCCATGGTTTGAACATCCCAGTAGTATATTCGTGCAAAAAATAAATTAAAAATAAAGTATCTACAATTTCTCGATATCAGCGCAGCATCATTAGCGGTTAATATAAACATCGTATTCATCATTCTCAATGAATGTCACTCTAGATAATTTCCTCTAACAACAGTTTGGCATTTAGACTAACATTCTTTGTTGCAATTTCGCAACGTGAATACATTATTACAGGACTACTTGAAGGGATGGTTTTAATGCTAAAAATAGTATAAATTTTAAAGTAGTATACTTAATTTTGCTACTTAAAGAATAGCTGTTTTCCCCCTTTATTATATTTATATTTTCTACTGGAGTACTTAATATTCGAGTCTTGAATATCATATTTTCCTTTAGACTACGTGCTTGATTTAATTATCATCTGTTGTTTTAACTTCAATGAGTTCTGAAATAATTTAACTTCAATGAGTCATGTACATTCAACAAACAGAGACTTCAATAACATTTATTGGTTTCTGTTTAGTTATTAATGCTAATTATTAATATTTAGACATATTATTTTTGTAGTTTTTACTCCAATGAATTCTGAAGATACTTTACAAATAAAAGCGAACAATCTGCTCCAGCTAGAAATTCAGAAAATATTGAACCATCGAAAGTAAAACGCTCAAATTATTGAATCAAATGAGCAAAATTCGGTTCAAATTGAATGTAAACAAATAAAAACAACAGAAAAACTCACAGAAGACGCAAAATAATTCATATCTCAATACATTTAAGAGCACGAACATTTAAAACTTGGAGATCTTACCTTCAGAATGAACTCAAAATTCAAAAACGTGAACGCAAGAAATGATATTAAGCAGTTCATCGCTTAATAACTCAATAATAAAACAGATTATAACGTTAATCAATCAGAACTTTCCGAAAAATTAAATGAGAACAAAGAAGATATCAAAGAAGAAATTTAAGGAAAAAATATTAGTGAAAAAGAAGACCAAAGTGGAGATTAATATACTAAAGATCTATATATTTACACTATAAAGACAATACAGAATACTTAGCTCTCATTACTTACTTTCAAGGCGAACACAAAAATTTACAAAACAGTACTATAAAATATGTCCAGCGCAGACCATTCGATGAAGACCCCATTTGAAATTTGCATCATTATAAACTCAATGAAAAACGATTAATTAGAATCATTTTGGAAAAATTTACAAAATTATTCATCTAATCTGTATGAAATTAACAAACAATACTTCTATGAAACCTATTGCAGACTTGTTACAATAGATTGACAATTTGTATACTCTGTAAAGATAGTTTTGAGATAAGTAATAAAATGTAAAAATATCTATTTTTAACTTTTGTTAATATTTAATATTTGTTAACATTATAACAGGAGTTAAATATATCGTTAAATTAAATTCCACTTCTCATAGCAGAATGTTATCTTATATAATTATATTTTCGAAATAGGTTCAAATGTCTGCGTGTGAGTGGTAATTAGCGGGTCGAATTTGGTTTTCTGCTCAGTCTTGTACGTTGAATAATGCTTTGGATTTGAGTAAAGTTAGGAATCCGGCTCTTCCAGTATCATCTGATTATGCTAAATTGGACGCTTCTGTGGTAACTGCTGTTCGTATGAGCTAGCTGTTCAACAAAAACAGCTAGTTTAACCAGCTTTTGGATGTGGGTGCGTTCGGCGTGCTTAGTAACGGAGTTATAATCGTTAATACGACCTTTGAAGTGGATCCTTAAACAGAATTACTGTACGCCTCCGTTTTCGGCTCTTTTCAGGGCAAATTGGACAACATCTCCATTTCCGGCTCAATATTCATAAACGTCCCAGAAATAAACAAATTGAAAACAATTTTCCTCTCAAATTTCGTGGGGAACACCAGACGTGGGATGAACGTGACCGTTTCTAACGCAGATGAAACCGAATTCGTCTTCAGAAACGTGAATTCGGCCGTTAAATACTTCATAAACGGCCAATAAGTAACCGACAAAGTGAGCTACTTGGACGACTAATATAAAATAACAAATGTCCAAACTGGAGTGAATATTCAAATGCAAAGCATATTTGACGACCAGGTAATTAACGTTCCAAACACTGAAATCGACTACAAAAAACTAATTCAGGATTCATACGAATTCTACGACAGCGTACAGAAGAAGAAATTCAACATCACCACCTGGAGCTCCTTAAAATACAAAAACAGCGAGAACGTGATTGATAACCAATTCATAAACGCATTCGAAGACCTGTACCCAAACTCACTACAACTACAACTAGAGAAATTCTACGAAACACAAGGAATGACCGTAAGAAGATTCAACGCAAAGAACGAAGAACTTGAACTAGCCGGAGAAGACGACACAGATGTTGTACTCACTATATATCAAGAAAACACCAAAGCAGTAGCAATTAGAAAAGATACGCGCATGATTATATGCGAATATCCTAATTTATACGACACCGTGTTAAAAACATGCGTGTTGGATACATCATGTGTTTAACCAAAGTTTATTTTCTAATCAACATGCGTTCCTGCATGTCCATCCGGATTTTTCACTTTCAATAATGAATGTTGGATTAAATGCCCTTTGTGGTTAGGAGCCTCAGCTCCTTTTTCAGGTTCGTAATGTGTTTCTTGCCCACAATAATCATTAAAAGCTTCTAAATAAGGGTGTATTCCAGGCTGCACTTAAGAATAATATTAATTTGGAGACGGATGCTATGAATTTTGTCCTTTTGGAACAAATAGTGTTGGATAATCGTGTATAGCTCCATCTTTTATATCAGATTGTCCATAAAACCAGTTTTTGGTTTTGTTGGGAGAAGCTAATAATAGAAGATTCTACAATTTGTGTACAAAATAAGAACCTCATTGGTTATACAAAATTTTGGATTCCAATTAAATATCTACATAGATATATAAAACGAAATGTGCTGGTACTGTATTAATGAGTAAAGAATGCATTGAAGATTCGTTAAATCTTCCACCACCAACTGATTGTCCAATTAAAGATTAATCTACGTGTCGATAAGCGTGTTTAAATATTACTAATGATGTTAATGTTTACAATTAATGTAAAGAATAATGTCCTGATTACAATTATGAACAAAACGTATTTGGTGTATGCCATTCATGCTTAGGTGAATATGATGGTGGTTAATATTATCATCGTATTAACAGAAATTGTACTTCTATTTGTTCATATTGGTCACAAGAAACTGATTAAATGAAAATTTGTGAGGATGGCTCACAATGCAATAAATACATTAAAATATCTGAAACATCATTCTAATGTTACTAAAACTGTCCATTATCACATTAATTTATGAATTAAATATCACCTGGTACCTACGAATGTATAATCAAGTGCTATGATGGTAGTTATCCAGACAGATTTACAAATATTTGTAATAATAATTGCTTATATCTAAATTTACAAAATATTGATAAATGTGAAACACCTGGAACACCACAGTGCTATAGAATATAACGAATTTCTGGAAAATAATCCATCTACTAATGTCAAAGTAAATGTAAATCGGCTTAATACGTTAATTAATCTATTGATTTGATAACAGGTAAAATAATAAGTGAATGTGTAGATGAGTGTGAGCCTAAATATTACGATATAACTGGGATTGAGATACTTTGTCTTCCAGTGTGTGATGGTAAGTATCTTCCAACTTAGAAAGGTGTATGCAGATGTGGCGATTCTTATTACATGTTAAATGGATAGTGTCAATCTTCATGCGATGGTAATTATAGATATGACGAAGTAAATCATGAATGTAACAACGCCTGCTATTATGTCATAATTAATGGAAGAAAAGTTTGCAATTAAATTAAGTCTAGTTGCGAATAAATGTTAAGCGATGGACAATAATGTGTTGGTAAATGTCCAGATAATTATTTTGTAGACTCAATGTAATGTCTCTCTAGGTGTCCAACTTCTATGTACTTTTAGAACAGAACTTGTGTAAACAGTTTCAAAGACTGTCCATTCTTCATTAGGATTGGTGATCAGAAAGAATGTTATAATATATGTCCTTAAATAAATCCATTTTCGTTCGGGTAGGAGTGCTTAACAAATTGTTCAGTTGCCAGTTTATTTTAATCTGGATCAACTTGTACTTCAAAATGTTCTGGCTAAATGCAATTTTACGAAAATAAGTAATGTACAGATTCTTGTAGCTCACTTATTTACATGAACGATACAAAAGTATGTCTAAGTAGCACCGATGAATGTAATGTTTACATTATATAGGGAAATAATAAAGTATGTCTTAAAACTTGTCCAATAACTGCATAGTTTAATATTAATCAGATGTGTGTTGAAAAATGCGAAAAAGGATTTCTTAACTGGAATAAAACATGTGTTGACTCTAATATTTCCTGTAATATGATTGATAACTCGATTCCCGGAAATGGAATTTTTAATTGCACGAAATCATGCAATTTCTACGTATCAAGTGTAATAAATAACTAATATCAAAATGAATGTTTCAAGAAATGCAATGATTACAGTAATGGAAGCCTAACATATTTTATTCAAACAATAAAGGGCGGAAAATGCATAGCTTCATGCGAAGATGAAATTTCTGGTACTGAACCATTTGTTTATCAATATGTTACAAATTAATACACATTTAAATAGTGTTTAGTAAGTTGTTCTAATATCACATAATTGACCCTTTATATAGAAAACGGATTTCCATATAATAATTGTGTTTAAAAATGTAAAGAAAACTCAACAGTTAGTGTAAAAGATATGATGTGTTAGTAAAGAGACTGTACAACACAATATTATTTTATTGACTCCATGAAAAATAAATTATGTTTTGAAAATTGTCCAAAATCTTATGTTGTTTTTAACTAAAATTAATGTTTAGTAAGGTGCCCTGAGAATTATAAAGCTATGAATTCAATATGCGTTGTAATTAATAAAACAACGTAAACAGTTATGTACATTGTGGTTGGTGCAGTAATGGTTATTATGGCACTTACTATAGTAATAATGGAAAGACGTAACAAGATGAGAATCGCAGCAGAGAAACTTAAAAAGAAGAAAAACAAAAAGTCGAAAGAAATCGAATTAGGTTAATCAAAGAAGGTCTAAATTAAAATCAATATTTCAGGATAAGTAAGTGCTCCACAAAACACAAAGGATTCTTACACAGGTATTAAACCAATTTTGAGGTAACTTTAGGAGTAAGGTAACAAGGATGTTCAAAAGAAAGTCAAGAAGCCTGTGATGAAGGTTTAAACAAACAGCGCGAGCAACCAAAAAATGAAAATGGTTCATAAGCATTCGCATGGTATTCTGTGATCGGGTTCATACTTTTATTTTACTACTTATTTATTAGAAAAATAATAAAGGAAAATATCATTCCAAAATTACATTATCCAAAATTATATGTTATAATAAAGAGTCATATTGTTAATAAAATGACTCACTTAACTGTAACCTTATCATCAGTATTAAACTTATCATAGTATAGACGTAATTTACGGTGTGATGTCTTTTTACCTAATTGCTAATTATTCAATTTATTCATAAATCATGACAATACACAAATCCACACTTAGTAACTAATCTCAACATCATACCTCATCTTCTAGGATTGTCACTCTGAATCTCTATGTAAAATTCTTCATTAATAATAATTTACAATAATTTATTCTTGCGATTTATAATTTATTTATTTTCTTTCTTCGAATATTTACTTAAAATTAGTACTTACCCAAAATAATAACATGACTCACTCAACAGCAACAATCCAACAACTAAATACTACAACTAAATACTACATCTAAACGCAATATATAAATATATACTAGTTTACCATAGCTAAGTAAAAATAATATATATTTTAATACTACATAACCTTGCTTGTAAGGGAGTAGCCTATTTGCTTATAAGGGAGTTATCGATTTCATCTCCCTTATAAGCAAAAATGTATCCAAAATGTATCTTGAGAGCCAAAAAACGTAGTTAAAAACTATGTTATTTGTCACTTGCTTATAAGGGAGTTTTGCATGAAGGAACTCCCTTATAAGTGAGTTGGCCTACTCCCTTTTAAGCGAAATAGCACCTCCCTTATAAAACATTCCTAACCAAAAATCTCGCCGCGTTAACGCTATTGATTTCTAAATAACATTAAGTATTACAAAATATTTTCAAATGTTTGTATAAAAAGTTTATATAATTCCAGTTGTTATTGTCAGGGTAATAAATAACAGTTATATATGTGCTTGTGATATGCTTTATTTTACATTAAAGTTTAAAATAGCATTAAAAGTTTAAAATATTACGAAATAGTTTATTAACATATAATTAAATATTTTCTATATAACTAAATTACAAAATTATGAAGAAAAACATATCTATCATCACATTATATATTACTACATGAAATATAAAGTATATTTAAGGCTTAAACACACGAAATATAAATATACTAAATTCACTTTGCAAGTTATTTCTTGAGGTCGTTCAACTTAAACTAATTTTGCATCGCGAACCAAATAAGCGGCTTCTCTAATTGAAATCCGCACAGTTGCGCGATGCATTCCCAAAACTTTAGAAGATTCCGTTTATTTTTGTACACAATTCGGGGTGCGCCCGTTGTTGCGATTACTTTGAGCTTTTTGTTTTTGAAGAGGTTTTTATCAAGTACCGCATCTAGATAAAGCTATCCGCACCCAGGTATGTTGTACCAGTATATTGGATACTAAAAGACGATCCTGTCAAATTGTTTAAGCAGGGCTTGCTCGGCTGGAGCGTCAATTGTGGATGAAATGGTATGGTAGGTCACATTGTGCAATTATTAAATACGTTCCTAAATTTATCTGTTTCTAATTGAGTTTTCTGGATTCGGGTGGAAAAGAATAATAATAGTTTTCATAGCTATGGAGTGGCATTAAATTGTATTATTTAAAGATATTTGTGATACCACATAGACATATTTAATGTTTAATATCAATCATTTTAGAATGTTTAATTCATTTTATATTTAACATAAATTAAATTTATTTTAACAAGCAGTAATTTAACATAAATTATAATATATTTTTATGTATTTTTATATCCTACATGAAGAAGCGTGAGATGAACATGAAAGAAGATGAAGAATCCCAAGATTATACCAAAGATAGCTCCCGAGGTCAATAACGTTAGTTCAGTCTGCCTGTGACAATCTTAGAAGATGAGGTGTGATATGTCCTTTTCTCACTCGCTCATGTTCCGAGATAAATTTGTGTTAGTTTTAGTATTTTATGTTTGGATTAGCAGATTTTGCACTATGTCTCAATTCCTTGTATATTTCAATGAAAAAACATCTATCACTCGAATTTGAGTTTGCACAGCTTAATTATTTCCTCTTTATTCAGTCCTCCTTTCCTCACTTATTATCTTTTATAGTCAACAGTTTTCTGAACATAATTTTAATCCCTTACAATGAATTAAATATTTTCTCTTATGTCATTAACCGTATTTTAAATTAAAATGTATTGGTCTCCGTTTCCCTCCAGAATTATCGAGATTTCGTTTTCGAACTGCAAAATTCGGGTTAAAACGGTCGCGAACTAATTCCTTTTATTCAATTCAGATTTAATTTGTTGATTCAGTAAATTAATTATCTTAGTCTGATTCAGCACGAACTGCACAAAGGACTTGGAGCTGCTTATCTCATTCAAATAAATGAATTCGGAGTAGTTCCGAATCTAAAACGAATCGATAGGGTCAATAGATTATTTGTTATTTGTATATTCGAAGATTTGAGCGGAGATTTGGGCCTGTATCTGAGACAGTGCAGTAAAATCAGAAGAAAGATCGTTTGGCGCCTTCGACTTGAACAAACGAGAGGCAATGTTCGCGGATTTCGCACGCGCTAGTCTTTATAAGCTTTAATCCATGTTGTCAAGGCCGAATTTCAAAGAAGGAGGGACCGGAGGATTCCGGGTCTACTAGGGGAACATCATCTTCGTGGGCGAAGAAATGCCAACAGACTTGCACTTCAACTTTGAATTCTAAGGCTACTGCTGAGAAATCAAAAATTACGGAGTTACCTACACTATCGCACGAGACTGCATTTTACGCAATCGAGAATACGCACTCATTGAAGCGAAAAATAATTATTTATCACGAAAAATTATTTAAACACATAAATTAACATTAATATACGCACCACAAAAAGTAGAATATTAATAACTTTCACCGTTTTCGCTGATGACATCCAAATAAGCCACGACCAGAACGTCGACAAGGAACTCGCAGCACTTCTTTAACCGCTGGGTCTCGAACTAGCGTTGAATAAATGCTCTTCAACATAGGATGGTGGTGAAATCACCTTCCTGGATCAAACATTCTCCCAAAGTTCAACCGTCTCTCTCGCAGAGCGGATGACAGCAAAAATTCGCCCCGATCACGAACCATTAAAAGTTCCTTCTATTGCGTTCCGTGGTCCTTCCCAAAGTAAACTACGCTCCACTAGTCGACTTTGCGCCCAAGACTCCCTAAGACGGTTTTGGAAACTAGTACGGTCTTATCGACTAGAAGGTTTTCAAGTACGCAAGCGATCTCTTCGCCGTCAAGGACTTGTCTGAGACGGAGTAAGCCGAATTCTTCACAAATTCTGCTTCGAAGGGCGGACTAGAAATGGTCGTGCCCTCATTATACTACGACTTCATGTAAGCCTAGTAAAAAGCGGTTCTTGCTGGGAAGTGTGGCATATTCAAAGCTCTGCGGAAAGAATACCTCAACACCCTTCAGGATCACCCTGGAGTACCGGCCATTGGCTATGCCATCAACAATTTCACTTATCTGACCGATAATGAACTCTTCGACCTAATAAAACACCGATTTTAGGTTTTAAACAAAGAGCAGCTGATTACATGGTGAACCGTATCCTGACCAAGATAGACCATCATCGTCACCCTCGCCCGGTCGACAAAGCTCATGGTAATCTTCCAGTATCCGACAAATTGGAGAAACCTGATATAGAGTTCCAATACAAAAACGCAACCTATGTCCTGGACGTCACGTTCGCTGTCGAAGCAAATATATGCAACGCGTTCAAGGGCAAGATTCTCAAATACGGAGGCACGTATGGCGATAATCGGGTGATTCCACTCGTTCTTCGCTTCAACGGCACTGTGTACGAGAAATCCATGAATATGCTAACAACATTCCTGCCAGAGATCACGGACTCCTTCCTAAGCAAACACTGCTGTCTTGCAGTAGCGCGCGCTAACGAAGAAGCCAAGCTGCATTACACCAGCTTGATCACTAATGCTCTGCATGAAGGCACCATCGCGACGAAGTAAGGTTAGAGAGACCGTCAAGCTACCGGAAGAAGGGCACTACGAGCGCCGCCAGGGCTCGAGGGTGTGGGAGCAAGGCAAGAAGGCGAAGCCCAAGGCAACGCTGGATCGGACGGGCTCGGAGTAACCGTCGAGAATTGAAGACTTGGAACATGAGCGAGTGAGAAAAAATGATTAATTTTTATTAAATAATTAAAATTTATACAAACAATAAGATCACTTATCATTACATAAGTTAAATATTGAACATAATATCTTTATTATCTGTCGTCGGTTAATTATCTATTACATCAACTCTTATATTTTATTTGAAAGCTTTTTAATTCTTTTTGTGCAAAAAGACTCTCTATTAAAAGCAGTAAATGTGTACCAGACTACAAATAACAATGAATATTGGAATCGCCATATAATGTTGAAGCATAGTGTCTCCATCCCAGTTGATATCCTGTGTTTTCATTCGTGGAGCGTATATTTTCGTGCTTGGACAGTGGTAAACAGACTGCTCAGTTTATGGGTTATCTAAATACGGATACGTATCCATATGAAAAATATTGATTTTCGTACACGTTCTAGCACTATTGCGAGCTGCTGCGCACAAATTATTACACTTGGTCTAATCAGAATCTCTAATACAGTTGTAATTAGAGTCGCATGCAGTATTTTCTCCACAAATGTACTATAATCCTGTATCTTTTGATTTTTTATCATACTTACGTTAAAGAAAGCATAAACAACATTGTGGTGTGGAATATATATCATAAACTATAAAAATTTAACCAACGTGCCATATATAATTATTAAGTCGTCAAATCTTTGTTTATATTAGTTTAAATATTGTTTTAACGAACTTTCTTTAATTTATAACTCAATAATGAATATATAATAGTCTCACTCATTTGTTGATGGCTTCCTTCAGCTCTGCGATTTTGGCCACGTCGTCGTCCACGAAGAGCGTGAACGTCTTTTCCAGGATCATGCCGCAGTAGTTGGCAGTGTAGCTCCAGAGCTCGGTGATCACCTCTGGATTCTTGTACGACGACTTTGGGGCGCCGGTGGTGTTTACCACAATGAGCTGCTTTCCCTTCAAGTTGTACTTGCGTAGAACTTGGTCTAGATACTCTTTGCCCACTCCGGGCACGTTGTACCACTGGACTGGGTACTGGAAGACGATACGCTGGTACTCCAGCAGGACCTTCTTCTCCACCTCCACGTCGATCTTTGTGCTCGAGATAGTGCGGACGGTTACGTTGTCGAGCTTGGAGATCTTGTCGATGATCAGCTTGTTTCGCACGGACTTGTCCGGGTTCGGATGCATGAGGACCACGAGGGTCTTCGGGTGTTTTATAGTGCTTGCGGTGCAACCCATTTAATAATGAAGTGGGTGGAATTGAATTCCGGCTTTAATATATGTTAGTTTGCTATATTAATCACTACCACTTCACAATAATGAAGACCGTTGTAGTTCTATTCCACCTGACCCCAGACAAGTCCGAGAGAAACAAGCTCATCGAGTAGTCGAATATTATATTATCCGCGAATATAAAATATGTACAATTATGGAACTGTCATCCTTATATTGAATTAATATTAAACGATTAAGTTAAGTTAAAAGACAGTCTTAAAAGTAAAATCTAAATAGATTATAAGAGAATATAAGAATATTACGGTTATAGGAAAATATATAATATCCTATAATCCTGTTATTTATCATCTTTGTATTATTATCATCTTGAAAATAATTATCAATGACTCAATTCTGACTATGGTAAAGATAAGAAGAGATTAAAATATTTTATATATTATCTAATAAAATATTAAGAAAAAAGGATAACTATTTTCACATAGCTTGATCGAGCTACGCAGACACGATCGGTTTTTCGGTCACAACAGTATCGAGAAGCTTGGCTGGAGATTATCCATTGAGCTACTCTTATTTCTTCAGGAGCTTCTTCTCGGCGCGGACGCGGTTATTCTCAGCCCACTCTTTTCTGTGCTTGAAGCAGTAGATGTGCATGATGAATGTGATGATGCAGAAAACCGGGATGCCGATGACGTGGCCCAAGAGGACGCCAAGGTCTTCGTTCTCTTCTCCTCCGAGAGCGAGGTTCGTGCTCGGGCAGTAGTAAACAGATTGGGAAGAGGGCGCGTCCAGGTTCGGGTAGCTGTCCATGGTGAACGGATTCGTGTTAATGCACGACTTGGTTGTTCCCTTCGCGGCGGCGCATCTCACGTTGCAAGCGGCTTAACTGGCGTCGAAAATGCAGTTGTAGCTGGCGTCACAGGCCGTGTTCTGACCGCATATGTAGCGCACGTTGGGGATGTGGAGGGCTAGTCGCAGACGATGGTCAAACTTGAAAGTATAGTGAACATATTGGAGGTGGAGTAGATAACGTATAGTGATAGATTGCATGTGAATAAGAAGAATTTCGGAATATTGTAAAATAGAACCGGATTTGAAAACATATCAAATATTGGAAATAAACTGAGAAAATTTGATATGAGCTTAGATGACTGTTTGTATGAATTATTCAATTGCAAAATAAGTAGGTCAACTATGAATTATAAATACTTCAAAAGTTAGATTTTTGATTGCTTTGATATTGGTATCAATTAGGTTAGTAGTTCTCGGTATATCATCTTTCATTCTTAGATACAAAATCACTAATTCTGATTTTTAAAATTCTTTTCTATACCCAAAAGATATATTATGAAAATGTATATATTATAATGAAAGAAACATATTACTGCAATGGTGTATTATTTACAATTTATATCCACAAAGAGTAAACACATTAGTTTCATAACAATCACTAGGCTTTAACAAGAGTAAGTTGAGCGTCAGTAGTAACAGCTTGGAACTGGACTTACTTCAAGGCCAGTTTCTTCTCTCTTCTGATTCTGTTCTTCTCGTCCCACTCGGCTCTGTGCTTGAAGCAGTACAGGTGCATCAGCCAGCAGATGACGATGAAGATCGGAATCGTGACGTAGTGCTGGATCATGGTGCTGCCGGCCCAGTTGATTTCCTCGCTTTGGGTCGGAGAGCGAGAGCTGGAGCTCTGGCAGTAGTAGACTGCGTTTTCGGTGGTGGGAGTGTCGAGGCTCGGATAGGTGTTCATCGTGAAGGCAACCGTGTTCACACAGGATCCGGTGGTGTGCTCGACTGCCTTGCACATCGTGTTGCAGATGGTCAGATCTGCGTTTCTGATGCACTCGTTGTTCTTGTCGCACGCCGTGTTTTGACCGCATACGTATCTGGCTCCGGACCCAGATGGGCCTCGGCACACTTGACTCAAGCTGTAAAGTATAGTGAACATATTGGAGGTGGAGAAGATAACGCAACATACTCACTAACCAAATAAATAGGAAGAATCTCGAAATATTTCAAAAAATAGAACCGACAATTCTAAACATTTCAAAACTAAATCAAATTTCGGAAAAAACTAGGAAAAATTGATATGTGTTTACTGCACATCTTATATGAATTATTCAAAAATAATACCTTGGTCAACTCTAATTTCTATAAATACTGAAAATGCAAACTAATACACAATAAACTTGTTACAACCGCAAACTCTTGTTGAGGAAGTAAATGTCCTTTGAATGCATAATTTGATGTTAAGAAAAACTGAAATATTTGAACTGAGATGTTTTAGCTTATGTATATTCACACTTATTATTCTATCAGAGAAGTTCTCTGTATCTAAATTATTAATTTTTAATTTAGTAACAGCTATATATCACAATTCATCTTTGTATATCTTAAGATTACTATTATATTTTAAACAAGTATATAATGGATGGGCCAATTATATATTGCATTTAGCTTTAAATTTTATCAGAAATTAAGATATGTAAAAACTACCGTGTTTTGACCGTAGAACTAGTTCTGCTGGACAAAAGTTTCTGTAAGTGAATCATATATTTATACAATACATTTGTATAATTGTTGTTAATGAATAAATGATAATAAAGGTTATTACTCGTCTAGTATAATTAATAAAGACCGGATTATTGACATCTCACTTTTGTTACCCAATTTTGTAGTTTTTGAAGTTCTGGTGTTTCTCCAGCGACGAGAAGTCCTTTATCTGGTTTTGGCTCAGGTCCAGCTCAACCAGCTACGATAAATTCCTCAGTGCTCCAACGTCTGTGATTTTATTTGCGCTCAGATCTAATTTCACAATGTTCTTCATTTCAGATAACGCGTTTACATCAACTATTCTGTTCTTGTAAAGATTAAGTTCTTGAAAGTTCCAGTTCTGAATCCCGTTTAAACTTCTCAAATCGCATTCAGTATTAGTAACTTTTTAACGTTCAATTCTCCAGTAAGTTTTATTCATTTTCTGACCTCGAGCTCGGTTAAGTTCAAGCTGTTCACGAAGTTTAGATTCGTTAGTTCGTTGTTTTCAGATATTTACAGATAACTGCACTTGGTGTAAGTTATTTACAGATTTGATCAGATTTATCATGTTCTGAACATCCTCATCAGTAGTTTGAACGTTTTCAACCTGTCTCTTCATGAACTTGGAAAGATACGATTTTTGATCGTGGTCAACAGCTTTCAGAGACTCCAGAGACATCTGTATTTCAGTGTAATAAATGGTCAAAATATTGTTCACGTGCACAGCGCGACGGAACACAAGCACAGCCCTTATCTTGTTAACAATGACTTCAGACGATGTATGCACCTAAATTTTATGCTTTTACACATCCTTCGCATATTTTGCGATCAAATCTTCTTACATTTGATTGTGAGGTGGAGATAATTGATCTTTGAGGTCAATTCAACTATTATTGCGTTATATGATAAATAAAATGTGTCATTAAATCTCATGCATAATTATGACAAAATTGCAAAATATTTTTTGAGTTAGCTCAATTCTTATAAATTTGTTGTAATATTTTAGATTTAATGTAAAACATTGAACAATATCTAGAGATTAATAGTCATCACAATCACGAAAATATATATGTGATTGATGTGGTGTTAGAATGTTTCGGAAGCGAAAATAAATGAGTGTTAGTGAGCATGTATCTGTTAATTTTTATGGTTAAAATAATTTCATTGATCTGCGTAAGTGTTATGACTGGATATGATTTCAATCTTCATGTTCATAACCTGGATCTGCTCGTTTATTTTTAACTTGATATATTCTTTCTGGCGAGTCATTGCCTCCCTGAACTTTGAGAATCTGTTTTCAGCTTAAATTTTTCTGATTTATTTGTGTGAACTGTGAATAGTGAGTATTTGGTTGTAGAACTTGAGCTCGTCTGTTGTCGGAATATATTGATCTGAGAAGTCATATCTTGAAAAATTCTAGTGGTGTTTTAGTGTTTCTGCGTTAGTGATTTTGTTAAAGCTTAAATACAATTCTTTTAATTAAGTTAACTTTGACAACGGAGATACATCTATTATGCATGTGTGATGTGCAAAAATACGTTTTAGTTTACATAAGTTCTACAACGGATGCAGATCAACAACTTTCGTCTCATACATATCTAACCTCTTTAGATTTTTCATAAATTGTAGAGGCCATATGTCAGCAATACTTGTTGCACCAATATATAATTCTGTCAGTTAAGTGCAGAATTTTAGAGGTCCAATATTTTAAAGCTGTTAATTACAATTTAATTCTAAAATTTACAAATCTACGAAGTTAGAAAGGTATGATATATCTGTAATGTTGTTCAAAGATAGGTCTAAATCTTTCAAACCGAATAACTGATGAGGGATAGTATGTAGATCTGTGGTTTCTGTTTTAAACAAATTTAAAATCTCTAATTTAGGCGAATGTTATAACCCAGATTTATCTTGTAACTTGTTATAACTGAGTGATATTTCAACTAAATTCGGCAATGCTACTGTGTAAGAAGTTAATTAATTACTAGATAAAAATAAGTGAGTTAAATTAAGAAGAGATTTAAGCGCCGATATATCTTCGATACAGTTACTATATAAATATAGCTTCTTCAGGTTTTTGAGCTTGGAAAAGCTGGAAATATCAGATATTTTATTATTTTAGAGGTTTAGTTCGGTTAGGTTATCGAGGAATGAAATTAGATAGATATGTTTTATCTCTCTATAATCAAATGTAAATTCTTTAGTTTGCTATACGAATTCTTAACTAAAAGAAAGCAAATTCCTACTTGAAGCATCTTCCCAGACTTCTGGTTTAACATTAATTTCCAAAAGATTCTCCATTTGTTCGTAATCTAATATTTATAGTTTTTTGGAAGAGCCAAAGTGATTCAGCAGGCCTTCTTTACTTTCGATTTCATAATTAGGTTGCATGATAACTGATTGGGTGTGAAAATATAATATTATTAAATTAAAAATGCTATAACATTTAATTTTAAGTGAAAGTAAATATTTAAAAAAGAGAATAATGAAGAATCGGGTATTCGGTCCCAACTCTAATTTCCTGTTATTATTATTTAGTTTAATTATTATTTATTTTATTTTACTATGTAAGTATAAATAATAACATATATTTTCATCTCATTCAGCATTACGGTTATAATTACGATCATATCAAAAAATAATAGTTATTCGTTTAATCTGTTATTATAATATTATATAAGCTAATATAGCCGAACTAACTTAGGTTGTCTGAGGAGGCTATTCAGAGTGACAATCCTAGAAGATGAGGTATGATGTTGAGATTAGTTTTGAGGTAACGTTATGTGTAACTGAGTTTGGATTTGTGGATTGTCATGATTTATGAGATGAAGATGGAATGATTGAATTGAGCCTTAGTACTGATGATAAGGTTACAGTTAAGTGAGTCATTTTATTTATAAGCTAATATATAATATATATAATATATTATATAAGCTAATACACAATGTTATAATGTTTTATCAGTTTGTTATATTGTCTGACTAAATTATTGAATATTATTGAACATTTTCAATGGTAAATAAATGTAAATAATTATAAAAAGTTCAACTAAAAAATTCATCAAATCTTTATCGTTTATGGAAATATTCTGAGTTTTCTCATTTTCAAATGGAGACCGAATAACCAAGAATCGAATTGAACACTTAAGATACTACATAACCTCACTCAGAAGGTTTGGATATGAAGTTACCGTTATACACGAGTGACAAAAATCATGCGTTTAACAGAATTTGAAAAAATGAAGTGGTAAATGACAAGAAGTCGTCTAGACACTCAATTAGAATAAAGCAGTTTTTCACGCTAAAATGGTAGAAAATCTAGAAATTCTCTATTATTGTTAATAATTTAACGAAAAATATTAGGAAAAAGATCTAGATTATATATTACATTGATTTATGATAAATATACGTAACTGTAGATTAAAAGAATCACACGAGCAAAGGATCACCTAGATCACCGCTCTCGTTTAACCATTTTTTGGATTAAATTATAATTAGAAATTATAATTAGAATTTAATTTTAGTATATTGGTTTAAGTGGGTATATAATCACCAAGGCAGCGGACCCATTGACTAGATGGTGTTCAAGTACGCAAGCGATCTCTTCGCCGTCAAGGACTTGTCTGAGACGGAGTAAGCCGATTTCTTCACAAATGCTGCTTCGAAGGGCGGACTAGAAATAGTCGTGCCCTCATTATACTACGACTTCATGCAAGCCTAGTAAAAAGCGGTTCTTGCTGGAGGCGTCAGCATCTTCAAAGCTTTGCGCGCAGAATACCTCAAAACCTTCAGGATCACCCTGGAGTACCGGCTATTGGATACGCCATCAACAATTTCACTTATCTGACCGATAATGGACTCTTCGACCTAATAAAACACCGATTTTAGGTTTTAAACAAAGAGCTCGACTCGGACAGCAAGTGTTTGTTATGTGGAAATCGAATGACCGCTCAACACGAAATCAAGTGCAACCGAAATGCCGGAATCCGAACTGTTCGTCATGACTATGTTATGAAGAAGGTTCTAGCCAAGATAGACCATCGTCGTCACCCTCGCCCGGTCGATAAAGCCCATGGTAATCTTCTCCAGTATCCGACAAATTGGAGAGACCTGATATAGAATTCCAGTATCAAAACGCAACCTATGTCCTTGACGTCACGTTCGCTGTCGAAGCAAATATATGCAACGCGTTCAAGGGCAAGATTCTCAAATACGGAGGCACGTATGGCGATAATCGAGTGATTCCACTCGTTCTTCGCTACAACGGCACTGTGTACGAGAAATCCATGAATATGCTAACAACATTCCTGCCAGAGATCACGGACTCCTTCCTAAGCAAACACTGCTGTCTTGCAGTAGTGCGCTAACGACGAAGCCAAACTGCATTACACCAGCTTGATCACTAATGCTCTGCATGAAGGCACCATCGCGACGAAGTAAGGTTAGAGATACCGTCAAGCTACCGGAAGAAGGGAACTACGAGCGCCGCCTCGAGGGTGCGGGAGCAAGGCAAGAAGGCGAAGCCTAAGGCAACGCTGGATCCGGCGGTCTCGGAACAACCGCTGATAATTGAGGATTTGCAACATAAGTTAGTTGTATAAAGATCATAGAATGCTATTATTGCCAATATTTACAATAATTAAATTGGCATAACATATACCAACATTATTGTACCAAAGTTCTTGGATATATGATATTAGTACCAACCGGATACGGTATGGATATGATGTGAAAAATTAAAAATTATTATATTATACTGACCTAAGTAATCTATATAAATTTCACTCGTGTACCATCATTTTTAATACCGAAACTTATCAAAAATAATCATTATGTATACCACTATTTTATTCTGCAAATGCGTTGTGGGAATTATGCTTAACAAAGACTTCGACATTGACCAGTAAGCAATAAGCCAAATAATAGGAGATGACGACGAAGAAGAAGTCGAAATTGAATACCAATGGATACAAACATACATGAGACAAAAAGTGCTAAATAATTCAATGAAATGAAGAAGGAAATGTTCAGTACATTGTATGATGTGTACTAGATTGTATGAATTTAGGTTTTAATTGTATTTTTAGGATTTTACATTGTTGTACTAACGGAAAAAACTAGAATACTAAAAACATGTTAATTTATCATTCTTTTACATTATAATATATTTTTTCATTTAAAATTATAATACGATTCAACAGCTAGATTTCGTACAGCTTAATAGCCACACTAAAGTTTGATATGCCAAATAACAGACGAGCTATTCATTTCTGGTGTTCTAATGACAGATGTGTGATCAGATTTAGCAACCAACACGCTCCGCTCCACGATATTAGATCATTGTTAATCTTATGTGTTCAATTCAATTTTTCATCCTATTTTAAAATATTTATACATAATTTCATAATAAATGTCATAAAATTTACACTCCCAATCAGTTATCATGCAACCTAATTATGAAATCGAAAGTAAAGAAGGCCTGCTGAAACACTTTGACTCTTCCCAAAAACTATAAATATTAGATTACGAACAAATGGAGAAACTTTTGGAAATTAATGTTAAACCAGAAGTCTGGGAAGATGCTTCAAGTAGGAATTTGCTTTCTTTTAGTTAAGAATTCGTATAGCAAACTAAAGAATTTACATTTGATTATAGAGAGATAAAACATATCTATCTAATTTCATTCCTCGATAACCTAACCGAACTAAACCTCTAAAATAATAAAATATCTGATATTTCCAGCTTTTCCAAGCTCAAAAACCTGAAGAAGCTATATTTATATAGTAACTGTATCGAAGATATATCGGCGCTTAAATCTCTTCTTAATTTAACTCACTTATTTTTATCTAGTAATTAATTAACTTCCTACACACTAACTTTACCAAATTTAGTCGAATTAGAACTCAGCTGTAACAAGTTACAAGATAAATCTGGGTTATAACATTCGCCTAAATTAGAGATTTTAAATTTGTTTAAAACAGAAACCACAGATCTACATACTATTCCTCATCAGTTATTCGGTTTGAAAGATTTAGACCTATATTTGAACAATATTACAGATATATCATACCTTTCTAACTTCGTAGATTTGTAAATTTTAGAATTAAATTGTAATTAACAGCTTTAAAATATTGGACCTCTAAAATTCTGCACTTAACTGACAGAATTATATATCTCCGAAACAAGTGTTGCTGATATATGGTCTCTACAATATATGAAAAATCTAAAAATATTACACATGTATGAGACATAAGTTGATGATCTGCATCCGTTGTAGAACTTATGTAAACTAAAACGTATTTTTGCACATCACACATGCATAATAGATGTATCTCCGTTGTCAAAGTTAACTTAATTAAAAGAATTGTATTTAAGCTTTAACAAAATCACTAACGCAGAAACACTAAAACACCACTAGAATTTTTCAAGATATGACTTCTCAGATCAATATATTCCAACAACAGACGAGCTCAAGTTCTACAACCAAATACTCACTATTCACAGTTCACACAAATAAATCAGAAAAATTTAAGCTGAGAACAAAATCTCAAAGTTCAGGGAGGCAATGACTCACCAGAAAGAAACTATCAAATTAAAAATAAACGAGCAGATCCAGGTTATGAACATGAAGATTGAAATATGGGCACAGTTCATTCGGAATTCTTACGCTGATTAATGAAATAATTTTAACAATAAAAATTAACAGAAGCCTAAACGTATTTAGAGTAAATCAATGCTTAAACCTTCATTAAAAACAAGTATTTCCCAACATGGGGGTGATATAGTGATATAGTACTATATTAAATTACATAAAAATATATAATTCAAATCGTATTTATTTATTATGTAAGAAGGAAACATTCTAACACCACATAAATCACCCTATTTTCGTGATCTATTAATCTCTAGATATTGTTTTTGGTAGAATTTCAATACAAGTTGAACCAAAAGTTCCGAATTCAATACATATAATAGTACAAGTACAGCTGATCTTAAGCTCATCTAATTCAGGTAGCTAAATAGCTTCATAACTCCAAAGTACTGTAAACTTCCTGTTAAACTGGGGTTGGACGACCACATTTTTTCGGGAGAGGTCACGGTTTACCCCCCCCCCCCCTTTAACTAGGAGAGAATAAATCGACTGTGCGATTCGAATCTGACCGAATCTGGATTAAATCAAATAATTTACTAAATCTATCTAAATATAAGATATATTTGACAATATAAAATATTTTATATGTTATTTTATAAGCAAAAAATCAATAATTTGTTATCATTTTTATATTTTTATTATTATATTGTTTGAATTAAACATCACTGTCCGCTAGGGAGGCAAAGCGGTTGGCACTTGGTTTCTCTACATCGTATCTTGTTTATATATATATCTCACTTCCTCGAGACGGCACAAACAGACTTCATTGAGACTTTCGAAAGCTAAACACACTCTCGCACGCCAATATTTCAAAACGAATAAGTTCCTATTTGACGCATCTTCTCAGACTTCTGGCGGAACATTCATTATCAAAAGTTCCTTCTTTTGTTTTATATCAAGTATTTCTATTACGTATATATTTACATTGCATACCATAAAGAATAGTTACTTGATATTAAAAAGATGTTAAAACAGCTAGAACTAATTAATGAAATATTAATGTTATTACATAAATACTGGTAAGTACATAGCAATTTTTGAAATTTTTTGAGATCCGAGAATTATAATATAATATTTCCTCGATTTATATATTTTGAGACAAAATCGTACTCAACTCCACTCCTCAAAATAAACCGTTGAAATTTTCTAATATTTTTGAACCTAAAATTCCTTCAATTTATAAAATATCAAGGAGATACTATCCATATATGATAATACTTGCACTTGACTAAAGCTAGCTAACAATAGTTAAAATTTCATTGGAAAGTGAGTGCTCAAATTGAGTCAAAAATACAGAATTTGTTGCGATTTAAGTTAAGCATAGCCATGAATCGAACTCAAAGCCAAATAATAGAACCGCCTATCAAATGACCGAAACTAGCTGTATTAAATGGGATGATTTTGGCTAAATTTCATTGCAAAATTATAACTGATTTAAGCGTACAAGTAATATCGAAATTAGACGAATTGGTTTGCAGAAAAGTTGCTTCCTTTGAGCTAACTAATCTAGAATTTGATTTCCACTTAAGACTTATTTATTGAATAAGTTGGACTAAAAATCGAAATGATACTGAAATTATAGAGGTAAGTTCAGGTTGTGTTTAGTTAACTCTATTTATTAGTGATTGTGTATATCCTAATTATACGCCATAACAATACCTGAACATTCGGTATTAAGAATCAAAATTTAAATTTTTCATTTTTGGGGGAAATAGTTTGGCTACCGGTCGTGGTGAGAAAATAATTTACTAAATTAATACTTGTTTAAGATCTAATTATATGTACTAATCAGACCTCGTAAAGTTAACTATTAGTTATAATTTATTCAACTTTATAATTTTGTTGTTGACAAAATAGTACTTATCTGGTCCTGTTACCGTTATGAAATATTAGATGATAAATAATGACGTTCCCTCGTTTGTAAATTGTTGTCGTGGTTCTTCATGAAATTATGAAGTTCATGAAATTATGTTGAACAGAAGAGTATTAAACATTTCTAATAATAGAGCAGTATAACTCTAATAATAGTAGTATTTAAATAATTAACACTCGATTTCTTATGAAGCTTATTGAGTGAGTTGTTAAAATTACAGCGTCAAATTCTAGTATAGTCTAGACTCAATAACTAAACTGAGATTGGTATTGGCAATTATATTAATACTATTTAAGAATAATTACAATTCTTCAGTATTATTCTGTTAACTCTTTACCATGTCAAATTACACCGATATTGAATCAATAATTATGTTTTTCAGAATAAGTTCAGTATCAACGCGTCGTATGATAGCGTTTATATATTAATTACTATCCAACTGTTAATAACTTTCAATATAAATTTTGTATCACTTCACGCTATAACATCAAAATGTGCCATAATTTCGATTCGCTTGTTTCACAGTAGATTACAGACTCAAAGCAAGACGGCATATACTTAAGATAATGGACCAATATACTTAAGTTTGAGCTTCCTTATCAACTAATAACTTTTATATTTTTTCATCTAGATTGTTAAAAGACTGTTTTATCATGTAATAGCCAGACCCTAAATTTAAAATATGCTATGGTAAATTAATTAGTTATATGTTGATTGTAATACAGTTCAATTTGATTCCACTTTCAGAGAATAAATAAATAATTTTAAGTTAATTATACTTAATAAAATTGAGTTAGCACTATAGACTAGCAAAAGTCAGCTATTTAATGTACTATTATTCTACATTAGACTATTTGCAACAAAAAGTTGGTAAACCAACCCCAAGAAAATTGATTATATTATCTCGAAAATATGTCAATTTCTTCGTCTGAAAATATGAAAATATAAGGGTTTTTGTTAATTATGCAACTGTAGATATTGTCCAACAGCGGTAATAGAATCTTATAAATACTATTTAACTCAACAAAACAAAATATAAAAGAATAATGTTACAACGTTATGGGTCAGCTTATTTGTTCAATAATAGTGTAAAAAGGGACGTTTTTCAAAATGACTGAAATCACTAATTCTCTTGGGGTTTTCTCTCGTTTAACATTGTTCACATATAACTTTTTTATTATCCCCACTTTACGTCTTTTTTGTAAAAAATACTATGTACATAAATTCTACTTAGATCGGAAACAAAGATGAAAACCATTTTAATTAACTGGAAAACTATCAAATATACTAATATTATTCTCTCTTCAACCTTTTCAAACTGTGTTCAGAAATATTAAAGCTACAATACCAGCGCCAACTGCCCCAGCTACGACCAGCCCGACATTTCCGCTCAGCCGCAGCGCCTGGTCCTTGTCGTTCACGAAAGTGTTCATGTAGCAGTCCGCCCGTTCCTGCATGTTCTTCATGAGTTCGTTACTGAACGTTGAATTTGAGCAGTTGAAAGTAACTTCTTGGGGGAGAACTTGGAACAGAAGCGCGTTCATGTTCAACAACTGCTTAAAATGAGCGGATGATTTAACGGAGCTGAACAAAATTGATTTGTGAACGGAATCGGGCTTGTCCTGGAGCCTACAAATTAAAGCACCCTCTGAAAAGAGCAATTGCAAATGACTATCGGTGAATGGAACAACAGACTGCATCTCCGGGGTCAAAATGTTGAAAGAAGACAGCTAGAAAAAAGAAGTCGCGAACGCACGAGAAAATAAAATGTAATCCGTAAACAGGTAATTACCGTGCGTGTTTAAAAGCAACGTGAAATTTTCAGTTTGCACAATACTACCATTGCTGATTTAACAAGTTAACTGCGACAGGTGAAACTTACCAGTCTCAAAGTCATCGTCATTCGGAAAGTTGTAAATCACATCTTAGATCTACTACAAACAATCAAGAGACAAAGATAAATCGGAGAGCGTTACAGACTGATTGTTTCTGGCCATTCTCCCAACTTAAACCCCAACGCCGAGATAAGTCTTCACGTTCTGGAGCTAGCTGAAAGTAACATCCGAAAGCAACAAAACAGCTTCTAAGTTATCTTGTTAGTTAGCAAATATCTCAGATACCGTTTAATTTGGATCTATGCAGTCGACCTGGTATTTATTGTTGGAATTGAACACGAAATCTGAAGTCTGCTGAGTAACACATGAGTCAAACGTAAAATGAGAGCTGGTTTGGTTTATAACACTTGTTAGACTGTAATAGTATGTATCTATATCCCGTACCTTTAGTATTAATCTTAAATATCCATTAATATTTTCAAAATAGTGATTTTGACCTTTAATCACTATACTTGTTCTTTTATACTGGTTGAAATGAATTAAATATTGTCCTTCACATGTTGCTAAAAAATATTTATAGTCAAATTCCTCATTAGTATTTTTAGTTAAACACGATTCCTTCTCAGTATCTACAATAAATTATTATGCTTAGTTAGTTACTAATTACTGAACAGGTATAGCAGAACAAATAACTCCAACCAAACTATTTAAAGAATTTACTAAACTACATATTTATACAATATTTTATTTAAATATATCAACGCTTTATGGTATTAAGTAATAGTTATCAGTTGTGAAAAGAACTCTCGTTTAATAAGTAATATATTCGTCAATGGTTAACTCGAGCCTGGTAACTTTTAATACAGTGGACAAAAGTTTGTAAATGGATTTGTTTGTATTATTAATTTTGTTAAAAATAATAACCTCAAAATTGTATAATAACTAATTATTTGCAGTTATTTCTGTATATTATGCCATTATTTTAAGAGCTTCTTCCACTGTTTCATAAAATTCGCTATCTTTGATGAATAGTTGAACAGATGCTGCACCTAGGCTTTATCCTTGTCCATAAGGGTGATTTTGTTTGAAAACTCTAAATTTAGCGTTGTGATGAGCTGCAGAAATAGTTTTATTAACTGCATCGAATAATTAAGTTACTTGAATTTTTTATGGGTTTTCTTCATAGGTTTTTCCTACGAAGTCCAAAACTTACTGTTCGATTCCGATAGCCCATACTCCGTTATCTCCAAGGCTTAAATATTATTCTCCGTAACACGCAGCCATTTTTTGTTTGTATTCTGAGAGTTCTCGAATGAAACCTGTGACAGTTGATTCTCTGAATTATTCAGTTGAGTTAAATTCGAATTTCTACTCATTATTAATTTTATGATATAAGTCAAACGGTTGGCTGAACGCATCGAATTATCTACATGGATAAATGAACTTTATCATCGTTCCGTAAAAATTTAAAATATGTTTATTCAGATTTTATACAGGTATATTGTTCGGGGTATATGGATAAGTCATAATATTACCAGATAGCTCCATATACTGGATGGTTGATTTTTAAGAATTATTATTTTACATTTATTCGAAAATAGAGCTTAAACTAAGATTTTAACAGTTATTGGACGTATTTTCTGTGTAAAAGTAACTACTTTCATTCACTAAATTGTTATTGTATGCAGCATTCATTGAAACTTGTGTTGGTATTTAATTATTTGTACACAGTCTAGTAATATTATGGCCGCTAATCTATTTATTGAAATATGTATGTGAATCGGAAACGCTATTCACTACTCGCAGAATATTCGCTGAGATATTCATAAATATATCTTAACCATTGTCTGACCGATCAGATTGAATAAAAGATTACAAACTGCCCGGACCTGACATTTAAATGAGTTAATCTAGTTTATTATCTATTTGTTATCGTAGTTCGTCAATATTTTATATTGTAAACACGAAGTAAACAATATTCATATTTAGGAGTGGAAAATATATTGTTTAAGCATATAAAATCGCATATTATGAATATACAAACAATTTAATGGAACAAGAATAAATATAACAAAAAGAATATTTAAAAAATGAACTATTTTAAGTTAAAATTCAAAAATACATTGAATAACTAACCTATGCGTATAATAATAATATAATAACGTTAACATATAATTTGACCAGAAAATGTAGTGTGACATCGTCATTTTTGGGATTTTGCAAGGAAAAAGTATGTTTTTAAGAGCTAATTATATGAGCTAATTAATCATTTATAGATGGGCCTAAGTGTTTGTGTCCTAAAAGTAAATATGAATTCCATTTTCAAGTATTTAGTTAAGCTAATGAACAATATTTAGAATTTGATTTTGGTAAATTGGTTTAAGTGGGGTATATAATCACCCAAGGTAAAATAGGCTGGATTACAAAATATTTTATTGGTGTGTATTTAGACGGAAAATGGTTCTTTATTGGTCCATACAAAGGAAATGTGGACGCAGACTCAAAAGTTATTGATGCCATAGATTTCGTGTCTAATAGAATTAGAATATATCCACTTGAATTTCATGAATCAATCGATTTGAGAGCTGAAATAGCAATTTGTTAATAATAAAGCTAAGAATAGCTATTTGAAATTGCTAAAGAACAAAAGATACTTGAAATCGAAAAATATGAATTGAAAAATGTGGCATTAAATTAAGATACACAAAATCACAGTTTATAATGCATCAAATTAATAAATAACTTAAATATAAGATTTAATTCTTAAGGAAGATGTTACCATAGAACTAAATGAATAATTATACATTTATTGTTCTGATTTGGAAACAGTTTTAAACAAAATCAAGTAAATTTATCCTGAACTGAAACTTAAATTCGAATTATATCAATCACTTAAGATATAAGATGGATATATTGAAGAATTAAGTTTTGCTAATAGATTAAAGCTGGATTTATTATGGTTATCAAAATGTAAATATGTGTATTTCACTTAAGAAGTGTATGTAAAAGAATTATTCGTAAATTAATGTATTATTGAAAGACTAGACGGTCTACAAAATTGGAAATAATTAGAAACCATTGATTTATATAATAATTATATAACAAACATTGAACAACTCAAAGAACTAACCAATTTAACTTTTATTAACATTGGTAAAAATTATATAACAAATATTTCTTCTTTAGCTGGTTTAAAGAATTTAAAATAATTACATTTACATAATAATGAAATAACTGATTTAGATCCTCTTAAGAATTTAGTGAATCTGACACATTTATGTTTGCATGGAAACGAAATAACATAAATCAATTCACTAAAAAATTGAAGAATCTACAAATACTTAACCTCAAAACGAACAATATATCTAATATAGATACATTAAAATATTTAGCAAATGTAACTGAGCCTTCAGCAAAACAAAATTGTTGATATTTCAGTATTGTCTAAGTTAAAAAGCTTAATAAAGCTATTTCTAAACGAAAATATGATTATAAAAGTGGAAGCACTTAAAGATTTGACACAACTGAGGGAAGTTGAACTCTCTAAAAATTTAATAACAGACTTTTCCGCTATTGAGAATCATCAAAACTAAAGAAACTACAAACTGGATTAACAAAAGTGAAGAATAACTCATTTTAAATTATTGTTACAATAATCAATGATTATCATTTAAATATTGATTTACCATTCAAAAGCTACCATTAAAAGAATGTTTTATTACTTTATTTTTCTTGTTGAAATTATGCTTTGATCATTTTAACATCTTAGGTAAATGATTACTTAGATTTAACTTTCTTATTTTACGTTTCTTATATTTATTTGTAAGTGTTATTCTTGCTAATAACCGTCTTTTACTTATAAGTAAAAGAATTATTTGATAGTTGTTATGCAGTTTGTGGCCCAACAATTTATGTTTATAAAATTTATTTGTTAAATTATTATTTAAGTTCATATATAGGTGATGATCGAGGCAATAATTATTTTAGCTTACCTAAACTTGTTTTGTTCTTTGATAACTACGGCAATGTTTCTGCTTATTTGCCAAATCCGGTAATGTAAAATTCATGTTCATAATCTTCTTCAAACACGTTACTGTTATCAAATGTATTTTATTATTATATATTTTTAATTTTATCATTGTTATGATTATTTTCAGCAATAAGTGGAAGTTATGGTGTTTATTAACTAAACTAACATTATTAGATAAGTTAGAATACGTTTTTATTTTTATTATACGAGCTTTTTCTCATTAATTATTCTTATAGAATTTTTGCTCGACAAATAGGCAGTACTTTATCAATTTCTTTCATTATGTTATATTATCTGTGGAATGAAAATATATGTACGTTTAAATACTGATTTTGTTATTATGATATTTACACTTCATAAACATGAAATGCATACAGTAAATAATCCTGAAGCAGAATATTAAAGATATCAGTAAGTTTATGTCCAAATCTGAGGAAAATAATTTAATATTCTCACTTTAAAGCGTGTAGATCGACGTAATAAGTAATTAATTGGCGCAGCTCACTTATATTCCGTCTCACTCTCTCCTTGAGCTTATTATCACGTATAGTGCTAATTTTTTAACTTTGCCTGTAAAGACTAGATCCTAGTTACTTATTTTATTCACAAACGCGCTTTCTTCTTTGCCTTATAATTTCACCTTCGACTTTTTCCCTCATCTATTTGATTCCTGCATTTCTCCGTATCGTTATTCTAATATACAACCAAATAGTCAATAAATTAATTACATTCAGGCTGCTGTTATATTCTGTTAGAATTAGATTTACAATTAGGAACCCGATTTCATCGTGTACTCCGAGTTGCTTCAAAAGCTCGTGTGTGTGATTCCGGTTCAGTATTCAATCAATTTGGTTCTAAATTTGGTTTAAGTGGTTGGGGTTCCCTCGGATCCGTTTATTTCTAATCTGGCTCAGTTTATTGAGTAAGTGGTTAAATAAAAGTAAAAGAAAAATTATCAAATGATTGATGTTTTGATTTAAACGGTGAGTAATTTGTTTTTAATTAAATAATTACTTTTGAACGTGAAAGAGGACGTAAAAATGCTGGTCATTTTACTCAGGTGCGCGATATTCAACGAATTCGACGTTGTTGAAGAACTGGAGTACATGGACCTGAAATTCCTCAATATGAACCTGGAAAATAAAAGCCAGTAATTCAAATACAATATTTTATTCTGCAAATGCGTTATCGGAATTATGCTTAACAAAGATTTCGACATTGACCAGTAAGCCATAAGCCAAATAATAGGAGATGATGACGAAGAAGAAGTCGAAATTGAATACCAATGGATTCAAACATACATGAGACAAAAAGTGCTAAATAATTCAATGAAATGAAGAAGGAAATGTTCAGTACATTGATTATGGGAATCACTTCCGAAGGAGATGAGTGGAGTGAATTATATTATTTTATTATTACAACTAGTATATACTTCTCATTATTCTTCATCAAAATCTAGAATATTATCATCCACAATTTTGTGGTCTACACCAATTTTTGACCCTTCAGTCTTCATATTTCGCTTAACTCGCTCTTATCTCTGAAATCCAGAAACGAAATCAGAGTAATCACGCAAACATTCTTCAGTTTTCCAAAAAGGCTCATCGGTTACATTTTTTAAATATAGTCCCAAAACTGAATTACGTTATTTAACTTTTCTGGTAAGTCAGTTTCAAAGCTTTTGTTTTTTGGATAGTCTTCGAATATTAACTAATTTACGTCAAGACTAAGATTAAATAATTAATTGATTCTTTCGCTAGACGGTTTCTTGCTACTGTCGATTATCAAGGTCTTATCTCCTTTCAGAAAGACAAAAATTTTCGGAATCATCATGCTATTAATTTTTTAGTCTAGCAATATATCCTCTTAATAATGCGTTTTACTTCTTCATGGTCGAATTATCCTTGAGTAGTGCCGAATAAGCTTGCCATGTTGGTGGGCTATCCATTCCGGTGATCTAAAATGGTGAAGTGGAATTTGTTAAAATAATTATATTTATATAAAATATTACCAAAATATTATTACAAAATAGAATGCTTGTAGAAATTCTAAAAATCATTAATTTTAAAAACAATCATAAGAATCTATAAATTGAATCACGATCGATATACTATTTGCCGAAAGATTATATCATGGAATTGAATGAAAGTTTTGATCAATTCAGAAGTGACATAAATGTATGGGTAATGTACAATGTATGATGTGTACTAGATTGTATGAATTTAGGTTTTAATTGTATTTTTAGGATTTTATATTGTTGTACTAACGGAAAAAACTAGAATACTAAAAACATGTTAATTTATCATTCTTTTACATTATAATATATTTTTTTCATTTAAAATTATAATACGATTCAACAGCTAGATTTCGTACAGCTTCAATAGCCACACTAAAGTTTGATATGCCAAATAACAGACGAGCTATTCATTTCTGGTGTTCTAATGACAGATGTGTGATCAGATTTAGCAACCAACACGCTCCGCTCCACGCTATTAGATCATTGTTATATATAATATAACAATGATATAACATTTCCACTCCCACTCAGATATCATACAATCTAATAATGAAATCGAAAGTAAAGAAGGCCTGCTGAATCACTTTGGTTCTTCCCAACAACTAGAAATACTTGATTCAGAGCAAATGAAGAATCTTTTGGATATGGATATTCCACCAGAAGTCTGGGAAGATGCTTCAAGTAGGAATTTGCTTTCTTTTAGTTAAGAATTCGTATAGCAAACTAAATAATTTTCATTTGTTTGTAGAAAGATAGAACATATCTAGCTCATCTCTTTCCTCACTAATCTAACCGAACTAAGCCTCTACAATAATAAAATATCTGATATTTCCAGCATTTCTAAACTTAAAAACCTGAAGAAGCTATATTTATATAGTAACTATATCGAAGATATATCGGCGCTTTAATCTCTTCTTAATTTAACTCACTTATATTTATCTTATAATAAATTAACTTCCTACACACTAACTTTACCAAATTTAGTAGAATTAGAACTCAGTTGTAACATGCTACAAGATAAATTTGGGCAATAACATTCGCCTAAACTAGAGATTTTAAATTTGTTTAAAACAGAAACCACAGATCTACATACAATCCCTCATCAGTTATTCTGTTTGAAAGAATTATACTTATCATCGAACAATCTTACATAAATATCATACCTTTCTAACTTTGTAGATTTGTAAAATTTATATTTAAATTGTAATAAACAGCTTTAAAATATTGGACCTCTAAAATTCTGCACTTAACTAACAGAATTAAATATCTCCGAAACAAGTGTTGCTGATATATGGTCTCTACAATATATGAAAAATCTAAAAATATTACACATGAATGAGATATAAGTAATTGATTTGCATTCGTTGTAGAACTTATGTAAACTAGAAACTATTTATGCATATGACGCGTACATAATAGATGTATCTCCGTTGTCAAAGTTAACTTAATTAAAAGAATTGTATTTTAGCGAAAACTAAATTACTAATGCAGAAACACTTTAGCACCACTTGAATTTTTCAAGATATGACTTCTCAGATCAATATATTCCGACAACAGACGAGCTCAAGTTCTACAACAAAATACTCTCAGTTCACAATTCCCACAAATCAATCAGAAAAATTTAAGCTGAAAACAAAATTTCTAAGTTCCGAGAGTCAATCACTCACCAGAGAGAATGTATCATATTATAAATAAACGAGCGGGTCCAGGTTATGAACATGAAGATTGAAATATGGGCACAGTTCATTCAGAACTCTAACGCTGATTAATGAAATAAGTTTGATAAATATTCATTTTGATAATACTAATAATATATTACCAAGGGCTAAATCATGTAATCAAAATCAGTTTTCAAGTAGTGCCACTTCAGCTTGACGAGCTTAATCGTTCGTTATATGTATAAATATCTACTGTATTGTAGAAGCCTGAACGTATTTAGAGTAAATCAATGCTTAAACCTTCATTAAAAACAAGTATTTCCCAACACGGTGATATAGTGATATAGTACTATATTAAATTACATAAAAATATATAATTCAAATCGTATTTATTATGTAAGAAGGATTATGTAAATAATGAAATAATACACTCGATAAAAGCTCTATACATGTTAAAGATAGGAGATGGCACAACGGAAAAATATATATCGGCTCTCTAGCTTAAAAATATATAACAACACCAAACATTAATTTTTTAACTTTTCATCTTTAAAATATTCTATAAACACAAAATCCACTCCAAAACGCGCGGCTAGATATCATCTGTCTTTACACCGAAGCTGCATTCGAATAACGAATCTCGTTTTCTGATGCAGTCTGGGTTTTCAATTCCGGTTGCTTCTCGTTCATTTTATTCGAAGCCGTATAGGACAAATTTGAGGAGTGTATCTCAGATAAATAAGAACTTGAGCAAAATAGACGAAAGTACAGCTGATGTGGGCGTTTTGAGTAATAATTCAAATACGAAAGAGATTCAGGAAAATTCTGAGCAACTGTATGAGGAGTTCAAGCGGAAGAGGAATGAGTTTAGGAAGAGCATTAAAAGTGATTCTGACTCTGTTGAGTTCATAGTGAAGCAGGTTGAGTTTGAGATGAGCACGGGTATGAATTTGAATTTGAGCTACGTCACGCACAACTACGGCGAGTACTGCAGAAACAACACTCCGTGCGTAGATTTGTCCAAATTCGATTAATTTGAGTAGCTAAAGGAAGTGGCGAGCTTCGACTCCTAGCTAAACTCTGCTTTACTCTCCAATCTACTCTCCAACCAGCAAAAGCTCTGCTCGCGCTACACTCGCTTGATTTAAAAGCTAATCCTGCTCGAGTAGAAGCTAAACTCCGCCATACTCTCTCAATCTTCTCACAATGACCTCAAATCTACACTTCAACAACATTCAAATATAAGAAATAAACTGTAATTGTTTATTATTAATAAGGAAAATGTGCGCCCGAATGAATAGTAAATATTTGAGTTGCTGAAGAACGCGAAAACGGTCCTATAAATTTTCAAGAAAACGGACGGGAATTTGTTCGACAAAGAAGAAGTTCTTAAAGTTCTCGAGTTCCTGAAGTGAAAAAATATTTTAATATTATATATTTCAAAAATATCGAAAATAAAGTTAATGTATATAGTTATTATTTAAATTATGTAAATCTTCATTTTGACCAATTAGGTGGAACCCATGTTCCGCACGATTATGGTGATACAAGACCATAAATTCCTTTACACTCATATTGATTATTATTTTAACGGCAACATCTATGTATAGTTGGGCAATATCCATACCCAACCGTAAAAGAGCAAATATATATTATACTTAAACTACCTTTACTATTTTTTAGATTCGCAATCTCAGCGTTTTGTGCATCATTTACATTATTTATATTATTAATTGAACTTTACAAAGAATTTACCTTATTATCTTAGTTAGAATTAAGCGTGTTTATTTGTGTTTGTAATGAATTAGTATTTTATGTCAAATCTGTTTTTAGTGAGTCGGTAACAAGTTTTTAAGAATTCACTGTAGTAACAACACTTTATATTTAAGTGTTTAATATACTATTGTTAGAAGTTACATCAGCTTTCAATTAAGGGAATGAAGAAGCAAGCGATGATATTGAGGCCGAATTTGTGTTAATTTAAGTTTGTAATGAGTTTGTGGAAGATGTTAAATTTGCTCTGAGTTAATCTAACACAAGTTTTTGTGTATCTGTAGTAGTTACAAGATTTTGTATTTATATGTTTTACTGTGTATTGTTAGAAATAACGTCAGACGTAAATTAAGTAAATTATGAAGAAAGCGACGTTAGGTCAACTTTGAGTGAATCAATAGCTATTTTCTAAGAGGAAGATGCTGCGATTAGATTTTATATTTAAGTGTCTTACATTGAATGGTTACTTATCACCACAGATTAAAATGTTCCGAATTGAGTAGTCAAAGATTATAATTATGTATTTTGCGACTACAGTGTGTTATTCATAGTCTACTGTGGTCGCCAAGCCAACTTTGATTTCAAAAAATACTAACTATTTCAAAACTATTTTTTGTATTAATTTTAACTATATATTAACTCAATGTTTAGTAGCGTCTCCTTTCTATTTTATTACTTCTTCTAACCTTTTGGGCATAGAGTCAATCAAATGATTGATGATATCTAACGAGATTTACTCCAACGCCCTCTTTACTTCTTCATTTAATAAGTCATATGTGGTACATTCTTCAGGGGAAATGTTTGACTTCAGTGGATTCCAGCAGTGAAAAAGTGGATTTAAGTCTGGACTCATTACTGGAAAGCGATAGAGCTCAATGTTGTTAGCAGTATAAAAGTTTTTCATATACTTACTAAAATGTGTCGGGGCGTTATCTTGTTGCAACTTCAAGTTATGCTATTAAGTGATGGAAGTGTAACTTGTCTGAGAACTTAAGAATTGACAATTGAATTCATGGTCGTACCGCACGGCATAAACCATAATGGACCCTTATATCTATAGCTAATCGTACTATAGATCATGCACGAAAACAGTCCATATTTTACACTTCGAGAAAATACTTCGGATTCCACTCGTCTTTAGGTGTTCTGAGCACTCTACTCGCTCGATTTGCATAGCATTTTGAGCGATACTCATCGGTATACTAAAAAGTTCTCCAATATTCAATTGGTTGTTTCAGGTTCATTCGAGCAAAGTTCAAACTTTCAAATTTATGCTTTTCGGTAAGTTTTGGCTTTATCTTAGCAACATAGAAGCTTAAACTGAATTTGGCCAGGAGACGAGATACCGTTGTTAGAGACATGGAAATTCCACGAAGGGCTTAGTATTTTTCAGCTATGATTCGTCGAGTTTCGAATCTATGGCTCTGGCGATATTTAACAACGCGAAAATCTCAGCTTAGTCAAATTTTCTGACACTATTATCGGCATGAGAAGCTTCTAGCTTGCCTGTAACTTCAAAGTGCTTAAAATGGAATAAACAGTTTGGAGACTACATTGAAGGCAACAAGCAATGTATTTCTTGGTTGCAACAGTTTGTGATTCTGTTTCTCACATTCTCATCATTATGCGACGCTCTTGTATTGTGATCCGTCGGCTTCGTGTGTGCTTCGTCATTTGAAGGATGAAGTGAAAAAGAAATGAACCGCAGAATTAATTGAATATGTTATAATTAGCATAAATACAGTGATTTAATTTTCAAGCGCAATTATTACATAAACATTTGTTAAAATCAAAGTTGGCTCGGACACCACAGTATATATTCGTATTTACAGATTAGAGTTAATAATTTAGAGTTAGATTTACAGATTACAAATCAGCTCTTAGCTGATCTCTAATAATTGTATTATCTGTGATATTTGATTGGAGATTTTTTGTTTCAATTTATAATGAAGATATATTTTATGAAACAATGAGTTCAAATTAATTATGCTTATTATTTACATCATCAAATGTAGTATTCACGTATTAGCTTAAATTGTCTATTTCTTTTGTAAATTTATTATATATATCGTCTTTTGTGGTAATTAGTAAATTTTAAATGTTTGAAATATTGTTTTATAAGGTATTATCAAGAGTTGAAAAATTATTAAAGATATATTAATCTAAGTTGGTAAATGTTGATATAATATGAATACAAATAGTGCCGTTCAGTAAATACCCATGTGAGCAAATACATTCATTGTCAATAAAAATAAAAGGATGTACACAGTATTTGGTTTTATTGATATTGTTTTCGTAACCATTAATCAAATTTATTTTACACAACCCATAAACTGGTATATATTGGCCACATATATTTTCGCAAGAATAGTTTGGCTATTCTGTAAGACTAACGAGAGAAGTGTTACCACTGTTAATCAAATATTATATATTTGAGCATACTTACATTTTTGATATATTGATAGATTAAATAATAGTGTTGTTAATCTAGTTAATTAAATTACTGCTTTAACTATTTTCTTACAAGTTATACCCCACCATATCTAAATTTGCAATATTAAAATGTTCTAAAGTTTCTTAAACTTGGATTAGTAAACCACCAACCAATAAGCTATTGAATCTAAATTATAATTACACATTTATAATTGTAATAATACTATTAGTAATTTGCATTATACTTGAAATTGATTGTCCCTTTGCGACAAAAGATAATAATGAACTTGAAATATGAACGTTACATTGATAACAAATTAATGAACCATACACTATTTCAAATAAGATACTGATATTTATATTGGATTTTTATATATTTTAGTCAACGCTGTTTATACCGAAAACAGCAAATTTTTAAACTTAATTGAATGATAATTCGATGGATGAATCTGTTACGACTTCATTAAAGATAAATATGCTGCTGGATTGTTAAGAAATAATAAGATTGTTGTTCACGTTTACTTTATTTATTTGTTTACTTTTCTGACAGTAAGAAAATTCATTATTATCTACATATATATTATTATTACATACATTGTTGCGTTTTGTAAGTTATTTATACAGAATAATAGAACACAACATTTATTTATATAATATAAATGATAGAATGGAAACGGGGATTTCGGATGCTGAGTGAGGACTATAATATAAATGATATCAACATAATTATTTAGAGGTTTATGCTGCTGTGTTTAAGAAGATTTGAAAAATGCATAGTACAGCATAACTATTTAGACTCAATTTTTAGAAAGTCATTTAGTCCTCACTCAGCTGTAAGTGAATTGAACATTGTAAATCTCTTTTCTATTTACTAATTTTTTTTGAGCTTTTGAACTTTGTATGACCATATATATAAATTATATGCTACTTAATCTTCTATATATTTGTAATTTATGCAAATTACATCAAGAAACTAGAAATTTGATAAAATTTTCAGAATATTTTTGGAAAAGGTGTCTGTAACTGAAATGGAAAACCAAATCTGACACAAGAAATATACCAAACTGGGCCAGATTTGCTCTCACTTATAGACACCTTGTTCATTTTTGAAAACTGCTCGGGTGTCTGTATTCGAACAAGGGTGGGTGGTTCAATTCGAGGTTATGTAGTACATGAGATTCCTTAAATAACGAAAATACACAAGCTTAGATACTAAATGCGATTTTTGCAACTTCAAGAAAAATTTTAACTGAGCTGAATTGTAAAAAGCTTCAAAGAAATTGCATCCTAATACATGCTTACTTTGTTAGATTTTTGGTCAACAAAATAATAAGAGCGACAAAGTTAGAGAAATCAAAGAAGTAAACCAGAACAACAACTATAGAATTGTTTAAAGCAAACACATCTTTAACCAAAGATAAAGATGGTAAATCACGGTTTTTTGAAATATGGATATTCTAGGACACAGGGAGATACTTAGCTGTGAAATTAGTGCACTATCTAACGAAAAAGATAACAAATAATCTATTACACATCTCATAATAATCGCAAAAGAAACAACTGTTCGTCCAGAATCATTAGCGCACGTCGCGAAGTGTGCATCGAACAGTCAGGACTATACTAACATGTTTAAATCTCAATATCCAATTACAGTGAACAAACCGATTATGTATTCTGGAATAAGATTTGGAACATGATATCTTAACATCAAGTAACTTTCAGTTACTAGTTACTTTGGAACCTGAACCAACAGTGTTGTCTTCAGAAGCTATCGTTGTAGCTACAAGTGAGTTTGCGTGCAATACACTGTGTTGAGACCGTATTTTTGAGCACATTCGCGAATGTATTAATTTGTTGGAACAATGATATTATTCAACATAACCCTCACTCAGCATCCGAAATAGCATTTCCACACGCGTAACTGAGAGCTACCTTAGCTCATAGCATGTGCCTCTACATACATGCTGCAATTTACCATCATTCGATGGCAGAATATTTTCCTCTACTTTAATAATCAATCTAGTGATTCAATTTTTCTCTTCGATTTGCTTCTTCAATGTTTGCTTATACTTTTAATCTACCAATTTTTTGATACACGATCCCAATTATCATGGCCCCTCACTGAGCCGGTTCAGACAGCAATAATTAAGTCAATATGACAAGCTGCCTAGCTCCTCATATGATTTTTTGGTTGAAGTTTCCTTACTTGTAACCTCCAAACGACTTGTTTCCACCTTAGTTTTGTTTGCTGAAGTTGGTCTAGCCTATTGGTATTTTGACGAACCTGAATGCGTCGCCGTTGTGCTTAGATTTAACTTCATCGTATTTATGTTCATTTAGGGAAGTGAACCGTTTCCATTAGTATTTGTTGTTGTTTCTATCGAAGAAGCTGCCTTGCTATATCAGGGTATTTTGTAAAACTTTCGTTATCATTTAGACTGTATCTGCTTGGTTCCAAGAGTGTTTCTTCCAGTTTTTCTTGTAATCATCGTTGTTTTTGTTTTGTTGTTTGCGATCGAAGCAGTTTTTCATCTCACATTATTTGATGTAGACATACTGATTTTGATCAGTTGTTGCTCGTTATTTAGCGGAGCTGTTGTGGTTCTGTTATCCAGTGAATGAGTTTCCTTTTGGTTTTTGGTTACCACTAAGGATTTTGTAAAATGATTTGATGAGTTCTTTAATTTAATTCTTCTTTCTTTGGTTTTGTTGGGAGTCTTTTGGTTTGCTTAATACCGTGTTGCTCTGGTCGTTTTGTTTGAAGGAATTTTTCGTAGAGCTTGAGCACGATTAGATTGGTGATTGAAGTGCTTCTGGGGCTTTCGATATTGCGCTGTAATCTCCTGTATCAGGTTTACGATTGTCAGTTCGAGACATTTTGTTACTTCCTGTGCGGCTGTTCTTAATAGTGAGAGAAGTTACCACTATTAAAGCTGGAGTTCAGTGACACGAACTTGTTTGTCGATCTAGTTGCATGATGACTTATTGCTTTTTGAAGGTTGCTCTTCCTTATCCTGTTTCCGTCCATCTGTGATGTGAATGTGTAGCTGTCACTTTGTGAGACGTGAGAGTTATTCCATTTATTTGGTTGGAAATAAAATAAAACAATATAAGTGATTGTGTTTCCTTATGTATGCACAGCTTTAGTGTATTCAGTTCTATATGCGTTTATACATCTTTTAAATATTAAGCAACTGTTCTATGGCATATGGTATGTCAAATAAACATATATACGTAATAATATGCATATATTATGTATAATTTTTTACGACACTTTTAAAACATGTTTTGTTGAACACTGTTATTGTTAATTTTTACATTATTGATTGTACATTATTGTATATATTTCCTACTTATTCTATATTTCTTGTTTATTTTTTATTTTAATATTTCTTTAAGAAATTTGAACATTGTTTTTGGATTTAGCTCTGTGTGTAGTGTGTTATTTTATTAAATGATGTTATTAAAAATAGTGTAAACTATGTAAACAAGAATTATTTGCTCAGTCTCTTTAAACTACCACAGTCAACTTTTGGTTGAGAAATATTACAACATCAGAAAACATTGTGTTATCTTTGTAGATTATAACTGTGATTAAAAATATTAAAACGCTTATCTATGAGCAAGATAGAATAAATAGAGTAACAATATATTAATAGATGTTTAGGTAGTGAGGTTAGTTACGATATTAAAACTGATATAAATATTTAAACGTCATAAGAAGGCATAATCATAAAGGCATTTACTACTAAATCACAAACAAATGGTTCTAATTTTTGGTTTACTACATAACCTCGAATTGAGACACCCATCCCCTTTCACTTACAGACACCTTCGATTTTTTAATAGTAAAGGTGTCTATAACTGAACTACAAAAGGGGT
>CAXDID010000754.1:0-162657 GCA_963988835.1 Hexamita inflata | reverse complement strand
GCGCCGGAAGAGCACCTGTCCACGCACGAAGCGGATTCCTTGTAGGGAGCGGCGGAAGGACACGAAGGAAGACACTCCTGGTCGTCGACGACCTGGTCTTGGCCGCAAGAATCCACGCACTGCTTGGAATTCAAGTTGGAGGCGTTGGTCACGAAGAACTTGAGGCACTCTCCCTGGCAGACGAAAGCGCCGGAGTCGCTGGAGTAATTTCCGGAGACACAGCGCTCAGAACAGAGGCCGGCGTCCGAATACGGGAGTTCGTCTGTACACTTGGAAAGACACTGGTGGGAGTCCTGGTTGGAGGCGTTCTTAACAAAGAAGACGCAGGACGCCTCGCAGATGAGAGTCTGGGTCTGGCCGGTTTCGACTTTATATGCGCCAGAAGTGCACTTTTCAACGCAGGCGCCGGTTTCGTAGTACGGAGTCGCGTCCGGGCACTTGGTGATGCACTGCTTAGAATTCAAGTTGGAGACGTTGGTGATGAACATTCCAGAACAGGAGGCAACGCAGGCCATCACGGAGCCAGAGGTTTCGTACGCGCCGGTAGAGCACCTGTCCACGCACGAAGCGGATTCCTTGTAGGGAGCGGCGGAAGGACACGAAGGAAGACACTCCTGGTCGTCGACGACCTGGTCTTGGCCGCAAGAATCCACGCACTGCTTGGAATTCAAGTTGGAGGCGTTGGTCACGAAGAACTTGAGGCACTCTCCCTGGCAGACGAAAGCGCCGGAGTCGCTGGAGTAGTTTCCGGAGACACAGCGCTCAGAACAGAGGCCGGCGTCCGAATACGGGAGTTCGTCGGGACACTCGGAAAGACACTGGTGGGAGTCCTGGTTGGTGGCGTTCTTAACATAGAAGATGCAGGACGCCTGGCACACGAGAGTCTGGGTCTGGCCGGTTTCGACTTTATATGCGCCAGAAGAGCACTTTTCAACGCAGGCGCCGGTTTCGTAGTACGGAGTCGCGTCCGGGCACTTGGTGATGCACTGCTTCGAGTCGCCGTTGGAGGCGTTGGTGATGAACATTCCGGAACAGGAGGTAACGCAGGCCATCACGGAGCCAGAGGTTTCGTACGCGCCGGAAGAGCACCTGTCCACGCACGAAGCGGATTCCTTGTAGGGAGCGGCGGAAGGACACGAAGGAAGACACTCCTGGTCGTCGACGACCTGGTCTTGGCCGCAAGAATCCACGCACTGCTTGGAATTCAAGTTGGAGGCGTTGGTCACGAAGAACTTGAGGCACTCTCCCTGGCAGACGAAAGCGCCGGAGTCGCTGGAGTAGTTTCCGGAGACACAGCGCTCAGAACAGAGGCCGGCGTCCGAATACGGGAGTTCGTCGGGACACTCGGAAAGACACTGGTGGGAGTCCTGGTTGGTGGCGTTCTTAACATAGAAGATGCAGGACGCCTGGCACACGAGAGTCTGGGTCTGGCCGGTTTCGACTTTATATGCGCCAGAAGAGCACTTTTCAACGCAGGCGCCGGTTTCGTAGTACGGAGTCGCGTCCGGGCACTTGGTGATGCACTGCTTCGAGTCGCCGTTGGAGGCGTTGGTGATGAACATTCCGGAACAGGAGGTAACGCAGGCCATCACGGAGCCAGAGGTTTCGTACGCGCCGGAAGAGCACCTGTCCACGCACGAAGCGGATTCCTTGTAGGGAGCGGCGGAAGGACACGAAGGAAGACACTCCTGGTTGTCGACGACTGGTCTTGGCCGTCAAGAATTCACGCACTGCTTGGAGATTCAGTTGAGGCGTTTGGTCACGAGGAACTTTGAGGCACTCTCCCTGCGACGAAAGCGCGGAGTCGTTGTAGTGGTTTCGGAGACACAGGCGCTCAGATCAGAGGGCCGGCGTCATAATAGGGAGTTCGTCGGACACTTGGGAAGACACTGGTGGGTCTGGTTGTGGCGTTCTTTTAACATAGAAGATGCAGGACGCCTGGCACAAGAGAGTCTGGTCTGGCGGTTTCGACTTGTTATATGCGCCAGAAGAGATTTTTAGAGGAGCCGGTTTTTCGTAGTTACGGGGGGGTTTTTTTTTCGCGTCCGGGCACTTGGTGATGCACTGCTTCGAGTCCTGTTGGAGGCGTTGGTGATGAACATTCCGGAACAGGAGGTAACGCAGGCCATCACGGAGCCAGAGGTTTCGTACGCGCCGGTAGAGCACCCGTCCACGCACGAAGCGGATTCCTTGTAGGGAGCGGCGGAAGGACACGAAGGAAGACACTCCTGGTCGTCGACGACCTGGTCTTGGCCGCAAGAATCCACGCACCGCTTGGAATTCAAGTTGGAGGCGTTGGTCACGAAGAACTTGAGGCACTCTCCCTGGCAGACGAAAGCGCCGGAGTCGCTGTAGTAGTTTCCGGAGACACAGCGCTCAGAACAGAGGCCGGCGTCGAATACGGAGTTCGTCGGCACTCGGAAAGACACTGGGTGGGAGTCCTGGTGGTGGCGTTCTTAACATAGAAGATGCAGGACCTGGCACACGAGAGTCTTGGGTCTGGCCGGTTTCGACTTTATATGCGCCAGAAGAGCACTTTTCAACGCAGGCGCCGGTTTCGTAGTACGGAGTCGCGTCCGGGCACTTGGTGATGCACTGCTTCGAGTCGCCGTTGGAGGCGTTGGTGATGAACATTCCGGAACAGGAGGTAACGCAGGCCATCACGGAGCCAGAGGTTTCGTACGCGCCGGAAGAGCACCTGTCCACGCACGAAGCGGATTCCTAAAAGGGTGTTAAGTCTTAACATGACTCTCTTAATTTAGTTAGATTACCACTAAGAGCTTCTTTCTTATCATATTGTTAGCAAAAAATATCTAGAGTTACTGATTTATTTTCAAAATTCGAGTTATTCTATAATTTTAAAACGGCAAAGGCTTCTTCACATGTTAAATTTTGTTAAAGTATTGAACTTTGTACAAATGCTAAGAACATATAATGAGGAGTGGATACACAATTTAAATATTATAATTATAAATATTTTCATTGTCTTATAATGTTATAATATTTTAATAATATTGCCTGTAACACTACTAGAATATTACTAGATTATTACTACATACATTTAACAAACTGCAAACCAATTCATATAACACAATCTCTTATTTTAATAATATTAACATGAAATAATTTCTAATTAAAACGTTTAACCTTTAATGACAACTTAATATTTAGTTGTAAATATAACATACCGTTTCAGAGAATACATTAAATACTATTCCTCAATGAATATATCCTTAGTAAGTATAAATACACAGTAGATGTAATATCTTATAACTATCTTATCCACACCCATCATCTCTGAAAATTTAATAACCTAACATTAATGTTATATAAATATTAATAACACAGTAATAACACGATAAAGTATAAAACAATACTATCATTTCTGAACTGATATAATTTGATGACATCTCAAATAATTAACACTGAAAATATAGAGTCCTTTATGTACAGGAGTAAAGAACGCGTTAAAATGAATACATCATTTTTTAATGTTTCTTGTGATTGAAGTAATTGATTATTGAGTGGATGTTTTTGAGATGTACCAAAAGAGTGAGCCGATATATAAAAAAACATTATTACAGGTGAAATTATGTAGTTATAGGTGATAAGAATAGATTATTTTCATTTATTGAACGAATTTTTAAATTAACTGTTATAAAGACAATAAGCATTAACTCTTTTCGACCCAGATATGTTTATATACGCAAATATTAGATATATTATCAGTGTTTCTAACACAATTATTAAAACACTTTCATGCTGCTAGGACTTCTGAGAAACGAACGCACCTCCACCAAACAATTTGAATTTCATTTCATATAATATTTTTAATAATATGTTAATTACAAATAAATTAAGCTATTATAACATTACCACACCAATAACATGTTTCATACTGCCATTTAATCCAGAAGAACCTAAATATTAGTAAACGCATCACAATGACCAAGTAAACTTAAATGTCACACGTGATTTAATTTTTGAAAGAAATGAAATCTCCTAGAGCCAAGTTACCAAGACCACTAAAACTAGTCTTCAAAAACACAAGGAAAGTAATTCAATAAATTTGTGTATGATACTCTATAGTACCCTCCGTAACTTTTGAGTGATAAAATTCTGATTTATAACATTATTAAAAAATCAAAATTAGAAATTTACTCATTTTTTCGTTATTTTTTGGCCTCGCATTTCAAATCCGCACGTGGGATATGAAAGCCGTTTTGCGTCGAGTCCTAAGTATCTGGAATTAGCATAATTTATAAAAACTAGAGTAATCCAACGACGCTTTCAATTTTTGATACCCCCTTCTGGGTCGAAAAGAGTTAAAATAAAATGCCATATAATTCTCTTATATGTCTAAGAAATTTTTGTTATTTGTGGCGCTTACCGATCAGCAAAGCAGTTTTGCCGAATCTAGAATTAGTATGTATAATATAACGTCCATAATTCCACTTTCAAAACGGGCCCAGCCCTTTAAAGTCTAGTAGAAGACCAAGTTAGATCCTTAATTTTATAAATAAGGATTTTTAATAAATAATAAACAACGTGCATCAAGCTTCATCATTCAGGTCAATTTCCTCAATAGCTTTATCATGGCCAACGATATCCACCACTAAGTGAACAATCCCAAGAACCATAACCGCGATCGCGCACACGTATTAGAAAACGAGGGCGCCCAGTTACCAAAAAATAGAATCGAAGCTCGGGAACTGGAACATGCCCAACATGAAAATGAACCCAGCTCTCCAGAACGGGCTGATCATAAACTTGAAGTAGAGGGAGGTGAATTTTACATACGGAGCTATTGCTTGGAAAACGCAACATACGATTAAAAATATTACTTTGAAGTAGTAGTCTACTGAATACGAGTAGGAGAATAATGCAATTAAGGAACTCAATATAAGCAACGCAAGACAGACAACAGTTACGATGTTCAAAACGAGAGAAACAATCTTGTTAACCATTGAAGTGGAGAGAATAGCAGATATTAATGAGTAAATGATAATATGGTGAATAATTGTATATTGTTCAATATTTTACCAACGTATCATACATTATCTGAAATGCGTTTATAGTATACAGATACCCAAAAATTTCAATATACATATGTACTTCATTTCTATACAAACATCGGATGTTACAATATTGAAAATTCAAGTATTCATATTTGGATTTTAGTTATTGAAAGTTTCAAAAAAGGCTCCATTTTCAGCAGGATCTGCAGGAAATAGTGCGTTTACCTGCATACAGGACGCGAACTTACCTGCTGTAAGCAGGTAATAAATCTGCAGGTAGTTTAGGGTGTTTTTCAGAATTATAATATTTGTATAGAATACCAGTATTATATACAATATTAGATATTAAAACCACTTCAAATTTCACTTTTAGAATAAAATAAAATAGAATAAAATATAGAAAGGAACACATAATTCGTATAAAATATCGATTTTTCAAAAATCTATGGATGATAATATATACAAACGCACTTACATGACTTAATGAAGCTTATAAATATCTAATAAATAATATTTTAGAATATACCACAAATAAACTTACTAAGATTGAATTTAAAAACGTGAAGTAACGCGTACTTGAAGTTTTTAACGTATTATTAAATATCAATTTAACAATATTGGTTAGTTAAATTAACATTGGTAATATTTTGATACTACCGGGCGGGCTTGGTATGTTCTTCTTTTCTTCAATGTCAGAATCGCAACATCAATTATATAATTGTACTTCTATTTTTCGACAGAACTTACAAACTTAAGATGCGCGTTACTTTTCCGGCGAGACGTCGATTATACTCCACAATATGCATGGTTAGAGTCCATCTGTCTGTTCTCAGAAATTCAAAGCCATAACCGATGAATTCGAAGACTGATATAGTTATGAAAACAGCTCAAATACGGCAAGAGTGTCGCAGATGCTGTGTCTGTAGCCCACGTGCAATATTTATAAAGTAAAGTAGGATAATTCGAAAACACATATTCACTGGCGAATATATTAAAACCCAAAATACCGCGCGACTCTACACGGCAATATCACCCCCGTGTTGGGAAATTATGCAGGTGCGACGCGAAGAACCGCCAGGAACTTGCTCTGGTCGCCTCAGTTGCATTGGCGTTGTCTTTCATTGGAAGTGGAGTGGATTATATTTATAAAGTTTTCTGTTAATATCCACGGCAATGCGAATTCCAGATTCCCAGGTCGTTAGTTGGCGTTTCCTAACCAACTGCGCTGAGTGATGATATGGCGTGTATAATAGTATGTAATTGCGTTCTCTAATAATAAAACATCTCCTTTATTTAAATGAAACCCTGCTAAATATACTATTCATAAATTATATATGTAATTCTGAAAACAATATATTAAACTCAGGAGCAATCTTTTGATATTGTTGTACTGGCTCTCAAACTGGCATCGTCGATCCATCCTAAAGCTGACGAGTCGCTATCTCCCATTAAATACGGGAAAACGTTATCAACGATTCTTTCGATTTTTAATATTTTTTTGTTCCACAATACTCCAGTGTTTTGCGGGAAGCTTGCTGAACTCAATCTTCCGGAATAGCAATACTTCGTACCTAGTTGGAGCGGGGCTTTGCACGCATTATTTATGATTATAAGCGCTGTATCGGTACATTTGCAGGCTATAGCACTAAGAGCTGAGTCATATCGTGAAACAGACGATGTTGGACACAAACATGTATTCGACTCATTTACAGCCCTATACGAACAAGTGCATTAGTTATCTTTAATAAACGCGTTTTTAGTATTGCAAGCGCACTAGTTGCTACTGTTCATGGTCGTTTAAATCACAGTGCATTTACAAATTTTATTCTCCAAAACAGAATAGTCAGGGCACACGCATGTATTCTTTCCATTAACCACAGTTTCACTGGCGTATTGAGCGCATTAACAGGTTAATCCATTAGGAAACGCGTTTACTGCCGAGCATTTGCAAACGGATCCGATTAGAACAGAATTGGTTGGGCACTAGCAAATACTACCCTGGAGAACGGCATTCGTTGGGCAAATACAGGTTTTGTTCAAGGAATCTGGTAAGGCATTTGTAATAGTACACTTACAAACATTGTCAATGAGCAATGAATCAGTTGGGCAAACACAAGTGTTTGTATTTACATTAAAAAATGAGTTAATTGGGCAAGCGCACACTCCAGATAAATTTATAAATGCATTCAGTGTGTTACATACGCATTTTCCGCCACTCATTCCTGAGTTTTTAACTTTGCAAGTACAAATATTATTCTCTAAAAGAGAATTTTCTGGACATTTACAGATTTTAATCCCACTTTCAATAGCTTCTACAGCGAATTAGCCACATTCACAGGTAGCGCCATTAATAAACGCGTTCTAATAAGTACAAAGGCAAACGTTACCTCTTAGTTCAGATTTTGAAGGACAATCACAGGACGCTGCCGATTAAATAGAATTCGTAGGGCATACGCATTATTAAGTGGTAAAGTTTATATATGCATTAGTTTATGTGCACTAACAGGTTGAACCAGTCCAAAATGTATTAGGGATCGGACACACACATGTTCCATCGCTTGCAGCACCAGGACAATCACAAGACCTCCTAACTGAGTCGAATACATATCCAGGATTGCATTAACAAAGACCATTAACTAAATATGCATTTGGAATACACGGACACTGCGATGAACTGCCAAATGTTGCTGGAATACTCGGAACTATATCATAACCAGTGAATATTATATTGTTGGTGTTTACTACGTTGTTGATAATTTAAATAAACCCACAGCTTGTAATCAAAGCATTTAATTTTAATGAATATTTTATATTCTAGAGAGTTATAACATTTGTGGTGTAATAAAACAGGCCATATAGCTCATTACCTTACAAAGTTCCAGAAAACGTAACATTCTATAAATTAACACTACTTACAACCGAATATGATAAACCGTACACATTTTGTGCAAGAATATTTAATTATAATTATGTTGAATTCACAAATATTAATGTTGAAGATAAAGACATTTAGTACGCTAATCCGCAAAATGTATCAATATAGCCATTTGTAAAATAATCAAATTGACTAGTATTGATGATTAGTTTATCAATGTTTTCAGATATTCCATGAAATGAAACATATTCATTCACTTGAATAGATATTGTAATAATTGAATTATTAACCGTAATATAATTGATATCTTACAAAATGAATAGTGAGAACGCTGCTTAATTAGTAGATTTTAAAGTTACATCAATTTTGCATTACTAAATCATTATCATCGTACTCTATTTGGCCATAAATATTGATCCGCTGGAGATATCTGCTAAATTATTAGTTAGTGTATATGATCCTGTTACAACAACGTTAATATATGATTTTTTGTTGCAAAATAGGGACGAGTTCCTTCCATTTTCTATGTGTTCAACATTGATAGTCGTGTATGTTGAATTTAAATCAAGTTATGCTTCGATAATGCAATCTGATTCTATACTTTGTCCTCCAACTGTAATTGACTATGTATGAAAATCTCCAAATATAACCTGCTTCAAATCGCAGTAGTCCGTATTTAAATCACATATACTCTGGTGAACTCCAACCAGCACAATTCCATCCAGTTCACATTTTCCCTCAGTACAAATCGTCTGAACACTAAACTCAATCTGAACTAAAAGAACGCTCAGAATAACATCAGTTCCAATTTGAATTAAATTCGGGTTAATTTTTGGGCTCAAAGTTGTTTAAAACGAACCAGTCCCAGTAAAACGAGTTACTTGTACGTTATTCTGGGCGTAAAACGAGAAAACGGCTCCAGTTTGAGAAATTATACTGTAACTGTAGTTACAGTTGAAGATGGTTGTTGTAAGTGAGCTAAAAGATAACCCAGCGAATTATTAACCGACGAATTCAAAATTGAGCAACGAATTATTAACTGAAAGCGCTCCTTTGTTCAGCAAGAGGGCAGCACACCGAATAATTGACGTGGTTTGTTGAATGCTTATGTTACACGATTCAACAGTTAACTTATCATTTAAAACAAGTGAGAACAGAGATATTTGATTCTCAGCGGTCACCAAACCGCTAAAAACAAAATTCTGTATTTTACTCACACCATATAATATATTTGCGTTCATTATCTCTGTATTCTTAAACTGAGTCTCTATATTTATATATTTGTTTATCTAATTTCCTTGTATACAATATATGTATTATTACAACAAAATTATTTTTGTTTAATCACATTAATACGCTATCTATTCAGATTTTTTGATAATTTACAATTATTTTTGATTATCACTATACAATTCTTTCATTATACAGATTTAAACATAATGTACGAACATTAGTATTGATGTGGAATTAAAATTTCTCTTAAACAGCATATTTTAAACTTATTAAGATTAATTTTTTCAAATACAAATAATTATGTAAATTATATGTTGAATTGTGATATTACATGTCCAGATACATTAATTACAAATACAATGTTGTTAATATTAAAATACTTAATAAATTGTAGCATTATAACTTTAATAATAAGAGATACATAGTTTGCAAGTCAAAATTTGTAATTCACAAATACTAGAATCACAAATATTATTTAAGCAGCTTTATTGAATAAAGTTTATCGATACTGTCTTATAATTTTTAGTTCGTTTTTATATTTCGGAATTAAAGATAAGAAATTATTATAGAAATCCGATAAGGGGGTCCGGCCTCATTTATAAGAGGGTTAACCAATGTTTTTTGGACCCCCTATATAAATGAACCCCATCTTACAAAATACTCTCATAAATAGCTTATATTTATGATTATTTTAGCTATTTTCAACAATATTATGAAACAAAAAGATAACCCAGAAGTGAGGTTCGTCATTTATAAGAGGGTTAGGAGCTATTTTTGATGGGTTATCATCCACTCAATATTCAGTTACATCACAGGAACATTTTAAAATGATATTTTCATTTTAATGCGTTCTTTACTTCTGTAACTGTACATAACGAATAATTTGAATATCATATGGTAACCATATTAGAAACAATGATTGTCTTATAGCCAATGATTGTCAAAAGTGCTCTTATTGTCTATTGTTGGATGGCTATATATTATATATTATGGTTATCACAATTAATACATATTTACATATTAACATTAACCTATTTATGAGGAAATAAAATGACTCACTTAACTGTAACCTTATCATCAGTACTAAGACTCAATTTAATCATTCCATCTTCATCTCTTAAATCATGACAATCCACAAATCCAAACTTAGTTACACAATAACGTTACCTCAAACTAATCTCAATATCACACCTCATCCTCTAGGATTGCCACTCTAAATAGCCTTCTCAGATAGCTAAGTTAGCTCAGCACTTGAATTGCATTATTGACCTCGGAAGTTATCTTTGTAACTATCTTTGGGATGGCTGGTATGAATCTTGGGACTAGCGTATCAGCGGCAACGCGTAGTGCTTCTAAGTTTAGACCGGGGAACAATGTCATAACTCTTTAATCTTAGCTTAATGTTTCTCAGTTTAGAGCTTCATATCATATTTAGTTCATATTAATATGAACTATTATATACCTATTTATGAGGAAATATAATATCTTGATTATTATCAAAAAATGAAAACCATATTAAATAATATTCAAGTATAAACGAAAGTTAAGTGAGTGGGATATATAATAATATTCTAGTATTCTTACTATTCCTTACTTGATTACAAATTTTGAAGATATATTATTATATTATTATTTTTACTTGATTATAGTAAAATTCATGTTATATATTGCTGTTGGATTGTTGCTGTTTAGTGATTGTCATTTTATTTATTCACATTATTCCATTTTTGTAAATGTATGCGTACATCTTGTTATTGTATTGCTATTTGCTTTCTATATTATTTTTTGGTGGACATGTGATATTTTTAATGGATATAACGTACTAAGCCACAAAATTTGAATTTAAAAAATCGTTATATTATTAAACTTTAAACACAATAATTGACATTATTATTATATAGATATATTCTTTCATCTCAATTTATACAGGTATTTATAATTTCCAAATTTTAAAAATTTATAACATTATAACATTGCAATTTTTTGTATTTTATATTAGTATTTTAATATTATTTTAAGATTTTCACCTCACATAATAAAATGATTTCATTTTTATTAATTTCATTATAAAATGATATCATCAACTTGTCCTGTGATGAGGCCTTTCATATCTTTTAGAAATAATTCAATAAATCGTATATTCCACAAAATTATCAAGAGCATCATGATATTTTTTGTGTAAATTTGGATTAGCTGTAAAAATTGTTGAAGTTGTTTCCATCTCCATATAATTCACTGGTTCCCATGATGGATACGATTCCTGCTCCAAGTTTAACACCTTTACCAAAACGTTTAAGTGCGCCAACAAATGATTTATGTTAGGCTACCTCTCCGCTTCCAGATTTGACTTCTATTCACGCTTCTATGGATCTTCGTGAACCAAATTTAATCATGCCTCCTAAAAATTAAGGAATGTGCAGTAGTTCATATGCATTTCAGACGATTTCTATTCTTGAGAACGCGATTTTACGAGATTTACCCAATTTAAACGCATTTTGGCAAGCAAAAGCAACGAATTTGAATCTTTCAGAATAATTTTTGATGTCAAACGCGATTTGTAATGATGGTTGTTGGTACTGCTCTGGAGGAAGTTTCGTTTCTATGTTAACAGTTTCAGTCACAAACAACATTCTACAACAACCAGTTAGCGGAAAACCAACAATGTACCCAATAACAACAGTTGAACTCCAAGAAAACTTTCCCTATGATTATAGTAATAGATAAGCCGCATGGACAGCTGGAACTGTTGTCAATCCAGTAATCAGTGCAAGCAATTACTTGCTACCATTTTAATAATTCCCAAATAGTGGTACTTATGCTACTTATTGTGATAACTTAAATAAAAAGACACCTATTGTGCGAATCTATGATGACAATGCCGCTCCATTCCCGTAAGCAACTATTCGTACCATACAATCATACATAGCAAGAGGAATCGCCATAAGCGTTTAGTTTTTGATTGGAAGTGGTACGGCCGCTAACGATTTTTACTTTTATAAAAATGGTGGTAAAGTGCTTCACGCTGATTGCACAGCGTATGGTTTTGATTAAACTGTGACATTAGTTGGATATGGTAAGAAGAACGGTAAAAATGTGTGGGTGATTAAAAACGTTTGGGGTCCGAGTTGGGGAGATAACGGGTATTTCTTCGTTGAGCAGGGTAAAGACAGCTTTTGTATTGAGCATTATGCGTACACCGTAATTCCGAAGTATTTCAACCTTGCCGAGTCAACTCCTTATTCGAGGGGTACTTTGAATAGGGGTAAGACGTTCACGCTCGACTGTGATAATTTTTACACGAATATAACGGGTCAAATTGATTGTTATGATTCATGCCCTGCAGGGTATCCCTATTCAGTCGTTGGAACAACTCTTTGTATAAATAAGTGCCCTGATGGCACTATTTAGGCCGGTAATTCGTGTGTGAACACCTGCCCATCAGCTCAACCGTTCCAGGACACCACCGGTTGTGTAGCGCGCTGTGCTTCCGGCTCGTATCAGGCCACTTCATAAGGTCTGGTTTGTATTTCAGCCTGTACTGGGATTTACATCACGAACACCTCGAATTCAAACTCTAAATAATGCATTACCAAGTGCCCGGACGCTACACCATATTATGAGCCCGGGATTTGCCTGGCCAAGTGCTCCTCAAACTATTACAACGTTGTAACTGGTGATCAAACATTAATTTGTACCACAGCTTGCTCTCTATTCGTTGTGAACACCTCAGCTCAGAACTCGAAATAATGCGTTACCACCTGCCCCAGTTCGGCCCCCTACTCGGACTACACCCCTCAAACGGGAACCTGCTCAGTTACTTGCAGTTCAGGAGCTTATACGGTCGTAACTGGAGCTCAAACACTTATTTGTTAACCTTCATGTACCTACTACGTGATGAACGTAACTAGTAACTTGAAATAATGCGTTGGAAGCTGCCCAAGTGGAGCTCCTTATTCTGACGGCGGGCTGTGCTCAATATAGTGCTCGAAATTAGCATATTCGAACATGGGCGGGCAGTTTATATGTCAAGACTCGTGCCCTAATTACTACATTACGAATACTACAAGCAACTCAAAGCTATGCGTCGATAAATGCACCGGGGACATGTTCGCTAGCGGAAAAGAATGCATCAGCTCGTGCCCAGCCGGAACACCGTATAAAGACACCACCGGATGCACAGCGCAATGCAAATCACTACAATACCAAGTTATCGGAACAGACTCGATTTGCGTTGACCAATGCGTTTACTACCTACCAGGCGCAAACAGCTAAAAATAATGCTTTAGCCAATGCCCAAGCGATACGCCGTATTCAAACTCAGGATTATGCTCAACAACCTGCACATCCGGATATTACGTAAATTCTTAGGGATTTCTTCTTTGTTAAGCAACTCCGTGCCAAATGTATGTTCTAAATACAACATCAAGCTTAAATCAATGCTTTGCTTAGTGTCCAAACGGCTACCCATATCTAGATACTGCTGGCTGTACCGTAAAATGCAATTCTGGATATTATTTAGTTATAACTGGATAAACTTAATAACTGATTTGTACCACAGAATGCCCTTTCTACATATTTAATGCATCCAATGGAAACTCAAAATAATGCATATCTTAATGTCCAAGTGCCACACCTTATTACGAAGTTGGTTATTGCGTTAGTAAATGTACTTATTCAATGTATTATGTTGGTACTGGAACACAAACATTAATTTGTCAATCATCTTCATGTAATTATTTTGTGATGAATACTACCAGTAATTAAAAGTAATGCTTATCGAGGTGCCCCGATACTACACCATATGCAGATTCTGGATTATGTTCCGTAAGATGTACTTCAGGGGCATATTAAAATATAGGTGGTTATCTAATCTGTTAACCATCTTGTTTAAAATATTTTATAACTAATACCTCTAATTAAAATTCCAAACAATGCGTAACTGATTGTTTATCGAATCAAGTTCTTTCAGGAACTGAATGTCTTTCTTCATGCCCTTCTACTTCTCCTTATTAAGAATCGTTAACGTGTGTTTCTAGGTGTTCAACTGGAGCATATTAGATTATAAGCGGATCTTATATTTGTATAGCTTCATGTCAAGGAATGTATATTACAAACACCTCTAATTCCAATTCAAAATAATGTATTACACAGTGTCCAGTTGCTACTCCATACTATGAAACAGGGGCTTGCGTTTCTAGATGCGCTTCTGGTATTTATACAGTTGTGACTGGCTCAGCATAAACTTTATTCTGTATTTAATCATGTGGTACCTTTGTGTTAAATGCATCGAATTAGAATTCAAAACAATGCGTTGATACTTGTCCATCAGATATCCCATATTCTGAATCAGGGTAATGCGTTAATAGGTGCTCAACAGGTGCTTATTATTTTGCTAGCGCTTATGCATAATCTTTAATATGTTAAAGTTCATGTACATATTATGTTGTTAATATTACAAGCAATTCAAAGTAATGCCTTGTAAAATGCCCAGATGCTACGCCGTATGCTGATAATGGATTATGTGTAGCTCGCTGTTCAACTGAAAAATATTTTGTTGTTACCAGTTAAGCCCAAACTTTAATTTGTTAAGCTTCTTGTACATTTTATATTATTAATTCTTCAAATGGAGATTCTTAGCAATGTTTAGCAAGTTGTCCTGATTCCCTTCCATATTCTGATGCTGGATAATGCAAAGCTAGATGTTCTTCTGGTGCTTACATGTTTGTTACGGGTTAAGGACTATTTTGCGTGGATAAATGTACATATTATGTTTTAAATGCATCAAATGGAGATTCTATGTAATGCCTAGCGTAATGTCCTTCAGATACTCCATATTCTGACTCAGGTTTATGTGTTTCAAGATGCAGTTCAGGTAATTATTAAATTATAAACTCAGCCTATATTTGCTAGGCCACTTGTACTTATTACGTAGTCAATATTACGAATGGAAATTCTCATTAGTGCTTGACTTAGTGCCCATCAGCGTATCCATTCGCTGAATCTGGTTTGTGCGTTGCCCATTGTACTACCAATGCGTACAATCCATCATTTATTTGTCAACCTTCCTGTAATAATCTATTCTTGACTAACATCTCCGATTAAAATTCATAGCTCTGTTTAGATACGTGTCCAACGGGTTATATTTAGAATGTGAAGGAGTGCATAACAAAGTGTCCGTCAGCCACTCCTTATTACGACAAGAATAAGTGTGTTGATCGTTGTGCTTCAGGTTAGTATTCGATTTTCCCCGCGTATGCTCAGTCTTATATTTGCCAGGATAATTGTTATTTGTTCAACTACAACACCTCGAACGGGAATTCAAAGTTGTGCTACGATTATTGCCCTCCGTCTCTTCCATTTGCTAACAAGGGCGAGTGCGTGCAGCATTGTTCTCCAGCGTTCTATATCTTGTCGAATAAGGTGCTCATTTGCACCGATTTCTGCCCGAACCTCTTCATAAAGAACACCACCGATTTTGACTCCCATTTCTGCGTTGACTCTTGCCCAACTCCTCTGTTCACTTAAAATAAAGAGTGTGTTTCAACTTGCGCGAATTACTCAACCGGAACCACTTGTGTAAACACCTGCCCAGATAAAATCCAGTAGAAAGTGTGCGTTCAAAATTGCACTCCATAATTTAATTTTATAAACGGGCAGTTTTGTCAAAATGAGTGTCCAATATATTAAGACGGTCCAAATAACACGTTCACGTGCGTTGATTCCTGCCCGTTGTTCGTTTCTAACGGCACTTTGAAGCACTGCGTTGACTCGTGCTCATGGAACTAAAAAGATGTTCAGGGAGAGTGCGTTAAGGATGGTGGGCCAGTAGCAGCGGCTGCGATTATTCCCATTATTTTGTTACTTCTGATTGGACTAGCAGTTGCTTATTACATGTACAGGAAGAAGCACCCGAGACCAGTGAAGCCGGTAGAATTAAAACCGGTTAAGGACACGAGCTCCAACGACAACTCGAATAAGGGAGACGAAATGAGCATCGACGTGCAAACAATGGCCCAAGAAAAGAAACAACCACCAAAACTCTCACTGCAAACGGACCTCACGAACGTAAACTCAAAAAAACTCAAACCAATGAACCTGCCCACCAAAAAAGTCGCTGCTCTAGGACAACTCAACGGAGAATACACCAAAATAAAACCAAGACCAATGATTTGAGAAATAAAAGTGAAAAATACAAAATTATAGTTACTTAATAATTTTAATAAGCACCAGCTAAATCGGTTGCGACCGTAAAATCCCCCGGTCATCAAGGAGCGCTTTGTTCAAGGGTATGATTGGAAAGGTAGTTAGCAACCACTCCATTGCATCCTTAGAAACGCAGATGGTATGCGGCTGCACGAAGCAGTCGCGTTACTCATGGATTGTGCTATTTAATAATGCATTGATTCTTATTGGAGTAGTATCGAACTCTAGTATCGAATTCTATAAACCTTATATTTGATAGCATCACCTCATAATTTTAATGCATATTTATAATTTTACATAGTTACATTGCATTCACGCGAAATTTTTGAGAGTAAGACGATTTATGATTTAGTTTTGAAGTTATGCTGTTGAAGAATAATAATTACATACAAATTTCTAGGAATTACGCCACATTTTAGGAAGTAATCTCTAAATATTAATATCTGCAAATACGTGACTAGTGTACTTCTTTTAGAATTCTGAAAAACCTTAATCGCGAAGAGCCTAACGCGTTTAAGATATGTAGATTCACAAATACTTTAGTGCTATAAACAGACTAATTTTAATACTAATATATAATCCACCACTCCACCGCCATATTGATGCTCTTCGACATTTCGTTTATGCTAACTTGTACAACTAATTCTTCCATTTGCGAGGATCCAACTCTATGTGGAAACTAAGTAGCTACTAATGTCACTGTATCCTGTACTGGTGATTTAATTAGCGATTTATAATGTACAGATTTAATGTTCAGAGGATATAAAGTGTCCATGTGTCCATACTACGCATTATAATCAGAATGTGATAATGCCTGCGGTCATTCATGTAAGCAGGAGTCTGACACAGTTAATTATCAGTATACTCAAGGTACGAGATATACTAATTCTTCATTATAAGGAATATTATTTTGGGTTTGTAGACCTATTCCATCAGAAGATTTAGGTAATTCAACGTGCATCACTAATTTAAGCGGCTCTGTGGTCACTGTTAATTGTCCCGTTCGCTCAATGTGTATTTATGTATTCAAACCATAGTATAGTGTTAGTGTGAATGTATGTGCAATTTATGAATATAAAGAACTGGCGTTGTGCAACAGCTAGTGTTCCCAACCATGTGAATATGCTGGCGACAAGATTTCAATTGATTTTACGATCGCTTCTGGAAAGTAAGAAAATTAATCTTCAGAGACCTATTACGATGCATTTTATTGCAGAGTTATTGATGTGGTATCAAATCAAAGTAATGCGATCACGATTGTGGCATGTTGCGTCGGTGGCGCGATACTTTTGGGAGTAGTCATTTTCGTAGTCGCTTGGTTCACCTGCTGCAAGACTAAAAATTTTGCCAGAAATAGCGCAAAATCTGATAATATATTATCAGGACAAAGCAAAAGTATGCAGGGAGTTGACTACATGTGACGGATTGTGACATAATATATATTACAACATTACATTAGATGGATACGTCTGCAAACGTTATATTTGATAGCATCACCTCATAATTTTAATGCATATTTATAATTTTACATAATTGCATTGCTTTCACGCGAAATTTATGAGAGTAAGACTATTTATGATTTAGTTTTGAAGTTATGCTGTTGAAGAATAATAATTACATACAAATTTCAAGGAATTACGCCACATTTTAGGAAGTAATCTCTAAATATTAATATCTGCAAATACGTGACTAGTGTACTTCTTTTAGAATTCTGAAAAACCTTAATCGCGAAGAGCCTAACGCGTTTAAGATATGTAGATTCACAAATACTTTAGTGCTATAAACAGACTAATTTTAATACTAATATATAATCCACCACTCCACCGCCATATTGATGCTCTTCGACATTTCGTTTATGCTAACTTGTACAACTAATTCTTCCATTTGCGAGGATCCAACTCTATGTGGAAACTAAGTAGCTACTAATGTCACTGTATCCTGTACTGGTGATTTAATTAGCGATTTATAATGTACAGATTTAATGTTCAGAGGATATAAAGTGTCCATGTGTCCATACTACGCATTATAATCAGAATGTGATAATGCCTGCGGTCATTCATGTAAGCAGGAGTCTGACACAGTTAATTATCAGTATACTCAAGGTACGAGATATACTAATTCTTCATTATAAGGAATATTATTTTGGGTTTGTAGACCTATTCCATCAGAAGATTTAGGTAATTCAACGTGCATCACTAATTTAAGCGGCTCTGTGGTCACTGTTAATTGTCCCGTTCGCTCAATGTGTATTTATGTATTCAAACCATAGTATAGTGTTAGTGTGAATGTATGTGCAATTTATGAATATAAAGAACTGGCGTTGTGCAACAGCTAGTGTTCCCAACCATGTGAATATGCTGGCGACAAGATTTCAATTGATTTTACGATCGCTTCTGGAAAGTAAGAAAATTAATCTTCAGAGACCTATTACGATGCATTTTATTGCAGAGTTATTGATGTGGTATCAAATCAAAGTAATGCGATCACGATTGTGGCATGTTGCGTCGGTGGCGCGATACTTTTGGGAGTAGTCATTTTCGTAGTCGCTTGGTTCACCTGCTGCAAGACTAAAAATTTTGCCAGAAATAGCGCAAAATCTGATAATATATTATCAGGACAAAGCAAAAGTATGCAGGGAGTTGACTACATGTGACGGATTGTGACATAATATATATTACAACATTACATTAGATGGATACGTCTGCAAACGTTATATTTGATAGCATCACCTCATAACTTTAATGCATATTTATAATTTTACATAATTGCATTGCTTTCACGCGAAATTTATGAGAGTAAGACTATTTATGATTTAGTTTTGAAGTTATGCTGTTGAAGAATAATAATTACATACAAATTTCAAGGAATTACGCCACATTTTAGGAAGTAATCTCTAAATATTAATATCTGCAAATACGTGACTAGTGTACTTCTTTTAGAATTCTGAAAAACCTTAATCGCGAAGAGCCTAACGCGTTTAAGATATGTAGATTCACAAATACTTTAGTGCTATATTTTTAGATTTTTCAGTAATAAAAATTTATAGTATTTAGATCAATATAACAACTTAAAAAATGTGGATTTGATTTAAAAGTTGGGAAGCGAGTACTCTAATCAAATGTAACAACATGTATCACTCTTTTCAAAATCTATCGCTGAACTTCAGTGTCAGGTATTATGTATTTAGTTTCAAATGTCTACTTTTTATCTTTTAGAGGTGTACTGACTATTTAATATTTAAGTTTATATACTATATATAATAAACAATTATTCGACATAAATTTTTTCCACATTCCTATAATCAAAATATCTCATTATTCGCGATCGTTTTAACGATTTTCCTCTTTTTGGTTCCTTTCTTCTTCTCTGGAACTTTTAGGGGTGTCAGAGTCGTCATTTTCGTCAGTTCCATTTTCACGGGCACGAATTATTTCTTCAGAACTATTTTCGGTTCTTTTTCTTCACTTTATGAATATTAATTTGGTGACTGAACGCGTTTCGTTTTCGTTAGAAGAGGTGAGGCCAGTTTTTTTGCTTGAATTATTTAGTTCTGCTTCTTGCTCCGTTTTTATTTGAAGATGATTGTTAGAATAATTACGAGGACGAGGATTGAACCAGCGACCGCGCCAGCGATGGCGGGAATAGATGAGGATTTCTTCCTCTTGCAGATTGGGAGGGAAGAATGGCTGGTTAATGAACAATTCACGCAATTTATATCAAATTGGTCTGAACAAACGAATTAACATTGGCCATCAATAATCACTGATGATTATGGGCATGAGTCAAGGCATTATTTGGGTCGAAACATTAAGAACGTAGAAATCAATAAACTATATTTTTGGAGGATATAGACCTCTACTATTGTTGATGAAATATAAAATATTTCCACATCACAAATGATGAATAAAATGCTGGTGGCCAAAAGCCAAGTAAAATTATACGTATGTCCATGTGTCCATACTACGCATTATAATCAGAATGTGATAATGCCTGCGGTCATTCATGTAAGCAGGAGTCTGACACAGTTAATTATCAGTATACTCAAGGTACGAGATATACTAATTCTTCATTATAAGGAATATTATTTTGGGTTTGTAGACCTATTCCATCAGAAGATTTAGGTAATTCAACGTGCATCACTAATTTAAGCGGCTCTGTGGTCACTGTTAATTGTCCCGTTCGCTCAACGTGTATTTATTCCTTCAAACCATAGTATAGTGTTAGTGTGAATGTATGTGCAATTTATGAATATAAAGAACTGGCGTTGTGCAACAGCTAGTGTTCCCAACCATGTGAATATGCTGGCGACAAGATTTCAATTGATTTTACGACCGCTTCTGGAAAGTTAGAATTATAATCTTCAGAGACCTATAACGATGCATTTTATTGCAGAGTTATTGATGTGGTATCAAATCAAAGTAATGCGATCACGATTGTGGCGTGTTGCGTTGGCGTTAATCTCAGTTTTTAACGATAATATAAAAATAAAATTAAAATTCAAATCACTCTATAAATCATTAAATATAGTTAGTGTACTATCTTGAACCAGGGCAATCTGTACTAGTAGGATTCACATATAACTATTCATGCATTGTTTCCATTCCTTAACACTTATAATAAGCAATAAAATTAATAGAGTCAAAGCTCTCAAAGTAACAGCAAGAGTTCCAATTAGGGCAAAAGAACGATCGCGGACTAATTTTATTGTTTGTTATTGGATAGAATTCACATTTGCATATTCCGCCCTGGTTAACGCTTCCTGGCCATTATTTGCAGGGATCCTGAGCAGCTACGATTCCGTTTACCGCGCTAACTAAACTTTCATACACATCTTTTAAGTACGACTGAGTTGCTACAATAGAGCTCAGTTCTGATACTTGTGTTTAAGTGGCGAATGTGTTCATTTGCGTTGAGACAGTGTTTATTTTAGTTTCAATGGATGTTTGAGCACCTGAAATTTGCACTTTCATATCGTCAAGTTTTGAGTTCGCAGTTTACACCTATGAATCGAGTGATGTAAAACGGGTCTCAATTGCAATTTTCAGATTCTAAATTTGGTCTTTCTAGGCCGTGAAGTTGTTCTTGATACTTAACTGGTTGTCAGTTATTAAAGCGGTCTAAGCATCAATCCTGTTCTTGAGAGTAGTGTTCACATTAGTCAGGTCGATATTATTGCTGTTTTAAAAGCTAGCAATATGCGTTTCCACAACATTGAAGGTAGAAGTAACATTTGCTATAAAATCGGAAATCTAATCTTTTTATGCTGTGAAATTGTTCTTAATGAATAATTAATTATTGTTAATCAAAGTGGATTGGGCATCAAGTTTAGTATTCAAAGTTTAGTTCACATTAGTCAGATCAACTTTGTGATCGTTGGAGATATTTGTAATGTGCTAGTCAACCAAGTTCAAAATTGAAGTGAGATTGGCTCTGAAGTCACTGACATAGTCTTTCTAGGCTGTGAAGTTGTTTTTGATACTTAATTGGTTGTCACTTATTAACATAAATTATACATCTAGTTTGTTCTTCAGAGTGGTGTTTAAACTAATTAAGTCAGCTTTGTGATCATTCGAAGTATTAACTATACGTTAATCTACTAGGTTCATAATTGACGATATATTAGTTCTAAAATCTGTGATTTAATCTTTCTGAGCGGTGAAGTTATTTTTCATGTTAAGTTAATTTTCGTTTATCAATGTGGTTTAGGTATCTAATGAATTTAACAATATTATTCTAACGTTATTTAAATCTTCAGTTGCTTATAAATGTATAATTTCGTTATTTGCCGTCATTACGTTGAATTGATTCACATTTTCTGTTCTCATTTCGTTAATATTTTTGTTTATTGTTTGGTTAGTATTCAAAATGTTGTTGTTGATAATTTGGTTGTTTTCAGTAAGTTCGCTTATGTTGCTCAATATAAGCTACTCCAATCCAATAAAGGCCGTTTTGAGTTCGATTTCAGTTTTTCTAAATTCACTTTCCAAATTTGTCGCATTTTTTTGAGTGATTGAAAACTGATTTATAACATTAACACAATATGAAACATTCAAAAAGAACCCAAAATCGCATTCGCAAGAGTTCATATGAGAGTTGAAAACGAAGGGATATTCACATATAACAGTTGAATTTTGAAGTAATTATGAGAATTCAGGTTGTTTCAAGCATAGCCCATAAGTAACATAATTGTTGGCCTTACATATATCGGTGCAAAGTAGTGTTTCACGCTAAGTTAGAGTCGCAGTAAAAGAAGAAGAACCAAATTGCTAAGTATTATCTACACAAACATATAAAGAAAATATCTCAACTTAAATGTCACCAAACAGCTTTGAACACATGTAACCATTAGATGCACTTGTTAAATAGTTAAACCCAGTTATTATTGATTATGAAATCGAAAAAGTAGTAATAGACTGATTTACTTAGTTTACTATTCCTGATGACAAATTACTTTAAAATCTGAATGAAATATGAACTTCAGATAGTTTAATAATATTTATTGATTTTAATATAATCGCTGAAATTTATATACCATGTGCTACAAATTGAAGATGAGAAGTTTATATATCAATATTACACTGCAGACATATTAATGCACCTGTGAGAATAGAATAATTAATTGTCACAAATATATCAGAATCAATAACATCTTGTGATTATGTATTAAACCCAAAAACAGCAAATTAACTAACTTATTACATTTGCAGTTAAATATCTGATGATTAAGTTGATTAAGTATATATAAACATGTGATTAGATTATTGTGCTGAAAATACTTATTTATTAATAATAATATTGTTCAAATATTTTAGTTTTTGACAGTACTAATGCTAAATATTATCAACTAATAAATATTTATCGCATAAACTAGATGATTGGTTAATTCCATTTGTTAATTATTTATATATTATGATTATAGAAGATATTGTGTTCATTGACAATAAATATATATGCGCAAATATACACGCTTTAGAAATATCTTTTATATCTCTGCACGATTAATTATTCATGACCTGTTTTCCAACTGAATAGCAATATTTAACGGATTGATTAAACTTAGAACTGCTGTACAATAATTGTACATACTGTTCTGCCACCGTAACGACACGCTATTTTTGGTAAGAGTCTGCACACATATTATAATTTCGATGGACTGTTTTGAAGTGTGATTATTTACGCATAAAAATCAAAGTTCAAATATATAAATAAAACCACCCAAATAATTTGTGGCTTGATACTAGCAATTTGTATATGCTGATCTTTTAGTTGAGATTAATTTTTGCAATACTTATAATCACTCATTAATCATTTACAGTACGGAAAGAGCACCTCGACATACTTTGGAGCGGAATTTGCAAAAAAAGTTAGCTGATTATGTCTCAGCAAGCTAAATTAACCCTAAAGTTTCAGGCCTAAAATCGAGAACAAAATTTTGAATTCTACAAGTTTCTCACTTTTAAATCTTACACCATAACTGCCTTGAATTTAGGATCATTCACCATTTTGACCAATTGTATTACTATAACACACGATTCCAGTTAAAGTTTTGTAGGGAGTAAATTCTGAAATTTCAAAATAACGTAAAATCAACTCAACATTTTCACAGTTTTTAGACGAAAGTTACCTTGGGTAAGTTGATAAACTAATTCTTTAATCCTCTATGATCAAGTCTAAGATCAAAACTTCGTTGGCAAAAGCCGAATATAAAGGAGCAATCAAAGTAAAGGCTGAAACCGAACCTGACTTTTGCAACAAACTTTTCAATACGACTTTGAGAGCTGAAATATTCTTCTGGTGTAAGTTCTCAATGAATTCTTGAAGTCATATTTAGCCTAAATATTTGATTTATTGAAAGTTGTTTTATTTTCAATTTCTATAATATTTATTGCGTCTAATAAAAATAAACACTAAGACTCCTCGTTGCAACTTAATGTAATTGAGAAATTTAATAATTATTTTTATTTTAAGTTATAAGGCTTTGTGAACATGAATTTGTGTAGCTTTATATATTTTACGATATCTCAAGCTGATTGCGACACATTTATATTATATTTTGAAAACAGTTTCGGAACAAAATAATTAAGTTTATCCAAACGAGTACGAACAAAATTATCTGTGCTACATATTAACTTATAGTGTTTGAAATTAGTTATGATATCAAAACTAAATACTTCGCTTTGACTAACTATATTTTGATAATGTTGACGTTTTAAAATAAGAAAGAGTGTTGCGCGAACTTGATAGTTCCAGCAAATAATCAATTATCTTTTAGATGTAATGTATCAAGGGTGTTCCTAATGTTTTGATTGAAAGCAGGTTTATCAAAGAAAGTTCTAATTATTGTTAGTATTTTAGCATAATTTTCAATATTCTAAATTATAGCGTAATTAGAGTACTGCTGTGATAATTCAATAAATTAGTAAAAGTGAGTGTCTTCAATAACTTGAGAAATAGTTAGAGATGAGCAGTCTATATTTATGCCGAGTCCTATTACATTCTTATATAAGTATATTGATATAAACTAGCCCTCTAGGGTTTTTATTTAAATTACAAAATATAGCTCCAGTTCTCAAAGTGTTAAGCTTTAACCATATTGAACTTTGCAGCTTCAATTATAAACGCAAGTCTCTGCTGTGAATAACTATTGTGAGTAGGCCCTAATACAATATTGCTTGGACTTGGACCTTCATTAGCTACTTCGACTACAATATTTGAAATTATATTTTTTGAAAACTATTTCAAATCTTTGAGCTCGTGCAGAGTAATATCTGGATTTAATATATTTATTACATTAGAGGGGTCAAGAATAAACTCTTCCATGAAACACACTAATTCAAACAGCAGTGAACATTAACTTACTACTGAACTCAGAGAATCATATCTCTGAAGTCGATGTTAAATTTTCAACTGATGACAGTGTGCATCAAAGGAGGTGTGATTTGAATGAATTTAGTAAGAAATACTATCTTACGAGTTCATTAGTGATGTCTCAAAATTCTATTTTCTGTTTAATTTCATTTTATAAACAATAGAATATGCCAATTTTCCAATTGGTGATACTTGAGCATTGCCAAAGATGTAATGCTTGGATTCTGATACCTGAATCATTGATGAAATGAAACAAACTGTGTGTTGTTTCACTACTACGTCCGCCAGGCCAGAGCGATATACTGCCTGCACACCAAATATTATTTACTATTTTGGAGTCGCGGCTCCAGATATTTCTAAATTGTAAATATATCAAAACCACACACAGATAGTGTACGGCTCGCGACCGATATACTAGCTTTTAGAATATTAATGTAAGATAAATCGTCGCAATCGGTTCTCAAAGTACAAATCAAAAATATTGTTCGTTTCCAGAAATTACTTTCTCGCTCTCTGGACAGCCAAGGCAGAAGACTTATACATATTGATATTTAAAAATATATTAAAATATAAAATTATCATTATCACTAGTTAATATAGTTTTAACACGATATATGTTAATATTTCATCTCAATTGTTACCATTTATCTCGAAATGATGAGCATTATAGTAAATGACTTATGAAATGTCGGAAAGTGATTTTTATAAGCTTAAAATGTCGTGAACGACAATATTTAGGCAATTATCAGCGTCAAATAAGCTTTTTCTTTGAAATTTACAATTTTAATTAGCATAATTGCTAGCATTTATTAATAAACCTATAATAATAAATATAAGTCAACTTAAATTGCGTTCTATATTAGTAGTTATCAGAATTTCGTATCTAAAATGCTGCTTTAACTTTGCTTGATGATTTATAACGATTCCGCTTTCATCATAATTGAAGTGTGAAATTGAAAATATAGCTTATATATAGGTAAATAAGTAGAAAAGGGAATTTAACTCAAAAATAACCTATTACATAATGAACGTAACTAGTAACTTGAAATAATGCGTTGGAAGCTGCCCGAGTGGAGCTCCTTATTCTGACGGAGGGCTGTGCTCAGCATAGTGTTCGAAATTAGCGTACTCGAACATGGGCAGACAGTTTATTTGCCAAGACTCGTGCTAGAATTACTACATAACGAATACTACAAGCAACTCGAAGCTATGCGTTGATAAATGCACCGGGACATGTTCGCTAGCGGAAAAGAATGCATCAGCTCGTGCCCAGCCGGAACACCGTATAAAGACACCACCGGATGCACAGCGCAATGCAAATCACTACAATACCAAGTTATTGGAACAGACTCAATTTGCGTTGACCAACGCGTTTACTACCTACCAGGCGCAAACAGCTAAAAATAATGTTTTAACCAATGCCCAAGCGATACGCCGTAACAGGTGGCGACATGAATTAATGAAATTAGTTGGAATGAAATAATTTAAATATTATTCATAACTATGTATAGTTCCAAAGAATATTAAGTATTTTTTGCTTTTCACATCTTTTCACAATACACTTAAAAATATATTTGTGTAATTATATCATAGTACAAATATGATTACAAACTAAGAGCGACACACAGTAATATGATATATGAATTACTAATTTAATTATTGCACAGTATCACTCTTGATGTCTTTATTCAAAAATAATGTATATTTGGGTATTGGTGTCATGATATGCATTATTTTGGATTGGAACCATTCAATTCTGAGTTACAAGAGAAATTCTTAATGGATAAAATCATTACTACAATTTTTATTTTCTGTTATAAATAATTTTTCCACTCTCTTTTGTTGAAGTTGTAATATTAATGAATGGCTAAATTGATTACAATCACAGTTCAAGTTACTTTATTACAGCATCATTATAGGTCAAGTGAACCTAATACAATGGATAAAAATTTAAACTTTATTTTAGTCTTAACTAAGAAACTTCTTAAAATTAACAAATTCTATAACGAGATAGATTACATTGATTAACTTTTAATAGTCAACGTTATTACAAGCAATAATGATATAACAGAATTAACTTGTTTAGATTTTGAGTTTATAGCAAGAGCACAAAATTTGTTTGATTCAAATTACGATGTGAAAGAGTTCATACAAAAAATAATCAATTATTATGATGCTTTATCTTCCAGACTTTCACAATTTAATTAATTTTTATTAAGTTAAAATCTGACGGCTTTAATTTTGCTACAGCTTTAAAAAGGTTTAAGCCGCTGAGTAAAACAAAATTAACGCACGGTGATGATATTATATATTAAGTAACAAATATAAATTTTGCAAGCGAATAACATTGATACCCAAGACCTACCTGAAAATATATCTAAATATTATATCTAGAACAGGTGGAGTGTAATTTAGTTAATAATTAATTTTTGGCATAGTCTACTATATAGCAATTATTTTGTAATTTTTAAAGCATTTTAAATAGAGACTTTCAACTTTCATGTATTTTACCACTAATTGATTTGGAGTGATAACTGAAGAATTAAACAAAATCAAGTGAGCTATTGTTAATATATGTATTGAACTATTAAACCCTATTTTTAATCGAGGCTATATCATTATTTGGTATTTGGCACCTTCAAAATCCTGTCAATACATACTTTGAATCATTTTTGCTTGAACTAAGATTTTCTATAACTAAATTATTTACAGGAATAATTAGACTCGTAGAAGAGAATCAAATGGTTCCAATCGGTTTACTTCATTCATTATAAATTTCATCATGATTTAAGATATTAATGAAATAATCTTAATTACGTAATGACGCTATGTGTGTTATAATATTTAGAACCAAAGACACATATTTTTTAAAATCAGGATCAGAGAGTTTATTGCTGATAAGTTATAGCATCACCACGATTATTGAATATATAATAAATATTAACTTTAACTAACCACGACATATCTGCGATTAACAAGTATCTGCTTTATTTCCCAATTAGTAGTTGCGAAATATAATTATTCAATTTTTCATTGTTTACATTTTGGAATATAATACCTTTCACTTAATGGTAAAAATTACGGTTAATGTGTGTTTACCTGAAATTGTGCTTGGACGAATTTTTGTGTCTTTGCAACACTTAAATCATTCTCATTGTGATAGTTAATGCCTTTATTTGGCATTGATTGTGGTGAAGCGGATTATTGTTAAAATGTGTTAAAATGTTATAATTGTTACATATTTATATTCTTGCAAATTCTGTAAATTACTACATAACCTTGCTTGTAAGGGAGTAGCTTATTTGCTTATAAGGGAGTTACCATTTTCATCTCCCTTATAAGCAAAAATGTATCTAGTGGAAATGTCGAATTTGAAAGATTTATGGTTAAAAAACAAGGTTAAAAACTATGGTATTTGTCACTTGCTTATAAGGGAGTTTTGCATGAAGGAACTCCCTTATAAGTGAGTTGACCTACACCCTTATAAGCGAAATAGCACTCCCTTACAAGCAAGGTAATGTAGTACAATAAAATTATGCAGCGCTGGAATTTGCTCCATTTTTTATATAGTCTCTAAATAGCATAATAACAATAATTTGTAAAATTCATAATTATAAATTTCCATTTCACTAATGTCGCCACCGGAATTTGTGTAGCTTTATATATTTTACGATATCTCAAGCTGATTGCGACACATTTATATTATATTTTGAAAACAGTTTCGGAACAAAATAATTAAGTTTATCCAAACGAGTACGAACAAAATTATCTGTGCTACATATTAACTTATAGTGTTTGAAATTAGTTATGATATCAAAACTAAATACTTCGCTTTGACTAACTATATTTTGATAATGTTGACGTTTTAAAATAAGAAAGAGTGTTGCTCGAACTTGATAGTTCCAGCAAATAATCAATTATCTTTTAGATGTAACTTATCAAGGGTGTACCTAATGTTTTGATTGAAAGCAGGTTTATCAAAGAAAGTACTTATTATTGTTATTGTTAGTATTGTTAGCATTATTTTCAATATTCTAAATTATAGCGTAATTAGATTACTGCTGTGATAATTCAATAAATTAGTAAAAGTGAGTGTCTTCAATAACTTGAGAAATAGTAAGAGATGAGCAGTCTCTATTTATGTCGAGTCCTATTACATTCTTATATAAGTATATTGATATAAACTAGCCCTCTAGGGTTCTTATTTTAGTTACAAAATATAGCTCCAGTTCTCAAAGTGTTAGCAACCATATTGGACTTTGCAGCTTCAATTATAAACGCAAGTCTCTACTGTAAGTAACTATTGTGAGTAGGCCCTAATACAATATTGCTTGGACTTGGACCTTCATAAGCTACTTCGACTACAATATTTGAAATTATGTTTTTTGAAAACTATTTCAAATCTTTGAGCTCGATGCAGAGTAATATCTGGATTAATATCTATTTATTACATTAGAGTTAGAATAAACTCTTCCATGAAACACTAATTCAAAAACAGCAGTGACGTCTTACTACTGAACTCAGAATCATATCTTGATGATGTTAAATTTTCAACTGATGACAGTGTGCATCAAGGAGGTGTGATTTGAATGAATTTGGTAAAAATACTTATCTTACGAGTTGTTGTGATGTCTCAAAATTACTTTCTGTTTAATTTCATTTGCCAACAATGAATATGCCAATTTTCCCAATTGGTGATCATGGCGACTACCAAGATGTAATGCGTTCTGATACCTGAATCATTGATGAAATGAAACAAACTGTGTGTTGTTTCATTACGTCCGCCGGGCCAGAGCGATATACTACCTGCACACCAAATATTATTTACTATTTTAGAGTCGCGGCTCTAGATATTTCTAAATTGTAAATATATCAAAACCACACACAGATAGTATACGGCTCGCGACCGATATACTAGCTTTAGAATATTAATGTAAGATAAATCGTCGCAATCGGTTCTCAAAGCACTAATCATAAATATGGTTCGTTTCCAGAAATTACTTTCTGGCTCTCTGGACAGCCGAGGCAGAAGACTTATACATATTGATATTTAAAAATATGATTAAAATATAAAATTATCGTATCACTGATTAATATAGTTTTAACACGATATATGTTAATATTTCATCTCAATTGTTACCATTTATCTCGAAATATTAGGCATTATAGTAAATGACTTATGAAATGTCGGAAAGTGATTTTTATAAGCTTAAAATGTCGTGAACGACAATATTTAGGCAATTATCAGCGTCAAATAAGCTTTTTCTTTGAAATTTACAATTTTAATTAGCATAATTGCTAGCATTTATTAATAAACCTATAATAATAAATATAAGTCAACTTAAATTGCGTTCTATATTAGTAGTTATCAGAATTTCGTATCTAAAATGCTGCTTTAACTTTGCTTGATGATTTATAACGATTCCGCTTTCATCATAATTGAAGTGTGAAATTGAAAATATAGCTTATATATAGGTAAATAAGTAGAAAAGGGAATTTAACTCAAAAATAACCTATTACATAATGAACGTAACTAGTAACTTGAAATAATGCGTTGGAAGCTGCCCGAGTGGAGCTCCTTATTCTGACGGAGGGCTGTGCTCAGCATAGTGTTCGAAATTAGCGTACTCGAACATGGGCAGACAGTTTATTTGCCAAGACTCGTGCTAGAATTACTACATAACGAATACTACAAGCAACTCGAAGCTATGCGTTGATAAATGCACCGGGACATGTTCGCTAGCGGAAAAGAATGCATCAGCTCGTGCCCAGCCGGAACACCGTATAAAGACACCACCGGATGCACAGCGCAATGCAAATCACTACAATACCAAGTTATTGGAACAGACTCAATTTGCGTTGACCAACGCGTTTACTACCTACCAGGCGCAAACAGCTAAAAATAATGTTTTAACCAATGCCCAAGCGATACGCCGTATTGAAACTCAGGGCTATGCTCAACAACCTGCACATCCGGATATTACGTAAATTCTTAGGGATTTCTTCTTTGTTAAGCAACTCCGTGCCAATTTTATGTTCTAAATACAACATCAAGCTTAAATCAATGCTTTGCTTAGTGACCAAGTGGCTACCCATATCTAGATACTGCTGGCTGAACCGTAAAATGCAATTCTGGATATTATTTAGTTATAACGGGATAAACTTAATAACTGATTTGTACCACAGAATGCCCTTTCTACATATTTAATGCATCCAATGGAAACTCAAAATAATGCATATCTTAATGCCCAAGTGCCACACCTTATTACGAACCTGGTTTTTGCGTTAGTAAATGTACTTATTCAATGTATTATGTAGGAACTGGAACACAAACATTAATTTGTTAATCATCTTCATGTAATTATTATGTGATGAATACTACCAGCAATTAAAAGTAATGCTTATCGAGGTGCACAGATGCTACTCCATACTATGAAACAGGGGCTTGCGTTTCTAGATGCGCTTCTGGTATTTAAACCGTAATGACTGGCTCGGCATAAACTTTATTCTGTATTTAATCATGTGGTACCTTTGTGTTAAATGCATCGAATTAGAATTCAAAACAATGCGTTGATACTTGTCCATCAGATATCCCATATTCTGAATCAGGATAATGCGTTAATAGGTGCTCAACAGGTGCTTATTATTACGCTAGCGCTTATGCATAATCTTTAATATGTTAAAGTTCATGTACATATTATGTTGTTAATATTACAAGCAATTCAAAGTAATGCCTTGTAAAATGCCCAGATGCTACGCCGTATGCTGATAATGGATTATGTGTAGCTCGCTGTTCAACTGAAAAATATTTTGTTGTTACCAGTTAAGCCCAAACTTTAATTTGTTAAGCTTCTTGTACATTTTATATTATTAATTCTTCAAATGGAGATTCTTAGCAATGTTTAGCAAGTTGTCCTGATTCCCTTCCATATTCTGATGCTGGATAATGCAAAGCTAGATGTTCTTCTGGTGCTTACATGTTTGTTACAGGTTAAGGTCTATTTTGCGTGGATAAATGTACTTATTATGTTATAAATGCATCAAATGGAGATTCTATGTAGTGTTTAGCATAATGTCCTTCCGGTACTCCTTATTCTGACTCAGGTTTATGTGTTTCAAGATGCAGTTCAGGTAATTATTAAATTATAAACTCAGCTTATATTTGTCAGGTTACTTGTATTTACTTGTACCTATTACGTAGTTAATATTACGAATGGAAATTCTCATTAGTGCTTGACTTAGTGCCCATCAGCGTATCCATTCGCTGATTCTGGTTTGTGCGTTGCCCATTGTTCTACCAATGCCTACAATCCATAGTTTATTTGTTAACCTTCGTGTTATAATCTCTTTTTGACGAATACATCTGATTTAAATTCATAACTCTGCTTGGACACGTGTCCAACGGGTTATGCATTTTTGGATGTAATTTCTAAATATTAAATCCGCAAATACGTGATTGGCGTACTCCTTTTAGAATTCTGAAAAACCTTAATCGCGAAGAGCCTAATGCGTTTAAGATATGTAGATTTAATGTTCAGAGGATATAAAGTGTCCATGTGTCCATACTACGCATTATAATCAGAATGTGATAATGCCTGCGGTCATTCATGTAAGCAGGAGTCTGACACAGTTAATTATCAGTATACTCAAGGTACGAGATATACTAATTCTTCATTATAAGGAATATTATTTTGGGTTTGTAGACCTATTCCATCAGAAGATTTAGGTAATTCAACGTGCATCACTAATTTAAGCGGCTCTGTGGTCACTGTTAATTGTCCCGTTCGCTCAACGTGTATTTATTCCTTCAAACCATAGTATAATGTTAGTGCGAATGTATGTACAATTTATGAATATAAAGAACTGGCGTTGTGCAACAGCTAGTGTTCCCAACCATGTGAATATGCTGGCGACAAGATTTCAATTGATTTTACGACCGCTTCTGGAAAGTTAGAATTATAATCTTCAGAGACCTATAACGATGCATTTTATTGCAGAGTTATTGATGTGGTATCAAATCAAAGTAATGCGATCACGATTGTGGCGTGTTGCGTTGGCGTTAATCTCAGTTTTTAACGATAATATAAAAATAAAATTAAAATTCAAATCACTCTATAAATCATTAAATATAGTTAGTGTACTATCTTGAACCAGGGCAATCTGTACTAGTAGGATTCACATATAACTATTCATGCATTGTTTCCATTCCTTAACACTTATAATAAGCAATAAAATTAATAGAGTCAAAGCTCTCAAAGTAACAGCAAGAGTTCCAATTAGGGCAAAAGAACGATCGCGGACTAATTTTATTGTTTGTTATTGGATAGAATTCACATTTGCATATTCCGCCCTGGTTAACGCTTCCTGGCCATTATTTGCAGGGATCCTGAGCAGCTACGATTCCGTTTACCGCGCTAACTAAACTTTCATACACATCTTTTAAGTACGACTGAGTTGCTACAATAGAGCTCAGTTCTGATACTTGTGTTTAAGTGGCGAATGTGTTCATTTGCGTTGAGACAGTGTTTATTTTAGTTTCAATGGATGTTTGAGCACCTGAAATTTGCACTTTCATATCGTCAAGTTTTGAGTTCGCAGTTTACACCTATGAATCGAGTGATGTAAAACGGGTCTCAATTGCAATTTTCAGATTCTAAATTTGGTCTTTCTAGGCCGTGAAGTTGTTCTTGATACTTAACTGGTTGTCAGTTATTAAAGCGGTCTAAGCATCAATCCTGTTCTTGAGAGTAGTGTTCACATTAGTCAGGTCGATATTATTGCTGTTTTAAAAGCTAGCAATATGCGTTTCCACAACATTGAAGGTAGAAGTAACATTTGCTATAAAATCGGAAATCTAATCTTTTTATGCTGTGAAATTGTTCTTAATGAATAATTAATTATTGTTAATCAAAGTGGATTGGGCATCAAGTTTAGTATTCAAAGTTTAGTTCACATTAGTCAGATCAACTTTGTGATCGTTGGAGATATTTGTAATGTGCTAGTCAACCAAGTTCAAAATTGAAGTGAGATTGGCTCTGAAGTCACTGACATAGTCTTTCTAGGCTGTGAAGTTGTTTTTGATACTTAATTGGTTGTCACTTATTAACATAAATTATACATCTAGTTTGTTCTTCAGAGTGGTGTTTAAACTAATTAAGTCAGCTTTGTGATCATTCGAAGTATTAACTATACGTTAATCTACTAGGTTCATAATTGACGATATATTAGTTCTAAAATCTGTGATTTAATCTTTCTGAGCGGTGAAGTTATTTTTCATGTTAAGTTAATTTTCGTTTATCAATGTGGTTTAGGTATCTAATGAATTTAACAATATTATTCTAACGTTATTTAAATCTTCAGTTGCTTATAAATGTATAATTTCGTTATTTGCCGTCATTACGTTGAATTGATTCACATTTTCTGTTCTCATTTCGTTAATATTTTTGTTTATTGTTTGGTTAATATTCAAAATGTTGTTGTTGATAATTTGGTTGTTTTCAGTAAGTTCGCTTATGTTGCTCAATATAAGCTACTCCAATCCAATAAAGGCCGTTTTGAGTTCGATTTCAGTTTTTCTAAATTCACTTTCCAAATTTGTCGCATTTTTTTGAGTGATTGAAAACTGATTTATAACATTAACACAATATGAAACATTCAAAAAGAACCCAAAATCGCATTCGCAAGAGTTCATATGAGAGTTGAAAACGAAGGGATATTCACATATAACAGTTGAATTTTGAAGTAATTATGAGAATTCAGGTTGTTTCAAGCATAGCCCATAAGTAACATAATTGTTGGCCTTACATATATCGGTGCAAAGTAGTGTTTCACGCTAAGTTAGAGTCGCAGTAAAAGAAGAAGAACCAAATTGCTAAGTATTATCTACACAAACATATAAAGAAAATATCTCAACTTAAATGTCACCAAACAGCTTTGAACACATGTAACCATTAGATGCACTTGTTAAATAGTTAAACCCAGTTATTATTGATTATGAAATCGAAAAAGTAGTAATAGACTGATTTACTTAGTTTACTATTCCTGATGACAAATTACTTTAAAATCTGAATGAAATATGAACTTCAGATAGTTTAATAATATTTATTGATTTTAATATAATCGCTGAAATTTATATACCATGTGCTACAAATTGAAGATGAGAAGTTTATATATCAATATTACACTGCAGACATATTAATGCACCTGTGAGAATAGAATAATTAATTGTCACAAATATATCAGAATCAATAACATCTTGAGATTATGTATTAAACCCAAATACAGCAAATTAACTAACTTATTACATTTGCAGTTAAATATCTGATGATTAAGTTGATTAAGTATATATAAACATGTGATTAGATTATTGTGCTGAAAATACTTATTTATTAATAATAATATTGTTCAAATATTTTAGTTTTTGACAGTACTAATGCTAAATATTATCAACTAATAAATATTTATCGCATAAACTAGATGATTGGTTAATTCCATTTGTTAATTATTTATATATTATGATTATAGAAGATATTGTGTTCATTGACAATAAATATATATGCGCAAATATACACGCTTTAGAAATATCTTTTATATCTCTGCACGATTAATTATTCATGACCTGTTTTCCAACTGAATAGCAATATTTAACGGATTGATTAAACTTAGAACTGCTGTACAATAATTGTACATACTGTTCTGCCACCGTAACGACACGCTATTTTTGGTAAGAGTCTGCACACATATTATAATTTCGATGGACTGTTTTGAAGTGTGATTATTTACGCATAAAAATCAAAGTTCAAATATATAAATAAAACCACCCACATAATTTGTGGCTTGATACTAGCAATTTGTATATGCTGATCTTTTAGTTGAGATTAATTTTTGCAATACTTATAATCACTCATTAATCATTTACAGTACGGAAAGAGCACCTCGACATACTTTGGAGCGGAATTTGCAAAAAAAGTTAGCTGATTATGTCTCAGCAAGCTAAATTAACCCTAAAGTTTCAGGCCTAAAATCGAGAACAAAATTTTGAATTCTACAAGTTTCTCACTTTTAAATCTTACACCATAACTGCCTTGAATTTAGGATCATTCACCATTTTGACCAATTGTATTACTATAACACACGATTCCAGTTAAAGTTTTGTAGGGAGTAAATTCTGAAATTTCAAAATAACGTAAAATCAACTCAACATTTTCACAGTTTTTAGACGAAAGTTACCTTGGGTAAGTTGATAAACTAATTCTTTAATCCTCTATGATCAAGTCTAAGATCAAAACTTCGTTGGCAAAAGCCGAATATAAAGGAGCAATCAAAGTAAAGGCTGAAACCGAACCTGACTTTTGCAACAAACTTTTCAATACGACTTTGAGAGCTGAAATATTCTTCTGGTGTAAGTTCTCAATGAATTCTTGAAGTCATATTTAGCCTAAATATTTGATTTATTGAAAGTTGTTTTATTTTCAATTTCTATAATATTTATTGCGTCTAATAAAAATAAACACTAAGACTCCTCGTTGCAACTTAATGTAATTGAGAAATTTAATAATTATTTTTATTTTAAGTTATAAGGCTTTGTGAACATGAATTTGTGTAGCTTTATATATTTTACGATATCTCAAGCTGATTGCGACACATTTATATTATATTTTGAAAACAGTTTCGGAACAAAATAATTAAGTTTATCCAAACGAGTACGAACAAAATTATCTGTGCTACATATTAACTTATAGTGTTTGAAATTAGTTATGATATCAAAACTAAATACTTCGCTTTGACTAACTATATTTTGATAATGTTGACGTTTTAAAATAAGAAAGAGTGTTGCGCGAACTTGATAGTTCCAGCAAATAATCAATTATCTTTTAGATGTAATGTATCAAGGGTGTTCCTAATGTTTTGATTGAAAGCAGGTTTATCAAAGAAAGTTCTAATTATTGTTAGTATTTTAGCATAATTTTCAATATTCTAAATTATAGCGTAATTAGAGTACTGCTGTGATAATTCAATAAATTAGTAAAAGTGAGTGTCTTCAATAACTTGAGAAATAGTTAGAGATGAGCAGTCTATATTTATGCCGAGTCCTATTACATTCTTATATAAGTATATTGATATAAACTAGCCCTCTAGGGTTTTTATTTAAATTACAAAATATAGCTCCAGTTCTCAAAGTGTTAAGCTTTAACCATATTGAACTTTGCAGCTTCAATTATAAACGCAAGTCTCTGCTGTGAATAACTATTGTGAGTAGGCCCTAATACAATATTGCTTGGACTTGGACCTTCATTAGCTACTTCGACTACAATATTTGAAATTATATTTTTTGAAAACTATTTCAAATCTTTGAGCTCGTGCAGAGTAATATCTGGATTTAATATATTTATTACATTAGAGGGGTCAAGAATAAACTCTTCCATGAAACACACTAATTCAAACAGCAGTGAACATTAACTTACTACTGAACTCAGAGAATCATATCTCTGAAGTCGATGTTAAATTTTCAACTGATGACAGTGTGCATCAAAGGAGGTGTGATTTGAATGAATTTAGTAAGAAATACTATCTTACGAGTTCATTAGTGATGTCTCAAAATTCTATTTTCTGTTTAATTTCATTTTATAAACAATAGAATATGCCAATTTTCCAATTGGTGATACTTGAGCATTGCCAAAGATGTAATGCTTGGATTCTGATACCTGAATCATTGATGAAATGAAACAAACTGTGTGTTGTTTCACTACTACGTCCGCCAGGCCAGAGCGATATACTGCCTGCACACCAAATATTATTTACTATTTTGGAGTCGCGGCTCCAGATATTTCTAAATTGTAAATATATCAAAACCACACACAGATAGTGTACGGCTCGCGACCGATATACTAGCTTTTAGAATATTAATGTAAGATAAATCGTCGCAATCGGTTCTCAAAGTACAAATCAAAAATATTGTTCGTTTCCAGAAATTACTTTCTCGCTCTCTGGACAGCCAAGGCAGAAGACTTATACATATTGATATTTAAAAATATATTAAAATATAAAATTATCATTATCACTAGTTAATATAGTTTTAACACGATATATGTTAATATTTCATCTCAATTGTTACCATTTATCTCGAAATGATGAGCATTATAGTAAATGACTTATGAAATGTCGGAAAGTGATTTTTATAAGCTTAAAATGTCGTGAACGACAATATTTAGGCAATTATCAGCGTCAAATAAGCTTTTTCTTTGAAATTTACAATTTTAATTAGCATAATTGCTAGCATTTATTAATAAACCTATAATAATAAATATAAGTCAACTTAAATTGCGTTCTATATTAGTAGTTATCAGAATTTCGTATCTAAAATGCTGCTTTAACTTTGCTTGATGATTTATAACGATTCCGCTTTCATCATAATTGAAGTGTGAAATTGAAAATATAGCTTATATATAGGTAAATAAGTAGAAAAGGGAATTTAACTCAAAAATAACCTATTACATAATGAACGTAACTAGTAACTTGAAATAATGCGTTGGAAGCTGCCCGAGTGGAGCTCCTTATTCTGACGGAGGGCTGTGCTCAGCATAGTGTTCGAAATTAGCGTACTCGAACATGGGCAGACAGTTTATTTGCCAAGACTCGTGCTAGAATTACTACATAACGAATACTACAAGCAACTCGAAGCTATGCGTTGATAAATGCACCGGGACATGTTCGCTAGCGGAAAAGAATGCATCAGCTCGTGCCCAGCCGGAACACCGTATAAAGACACCACCGGATGCACAGCGCAATGCAAATCACTACAATACCAAGTTATTGGAACAGACTCAATTTGCGTTGACCAACGCGTTTACTACCTACCAGGCGCAAACAGCTAAAAATAATGTTTTAACCAATGCCCAAGCGATACGCTATTGAAACTCAGGGCTATGCTCAACAACCTGCACATCCGGATATTACGTAAATTCTTAGGGATTTCTTCTTTGTTAAGCAACTCCGTGCCAATTTTATGTTCTAAATACAACATCAAGCTTAAATCAATGCTTTGCTTAGTGACCAAGTGGCTACCCATATCTAGATACTGCTGGCTGAACCGTAAAATGCAATTCTGGATATTATTTAGTTATAACGGGATAAACTTAATAACTGATTTGTACCACAGAATGCCCTTTCTACATATTTAATGCATCCAATGGAAACTCAAAATAATGCATATCTTAATGCCCAAGTGCCACACCTTATTACGAACCTGGTTTTTGCGTTAGTAAATGTACTTATTCAATGTATTATGTAGGAACTGGAACACAAACATTAATTTGTTAATCATCTTCATGTAATTATTATGTGATGAATACTACCAGCAATTAAAAGTAATGCTTATCGAGGTGCACAGATGCTACTCCATACTATGAAACAGGGGCTTGCGTTTCTAGATGCGCTTCTGGTATTTAAACCGTAATGACTGGCTCGGCATAAACTTTATTCTGTATTTAATCATGTGGTACCTTTGTGTTAAATGCATCGAATTAGAATTCAAAACAATGCGTTGATACTTGTCCATCAGATATCCCATATTCTGAATCAGGATAATGCGTTAATAGGTGCTCAACAGGTGCTTATTATTACGCTAGCGCTTATGCATAATCTTTAATATGTTAAAGTTCATGTACATATTATGTTGTTAATATTACAAGCAATTCAAAGTAATGCCTTGTAAAATGCCCAGATGCTACGCCGTATGCTGATAATGGATTATGTGTAGCTCGCTGTTCAACTGAAAAATATTTTGTTGTTACCAGTTAAGCCCAAACTTTAATTTGTTAAGCTTCTTGTACATTTTATATTATTAATTCTTCAAATGGAGATTCTTAGCAATGTTTAGCAAGTTGTCCTGATTCCCTTCCATATTCTGATGCTGGATAATGCAAAGCTAGATGTTCTTCTGGTGCTTACATGTTTGTTACAGGTTAAGGACTATTTTGCGTGGATAAATGTACTTATTATGTTATAAATGCATCAAATGGAGATTCTATGTAGTGTTTAGCATAATGTCCTTCCGGTACTCCTTATTCTGACTCAGGTTTATGTGTTTCAAGATGCAGTTCAGGTAATTATTAAATTATAAACTCAGCTTATATTTGTCAGGTTACTTGTATTTACTTGTACCTATTACGTAGTTAATATTACGAATGGAAATTCTCATTAGTGCTTGACTTAGTGCCCATCAGCGTATCCATTCGCTGATTCTGGTTTGTGCGTTGCCCATTGTATGTTAAAGTGGCCACCCATATCTTATTTAATTAGCATTATTATCTGCACAACAAATTTTGGACATTTCTAGAGGTTTTCTTTTCTCTAACGAAACTCTCAATGTCTTTAAACCAGTGTATAAACGTTGTGATTTCGTTTAAATGATTGTCATAACAACTGCGTTGTAAGTGATACGCGTAGCTTGATCTTACGTAAAAGAATAGGGGTTGAAATATTAAATATTATTAGATAACTTAAATTGCAACTATTTGTTTTCCACTTTTATACAGGATAAATCCAGAAATTTCTTATTTAGAGGAACTATGAGCGAGCCATTGGTAGGATTATGTTTATAAAAAATAGGTCTATATAATTACTGAAAATATTAGGAATTTTTAAGTTTCATTATCACAAAAGTGCTAGAACAGCAAACCATTAAAATACTAATATTTGTTCACTTGTCGTAATGTTGCGCATGCGACTTATTCAATGCGATTATTAAAACTTTTATAAAACCTTCCTACCACATTAATTAATCATATACTATTTTAACATTACAATATTTTCAAAAATAATTGAGATTGAGGGAAACGAAAATAATTATGTTAGTAAGGATTGATATCTACGACAGAATTATAATAGGCTGGATCAGACATAAATATTGCTCAATTATTATGAAAATGATATTGAATTAGTAAATATGATTTTCATTCATATAATCCTTTTACGGCGACATTTTGAACAGCTTTGGCTCTTGCTCCGAATTGAAGTGAGCAGAAGCTTTCTCCTAGGCATGTAGCGAGTGGTGAGACGCATACGAAAAGCACTGATTTCGAGTTCCCGCCCATTCCTGGCTGGAGGAGCATGGTGAGTTTGTTATTCCTGTAAGGGACGAATGCTTTTTTCTGGCTGAGCGCGCTCATCACGTCGCCGAGTGCTGCAAGTGACTAATTGATGTATTATGCCTCCTTCATCCTCTAACCGGTTGAGTTCGACTTCTCCACCCTCTCCGACCCAGCCAGATCCGCGAATATGAGCGTTGAGCTGGACATCTTCTACTTCAGCTTTATGTAAATGATCGTGTGGCTTCTTGAGCTTCTGTCATTAAGAGCCGTTGGGCTAATGTGCCTCTTCTCGAGTCCAGGGCCAAGGTACGAAATGAGCTCCTCGGCCGTTCTCGTTCTGACCCAGCTCAGGTTCTTAATGTACGTGTCACCGTTTTGCGTTTTACGGATTTGAAGCTTCTCGTTTTAGTTTTGGGAGAGGTTTGACATTGAAGAGTTTGCAGAAACGTTCTCCATTTCACCTTCCTCCAGTAGATCTATTAAGGAGTCGCAGTAGAGCTCAACCATTGCTAGTTCAACCTAGAAATCGGATTTTAGCTCGTTCAGCTGCTTAAAAAGTTCCACCACTGAGCGGGGGAGGACACCCAGGCGACCATACTGCGTTTTGTCAACGGAGGCGCTGTCACCGTCATCGCCCAAGATGGTGTACGTTTTTCCTGAGCCAGTGTTGCCGAAACCGCCCACAAAAATGTTATAACCATCTAGAGCAGACTGTATTAAGGGCTTCACATCGTTAAAAAGAGTTTATTACGAGGCATTGTCGTTGTACACCCTGAAAAACTTGTACTGAGTTGGAACGGACGAGTTCTGCTGCAAAAATTAAATATTCTGGTCCGAAAGAATCTAAAAACTGTTCTAAAACTGCTCGTAGTTCTTCTTCTCAAGCTGAGTGTGCGGACGGACTCTCACGAACACACGAATGTTCCCCTTGAGATCCTCAACCTAATTGTGGAGCTTACGCCTGTTCTGGCTGAAATTTTAAAGCTGCGTAGTTGTTTTGATCAAGTCCTGCTTAGAACGCACCAATTTGTAGTGGAAAAGCTTGTTCTGAAGCTTTGTTGGATCAAGAGAGGATTGTTGAGATTATAATGTACGAAGTGTACTTTACGCCTGGCTATGAACCTGCTTTTGATTTTGATAGTCTTAGTCTAAAATTTGCTTCTAGTTATCAAGCAATTAAAGCACCTTCTCTAAATTATCAATTTCATGCGCAAGCAGTTTATTCTGCTTCTAAAGCTGCTTCTGCTTTTAATTCTCAACTGGAAGAGGAACAAAAGAATCGTTAATTGTTGACACTTAAGTATTGGGCTGAATTGGAGCATTCTAAACAACTGGTTATGGCATTATACTTTACTAAATTGCTGTATTGCTAAACACATTTTGAGTCAATGAATTATTAAAACTATGATTAGAATGTGCAATGCCAGATGAGACAGGAGACTCATTTATTCTCAACATTTACGGAGTTTAAACTTGATTTTAAATCATCTGCTATGAGTTTTACTAATAAGTGAATTATTGATTCTAAGTAATCTGAATTTACTGAAGCTTCTATTCATAATCTTGTTTTAGTCTATCAATTTACTCCTACATTTTCCTTTCCAATTCAAGTTATGTATCACGTTGTGCATTCTTAGTGAGATTTTGAATCTACTATTACAAATCTTGTATTTTGCGTTCATTTTCAATTTCTTTTTATCTTTCTAGTTCTTTTTGACGTTCTTGTTCTAATTTTTATTCCAAAATAAATTATTCCATTTACTTAATCTATTCATCATTGGCATATGGTTATTTCGCTTATGATAATAACATTTCAGTTGAACGAGGTTTGGGAGGTTTTTTGGCTGGCGTCTTCTTAACTTCAACCGTCGAATATTGTACAGATGATGTCATATCCATAGGTTAATCTTCTTGTAATTCATAATCATTTCTAGATTTATTCATAAACTTATTTGGTTATACTTACATCTATTCAACACTTTTCAAAGTATCTGCAAGTTAGGATTGGTAATTAGTTTTTTAAGGATTAAATTATCCAATAACATCTAAATCAGACATTTATTTGGCGTATTGACTTAATAAATCAACTTCAGGTTCTTCATTAAAGTCAGCTTCATATATTTCGTTTCTTTTAGCTGTTAGATGAGGTATGTTATCTTCAGCTAAATTAAATCGTTGAATCTACTTTTTAAGAGAATCTTCTTATTATTTTCTAACTTCAGACTAGAATTAATTGAAATTTTGTTGCTTATCATAACCTGGTCTTGCATATACTAGTTTCATAATAACAGTACTTCCATCTTATATACCTAATTCGTGGCAAAATTAAGAATCTAGTAATAAATTTCCATTAAAATATAATTCGAATAGAACAGTAGATTATAGTGTTTTCCTAACATGGTCACGAATATGTCTTATAGAGACTAAATTATAAGCTTATTATTTAAAGGAAATTTTATATTTCTTTCCATTCTCTTCACAAACTACAGTAAATGAAATCTTATCCATAAAATTTGAGGTGTAAAAATGTGATAACATATTAAAAATATTATAAAAGATTTAAAATTTATAATACACTCCACAGCGCAAAAAATGGATGAAGATGATGAACAACAAAAGAACATGAACCAACCACTACTTATTGAGTGTGATATGGCAGATGAAGAAAGAATCGAAGCTACTGAAATCTGTGTGACGGCGTGTGAAAAATTTCCTGGAGATCCAGCATAATGTTCGAAAATGATTAAAGAATAGCTCGATAAAAAATTTGGTTCATTCTTCCACGTTATAGTTGGTAACGCTTACGGATTCACCATTGAAAGCGAAGTTAGCCACAAACTACAAATGGCGTACGGATATATAGGCATTTTGGTTTTCAAAGGATGATTTTCAATTTTCAGTTACTATATTTACACATAACTGTTAAATCATTATTGTATATTAATTTATATTCTATATATGTATATCTGTTACGCAATTATTAATTTTTATAATAAAACACTAATATAATTTTTATTTCACATGAAACTAATGCCGGAATAAACTATAGACTATGTTGTTTCTTACGGAAGTGATTATGCTGCTTGTATTTTTGGAGTTACAGGAATAGTCTGAACATTGGCACTTTTCTTCTTTTTCTTTTTATCTATTTTAGGACTCGCTGTTTTCATTGGTTTAGTGGATGGTTTTTTAGATTATTATTTAGGTAAAGCTAGTGTTGATTTAGTAGACCCTTGTTTTTTATACATAATAAATACTATAACACCTGCTAATATCAACAAAAAGAAAATAATTGGAAGTGTAACTGCTAGTGCTAGAGGTGATTTAACATGTTTACACTCTCCATCATAACTCTTTTCTTACCAATTGCATTCATCAACACATATTTTCATTGAATTATTTACTATATATCTATTGCAGCTATATACGCATTTTTCTCCTTGATAATATTCGCATTTATCAACACATGAAAGATTATTCTAATATATTGTTGGTAGAACACATTTATCAGTGCAAACTTAATTTGTTGAAACGTTTGTGCAATTATTAACACATTCTTTTCCATCAATAAATAGATCACACTTATTTACGCACTCATGAGAATAATCAGTTTTATTAACAATATAATAATTTAAGCAGGATGGTTAACATACAAACGTACCACTTATATACGCATTGTATGGGCATCTTGGTAAGCATTGTTTAGAGTCAATAAATGGTGCATTTGATGGGCATGATTCCAAACATTGTTATGAAAATTAATTGGATGCGTTTAATACGAATAATTTGCACGATTCAACGCATACAAATATTGAGTTGTACGCTCCAGATGAGCATCTGACTACGCATTTTCCTGGTTCGTAGTATGGAACATCAGCGGCGCATGCCTGAATGCATTATCTTGAATTTCCGTTTGATACATTGAATAAATACAAGTTACAGCTGTCAACGCACGTTGTGTTATCGTAGTACCCGGATGAGCATCTTGCAACGCACTAGTTGCTTGCTTCGACATATGGTAAGCTATCTGGGCAAGTTAATACGCATATCATGACTCCATCGATAACTGTGTAGTATGTGTCGCAGTCTAGTGACCATTGATGTCCTCTATTTTTGACGAATCCTGTGTATGCTAGTTTTTCGTTCATGTTGAAGTCAACTGGGACCATTGTGAATGCGTATTGTTCGCTACAGAAGCTATTTGCACCGATTTCGAGGAAGAAGTGTCCTTTATCTCCCCACTATGCGCCGAATGAGTTCTTGAGCACCCAAACGTTCTTTCCATTCTTCCTTCCGTATCCAACGAAGAGTATTTAATGGTTTCTGGCGAATGAGTCGCAAATACCAGTTAGTACTTGTCCACCTCCTGAGTAGTAGTTGAATTTATTACCCGGTTCACCACTTATTTTCATTCCGCCCACAACCGCGATTCCCCTGCTAAGATACGATTTTACGGTGTTAATTGCAACTTAATCGAACGCTTACAGCTGGTTTTCGAATATTCTTATGACCGGAACGAACTAAAACGGGCACTCGTCAGCTGAAACGGTGAGCAATTTATAGGGCAGAAGGTAGTTCTCGGCTGTTAATATAGGGGCTAAGGTGATGTTCTGGGTCCAGTTAAGTTCGTTTGTAAGGGGTTTGAAGGGGATGTTTTCGGTTAGCTCGGTTGTGTTCAGTTTCAGGTTTTCAATGCTGTTGATCACGTTCGAGAAGTCGCCGAATTCGCAGTAGCCGAACTTATTTGGTTGATTTGAAAGCAGAAATTGCTCGGAGAGGTTCAATATTGTTGATTAGTTGGCCCAGAAAGCAGATTTGGTTGTCAAGCGGAGAATCGTGTTCTCAAGGAGGGCAGTTGCAGCGAAAACGTGCGAAGCACTGCAATTAAGCTGGGACTTAGCTGCGGTGGACAGATTCGCCTCGCGCAAATCAACTGACTTCAGAATTAGCTTCAAATCGGGTAGGGAATTCTGAGATACACACGGATCGGTAGTATTAACAGAAGAAAATAACTAATTAATCGAAATTGGCGTTGTTATCTGCTCATGCAAAAGAGAATAATACAAAATCCACATTTTTAATGTGAAGTGGAAATGAAAATATAAAGCACGTAACTAAGTAAAAACACATATTTCATGAATTATCAATTCATGTTGAAGAATCGTGTTATAGAAACACACAACAATCGTAAACAAAGCGAAGATGAAAAGATTTTAAAAGAATAAAAACTAAATAACATTTATAGCTCTGATTTCACCATCTATTTAGTATATTGATTGAGTATATAAAATCTAAAAATTATCTAAAATATTTGATTTGAAAATTATAACTATTAGCGTCAAATCAAAGCAAGTTACTTGTAATAATCGCGTGTAGCGTTGCCGGTGCTATCATTTTGGGAGTAATCATTTTTGTCATTGCTTGGTTCACTTGCTGCAAAAACAAGAGACAATTTAAGAAAGCAGCCAGATCTGAGAGCATGGCTAATTAAGGCTAAAAGTTATTGGGAGTAACACTCGAGTGAAGTCGGATGCTGTATTATTTATTTTGCCGCATTTTATAGACAATACTGAGCCGCAGCTATATTTATACTTATTTATGGTTTGAAAATATTTTAAGTTTTTAAGGCGCAATAACGAGCTCATTTTTGACCAATTTATTAACACTCGTTCGACTTTCATCGTTTATATGTCTATAGAAGCTATAGTTATCACTTTGGACCTTAATAAAAGCTATTTCATAGTTTAGACGCAATAATAGAAGATCATATTTTAATAAAGAGATCCGTTAAAATTTCATTTTCTTTTAAATAGTGATCTAGATATATTATTATAATTTGTGATAATTTCTATAATTTCTTTGAAATTTACAAACCCTTAACGCAAAATTGCTGAAATGATATCTGAAATTACATTTGCGGAATCACAAATATTAATAAGTTATAAACAAGAAAACATGATGTCGTTATATATAATCAACCACACCACTCAATTAATGCGTTTCGTCGTTTCTTTTATGCTAAGTTGCTACACACCATAAGCTTCTTGTATAGACTACACCATATGTGGCACATAAAAAATCACAGACGTTACTGTTAGCTGTAATAACGCGTAATCTTGCAAGAATTTGATGTTTAATGGTTTTGAGGTATCTATGTGTCCATTCTACTCTTAGTAGTCAGACTGTAATAATAATTGTGGTCATACATGCGAATTGACCTATTAAAACGTAAATTATTCCTATTCAATGGGCGCCTCTAAAATTAACAACTCAATGAATGGAAATGTCTGGACTTGTGGAAAAGCTCCAATTCCACCTCCAAATCCCGATCCTAATCAAGGAACATCAATTTGTACCACTAATCTCAGTGGTGGTGTTATTACTGTGTATTGCCCTGTTAAATCAACGTGTACTTAAGTTTACAGATAAGATTACGGCGTTTATGTCAACGTATGTTCAATCTACGAACGCTATGATAAATCCTAATGCGACAACGAATGCCATAGTGAATGTCTATATGCTGGGGATGTAGATATTTCATTTAAGGTTGCTATTCCAGGTCAGTAGACTATTTATGAATCCGAATAATATTTGCAAGCATACTATTGTAGAGCCACTGATTTAGCGTCAAATCAAAGCAAGTTACTTGTAATAATCGCGTGTAGCGTTGCCGGTGCTATCATTTTGGGAGTAATCATTTTTGTCATTGCTTGGTTCACTTGCTGCAAAAACAAGAGACAATTTAAGAAAGCAGCCAGATCTGAGAGCATGGCTAATTAAGGCTAAAAGTTATTGGGAGTAACACTCGAGTGAAGTCGGATGCTGTATTATTTATTTTGCCGCATTTTATAGACAATACTGAGCCGCAGCTATATTTATACTTATTTATGGTTTGAAAATATTTTAAGTTTTTAAGGCGCAATAACGAGCTCATTTTTGACCAATTTATTAACACTCGTTTGACTTTCATCGTTTATATGTCTATAGAAGCTATAGTTATCACTTTGGACCTTAATAAAAGCTACTATGTTGTTATTCGTATATTATCACTATATTAGAGAATATAATTACTCTTCCTTTATTTAATGAACCCTTACAAACAAACGTATAATATCAATATATAATTTCACTTCAGAGGTCGTTCAGCGTCGGTTGGCTGAATTGGTTGTAAACGGGCGGTTCTTGGCTTTGCGCTCCTTGGACCAGTTCGGTGTGTTTCATGAATTGATCCATTTGCTCCTGAATTTGCTCGTCCTTAAGGTCTTTCAGCTGCGTTTCTTTTATTAAATGTTTAAGGTCCGTTGATGTTTGCTTTGGAACGTAGAATGTGCTCGTTCGCGCGCGCTCAATGGCTTAAAACACGAAGCTCGAGATCTGGTTCGGGAAAATGCTCTCGTTTGCAATGAACTGGTAGCACTCATCTAGAATGCACTTGGAGGAGTAATTCTGGGCGTAGCGCGCGTGCACCAGCTTCTCAAGCTGCATTTTCTGCTCTTCGGAGAGCTTGGCCGAGTAACGGGACTTGCGGAAGGTATTGTGGTAGAATTTGGCAACCCAGGACGTAGGGCGCTTCATCTTGTCACTCACTTCCTGGAATATACCGGATTTGTGCTGAATGTCTAGATCGTCGTACAGCTTGCACAAATTATCAGCCGGTATTTACTCACTACTTAAAGATAAACGTTGACTCACAGCTGCGGATAAGCACGCGTGAAAAATAGACTTCTCTTATGATGAGATTTTTTCTCGCTACATTATCTGAGGTGTGAAGATAATGAAAAATACATTTAATAAATAATTTACGCTACATACATTTATGCTACATTAATACGCAATAGAAATAAAGCAAAACCATTATTTTACAAAACAGAATTACAAGAATGTAATGTAAAATATTTTGAATAAAATATTAACGTATGTATACGTCGTCAATAATTAATTTTTCACACCTCTAATGTGTCAAATATAATTTTCAAAAGATAAACACTAAATTCTAATATTACCAAATTCATGGTTCCTTTCTAAGGTTTTAATTTTCTTCTTCTAGCAACATATATTATAGTTGTGATTTAAAAGATAATTGCTCCGAACGTAGCCTGGTGTTACTACTGAATGCGAGTGTGTTCAAGAGTCGATTTGCAAGAGTTTACCATACTGGGTCAACGCATATGTGCGCAACAGTAGATTTTAATGAAAAATTAGTAATTATAACTACCATCAGCGCATGTGCCAAGAAAAGTGTAATCTTTAAAATAGTTTGATTCGTTTTTGTAAATCGGGTGGTTAGTGGTGTGAATTAACGAATATAGAACGAAGTTTTATTTTAATATCTAATTATATTTTCTACTTTGACTGTTAATTTTGTTGGAAGAATATTGCTGGACACAAATATTTTCAAAACTACTACCCTTTTGTTAATGTGTATGAGTTTATTACATGCTATATATAGATTTTTTTCGCATACTATTTTACGAGTGAATACACTGTTTTACGCATTGTATGTTTAAGCAGTTAGATATAAAGTTATAAGAATGCCAGGTCAAGTGGTCATCTAAATATTAACCAAAACAGTGTATTAAACCACTATTTAAGAACATACAAGTTAACCACTTCTTCTCAATGATATTTGCGTTTGTGTTTGCAAAGGTTTAAACGTTAGAGTTGTAAACCAATTCGCTAGTAACTTACGAATATACTGAAAATGATGTGTCAGACTTAGTCATCTGTTCTTCGATTGCGTACTAGGTGATGCCAGACGGATCACTTCAAGTCAAAGGCATGAAATATGGCCTGTAAAACGAAGAGTCCATTAACTTTATTAAGACAGACGTCTCATCTGTTTCCAGAGTGTTTTGCATTTAAGATACTATTTGGTACCTTACGAAAGCAGGTCAGCTCATGGCTGAAGATGGAGTTGAGTTAGGAAAACTCAAATTCAAGCAAGTCCTTACTCAGCATGTTCTTGATGTTGGTAGCACGTTTGATATGGATGTAGTTTTAACCACTGAAGGATTATTCATACGAGGCGACTGCTAAGATCCAAAGTGTGGAATCGCAAATCAGACATTCGATACCTTCACAATGGTATCTTTCAGCCAGTTTACCTAGAAAATAACATCTATCCGTGTTGAATAAAGTCTCCGTAATATTTTCCTTTACTTGGAAAACGGCGATGTTTATTTAACTGGATATACCTAGAGCTTCCCTATTGCACCAGATTAAGATCGAATAAGAAAAATTGGAAGTGGAATTAAATCCGTTCAACTAGCGTGGAACGTAAAGATTGTTTAGCAAGTACTGTATTACTTGAGGGGAACCGACCTGATGATGTATTCTAGCTAACTCACTCCCAACGAATAACTGGTCAAGACTGGGGTGGTTGATTTTATATGCTCGCAACACCTTTCAATGATAACTGATTCCCACATCGAGCTATTATATGAAGATTCGATCAGAAGCAGTGGCATCGACTTATACTGCGACAGAGTTCCGACAGACCCACTTTGCATTAAAGTACACAGTTAGTCGTTAAATATAGATGATTGTCCCTAGTCAAGCACCGAACACGTATGCAAGTTGAGGAGATGCGCATAAAGCTTAATAACAGTGTAGCCAATGTAGAACAAATAGCACTTAAATTACAAAGCATCGCCGGATTGTGCCTACACGACTCCATGTGGACCGACAGATTACTTATGCTGGGCTCTTTTCTGTTAACTGAATGGCGTTTCTCAAGAGGTCCCACAGTGCTACGCGAAATATGTAAGGTCAACGACACAGATTCAACTGCAGCAATCTCAGCAAGGCTATTTCAGAGGTAATTACCTTTTCTATTTCGAGCAGCCGCAGTCCGACATTAACAAAAACAAAGTATCCGCAGGAGGTGCTGCTGGGATAGCCATCGCAGCATGCGTCGTTGTTTTCACGCTCATTTCGACCATCATCATAGTTCAACTGAAGAGAAAATCCGTACGCTCGCAAATAATGACTCAATCAACTGATTCGGTAATAACTACTGCCCAGTCTGTTGAAGCCCAGTGATCAAAAATTAATATAAAATTATAATATATTTTCTTGCTCGCATTCTAAGAATATTTCATTCCATTGTACAATACAATTCAATAGAACATGTGGAGAAAGTACAATTTATAACAGATTTGTATTCTATTATAGTTAAGTTTATAAAGCAAGAATAGTTCATATGGTAATAAACACTCACAACAGCGGCAACCGCAAATATTACATGTACAAAGAAATAATATATTTTAGATGTCACTTAGAAACAGGGTATTCTGTTTATTTCATTGAAGATAAAGTAAATTATTCTGAACTAGCTCTCTATTATAGATGTAAATGAGATATCGACCACTTGCTTCTGTTTTGACAGAATCGTCTTTCAAAAGTGACATCAAACTGCCTAGTATTCTTAACAAGTATTTGATAACAGCTCTGAATCATATATTATAATTCAAGAGCCTATTTCAAGTTGAATTAAAGTTTAACACGTTATAATCGTTTTATATTACATCATAGTGAATGTGTAAATATAGCTGAACTTAATGTGATTTGAAGTTTACGGTGAAATATGCAAAATAATATTAGAAGGCGACTTCCTGCTCGTAGCATCATATATAATTTTTTCGAGACATTTCATGTTTATGCTTTTGACATAAATAGCTTGTACGTGATTCAGCATGGCTCTGAATGCGAGTGTGTTCAAGAGTCGATTTGCAAGAGTTTACCATACTGGGTCAACGCATATGTGCGCAACAGTAGATTTTAATGAAAAATTAGTAATTATAACTACCATCAGCGCATGTGCCAAGAAAAGTGTAATCTTTAAAATAGTTTGATTCGTTTTTGTAAATCGGGTGGTTAGTGGTGTGAATTAACGAATATAGAACGAAGTTTTATTTTAATATCTAATTATATTTTCTACTTTGACTGTTAATTTTGTTGGAAGAATATTGCTGGACACAAATATTTTCAAAACTACTACCCTTTTGTTAATGTGTATGAGTTTATTACATGCTATATATAGATTTTTTTCGCATACTATTTTACGAGTGAATACACTGTTTTACGCATTGTATGTTTAAGCAGTTAGATATAAAGTTATAAGAATGCCAGGTCAAGTGGTCATCTAAATATTAACCAAAACAGTGTATTAAACCACTATTTAAGAACATACAAGTTAACCACTTCTTCTCAATGATATTTGCGTTTGTGTTTGCAAAGGTTTAAACGTTAGAGTTGTAAACCAATTCGCTAGTAACTTACGAATATACTGAAAATGATGTGTCAGACTTAGTCATCTGTTCTTCGATTGCGTACTAGGTGATGCCAGACGGATCACTTCAAGTCAAAGGCATGAAATATGGCCTGTAAAACGAAGAGTCCATTAACTTTATTAAGACAGACGTCTCATCTGTTTCCAGAGTGTTTTGCATTTAAGATACTATTTGGTACCTTACGAAAGCAGGTCAGCTCATGGCTGAAGATGGAGTTGAGTTAGGAAAACTCAAATTCAAGCAAGTCCTTACTCAGCATGTTCTTGATGTTGGTAGCACGTTTGATATGGATGTAGTTTTAACCACTGAAGGATTATTCATACGAGGCGACTGCTAAGATCCAAAGTGTGGAATCGCAAATCAGACATTCGATACCTTCACAATGGTATCTTTCAGCCAGTTTACCTAGAAAATAACATCTATCCGTGTTGAATAAAGTCTCCGTAATATTTTCCTTTACTTGGAAAACGGCGATGTTTATTTAACTGGATATACCTTGAGCTTCCCTATTGCACCAGATTAAGATCGAATAAGAAAAATTGGAAGTGGAATTAAATCCGTTCAACTAGCGTGGAACGTAAAGATTGTTTAGCAAGTACTGTATTACTTGAGGGGAACCGACCTGATGATGTATTCTAGCTAACTCACTCCCAACGAATAACTGGTCAAGACTGGGGTGGTTGATTTTATATGCTCGCAACACCTTTCAATGATAACTGATTCCCACATCGAGCTATTATATGAAGATTCGATCAGAAGCAGTGGCATCGACTTATACTGCGACAGAGTTCCGACAGACCCACTTTGCATTAAAGTACACAGTTAGTCGTTAAATATAGATGATTGTCCCTAGTCAAGCACCGAACACGTATGCAAGTTGAGGAGATGCGCATAAAGCTTAATAACAGTGTAGCCAATGTAGAACAAATAGCACTTAAATTACAAAGCATCGCCGGATTGTGCCTACACGACTCCATGTGGACCGACAGATTACTTATGCTGGGCTCTTTTCTGTTAACTGAATGGCGTATCTCAAGAGGTCCCACAGTGCTACGCGAAATATGTAAGGTCAACGACACAGATTCAACTGCAGCAATCTCAGCAAGGCTATTTCAGAGGTAATTACCTTTTCTATTTCGAGCAGCCGCAGTCCGACATTAACAAAAACAAAGTATCCGCAGGAGGTGCTGCTGGGATAGCCATCGCAGCATGCGTCGTTGTTTTCACGCTCATTTCGACCATCATCATAGTTCAACTGAAGAGAAAATCCGTACGCTCGCAAATAATGACTCAATCAACTGATTCGGTAATAACTACTGCCCAGTCTGTTGAAGCCCAGTGATCAAAAATTAATATAAAATTATAATATATTTTCTTGCTCGCATTCTAAGAATATTTCATTCCATTGTACAATACAATTCAATAGAACATGTGGAGAAAGTACAATTTATAACAGATTTGTATTCTATTATAGTTAAGTTTATAAAGCAAGAATAGTTCATATGGTAATAAACACTCACAACAGCGGCAACCGCAAATATTACATGTACAAAGAAATAATATATTTTAGATGTCACTTAGAAACAGGGTATTCTGTTTATTTCATTGAAGATAAAGTAAATTATTCTGAACTAGCTCTCTATTATAGATGTAAATGAGATATCGACCACTTGCTTCTGTTTTGACAGAATCGTATCGTATGGCAATTACTATCACCCTATTTATAATATCAAATTTAAACTATATTTACAATTTAAGAATTAATTTTGATTAATCAACTTCTAATTTTGGAAAGATGAGTTTTATTAACTATTAGCAAATGTTTTATTAAAAGAAATTATTCAAAGAAATTTGAACTAATAAATAATGTTCTAGTTTAGAAATTAGTGTAGTAAATAGGGGTGGTTTTGGTGCGCAAATTGCGAACCAAAATTATGATTTTTTATAATTATATTATAAATTTCAAATAATTTCAATATAATACGCTATATTTCAAGATAATATAGTTATATATAAGCTATATATAATATAGTTTAAATTATGTAAATATACTAGTTAGCGTAATATAAATACATTTTTTTAAGAATCGTTGTTGGAGTGAAAAAGTAAGATTTTTATATTAATTATTTTATATATGTTTTATATAGCGTAAACTTAAATATATTGATAAATTATTCGCTTAAACAGCTTTTAAACTCATTTTGCAAAATTAATTATTGTTAATTTAGTTTACAAATTTCGAAGTGAAATATAATTTTTATACAACTGTATATTTATCAATTATATGAACATATATAAATTTGCGAACCAAAGACGAAATACGTGCGCAAAATGTTACTTGACTAAATTTCTGATTTATGTGTAAATAACAGACATAATTGTGACAATTGTGTTTCTAAGTCATTACTGAAATAAATATATAAAATAGTGGTGATAATGTATTAATATCAATAAAATAAGCAAGAATATAGACTAAATTAATCTAAACTACACTGAAAATAATAACTCATAAATATTAAGAAAAATTTTTAATTATATTATGTCTTAAAACTCTATTTGAAGCTAATTATGAATATTGATAATGAGATTATATTATAGCTATGTAAAATAATATTATTATATATACTTTTTCGTTGGTGGTGTGGAGTTTAGTGTTGGCATTTCCACAAAAAAACCAAATTAATGAAAATGATATTAAAAGTTTCAAATCTTTTCATTTCACGCCGAGGTTTTTTACTCTGTGAAAAAATCAGGATTACCTTTAAATCAACGTTAATGGTATAAATAGAGCCACATCTTTAAACGTATTATTATAATAAAATTATATATAATTCCAAACATCAGATGTAAGACATTGTTGGCATGATCGTGGGTTATTTCGCGCTGACCTTGGGCTTTGCGTTAATCTTCTGCTTCATATTGGCCTGTGTGACTTTCTTCGTTCCCTTCTTAGTAGCTTTCGTTTTCTTCTTCTTGCAGCAAATAATGGTTGTGGTTAAAACTATAATAGCTCCAAGGGCGGCTGGAACGGCGATGATGATAATGTTCATGCTTCCGGATTTGTTCACGCACTGACCGTTCTTGTTCTGCTTCGTTCCGCACGAGACAACGCATTTCTTGCTCTAGTTAACCAGTTCGTAGAATGTGCAGTTGTCTTAACAAATGTTTATTGAACCGTCTTCCTTGTAAAATTCGCAGAAACCGGTGCATTAGTTGTTCTTCTTTAGGAAGTTGTTCGGGGCTGAGCAGGAATCGATGCAGAACATTGAGTTATCGTTCGAGGAATTCAAAACGAAGTACTTTTCGCACTGTTCAGTGCAAGTTAAGACGTTATTCTGGATTGTGTATGCGCTAGACTGGCAACGAGTGGTGCAGAGACCAGAATCGGAGAATGGGAGTGAAGCTGGGCACTAATCAACGCAAATCTTTGAGTCAGATGAGGCATTAGTCACGTAATAATTTAGACACAAAGGCTGACAAACGTTAATACTGTCAATAATTGCGTAGGCACCTGAAGGACAGCGAATTGAGCACAGCCCTGACTCAGAATACGGAGCAGTAGTTGGGCACTTAGAAAGGCACTGCTTTGAATTACTGTTAGAAGCGTTAATCAAATAAAGAGAACACGAATCTTAACAAAATAGTGTTTAATCCTAACCGTTTATTAACTGATACGAGCCAGAAGTACACCTGGAAACACAAGCTCCGGTTTCATAATATGGAATAGCTTCTGGACAAGTGGTTATGCATTACTTTGAATTAGAATTGGATGTATTTGTTATATATAATCCTGAACAGGAAGAAACACAAATCAAATCCAGACCAGATGCTTAATATGCTCCAGACGAGCATCTTGTTACACAAGAAGAAGTATCTTTGTATGGAGAAGTTGATGGACAAGAACCAAGACATTCTTAACCACTTACAAGCGAGCCGGCTTGGCATGAATCAACACATTGCTTGGAATTAGAGTTGGAAGCGTTGGTCACGAAGACCTTCGCGCAAGCGCCTTGACAAATTAAAGAGCCGGCAGAATTGGAGTAGTTTCCAGAGGCGCACCTAGCTGAGCAGAGACCGGCGTCGGAATAGGGAGTCACGGCAGGACAGGACGGAAGACACTGCTTCGAGTTGGAGTTCGAGGCGTTCAAAACGTAGAACGTGCAGGACGCCTGACACATGAGAGTTTGTGGGCCGGTCACGACCGAATACGAGCCAGAAGTACACTTGGCCACGCACGCTCCTGTTTCGTAGTAGGGAGTGAGGGCTGGACAGACGGTGATGCACTGCTGCGAGTTTTAATTCGAGATATTCGTGATGTACATTCCAGAACAAGAGGCGACACAGTTAAAGTTGGAGCCAGAAATCTGATAGGCTCCAGATGAGCATCTGGCCACGCACGAAGTGGCGTCTTTGTACGGAGTTGCGGCCGGACAGGAGCTGAGACACTCTTGACCGCTTGTCAGCTGTCCCGTTTGGCAGGCGTCCACGCACTGCTTGGAATTCTGGTTGGAGGCGTTCGTCACGAAGAACTTGGGACAGGCTCCCTGACAGACGAAAGATCCGGTCGCGTTCGAGTAGTTTCCAGAACCACAACGAGCGGAGCAAAGACCTGAATCCGAATACGGGGCGGTGGTGGGGCACGACGGCAGGCACTGCTTGGAGTCTTAGTTGGAGGAGTTGAGAACGTAAAGAGCACAAGAAGCCTGGCACGTCAACACGTTAACGGTAGCCAATACGATCGAATAGGCTCCAGAAGTGCATCTGGAAACGCACGCGCCGGTTTCATAGTACGGAGTCGCGTCCGGGCACTGGGTGATGCACTGCTTCGAATTCAAGTTGGAGGCGTTCGTGATGAACATGCCCGTGCAGGAGGAAATGCAGGTTAAATTCGAGCCGGCCGCCAGATAAGCTCCGGTCGCGCATCTTCCGACGCAGGCCGTGGAGTCATTGAACGGTGCGATGGCCGGGCAGGCAGAGAGGCACTCCTGAGTACTCGTCACTTGACCGGCTTGGCATGAATCAACACATTGCTTGGAATTAGAGTTGGAAGCGTTGGTCACGAAGAACTTCGCGCAAGCGCCTTGACAAAGTAAAGAGCCGGCAGAATTGGAGTAGTTTCCAGAGGCGCACCTAGCTGAGCAGAGACCCGCGTCGGAATAGGGAGTCGAGGCAGGACAGGACGGAAGGCACTGCTTCGAGTTGGAGTTCGAGGCGTTTAAAACGTAAAACGTGCAGGAGGCCTGACACATGAGAGTTTGTGGGCCGGTCACGACCGAATACGAGCCAGAAGTACACTTGGCCACGCACGCTCCTGTTTCGTAGTAGGGAGTGAGGGCTGGACAAACGGTGATGCACTGCTGCGAGTTTTAATTCGAGACGTTCGTGATGTACATTCCAGAACAAGAAGCCACGCAGTTAAAGTTGGAGCCAGAAATCTGATAGGCTCCAGATGAGCATCTGGCCACGCACGAAGTGGCGTCTTTGTACGGAGTTGCGGCCGGACAGGAGCTGAGACACTCTTGACCGCTTGTCAGCTGTCCCGTTTGGCAGGCGTCCACGCACTGCTTGGAATTCTGGTTGGAGGCGTTCGTCACGAAGAACTTGGGACAGGCTCCCTGACAGACGAAAGATCCGGTCGCGTTCGAGTAGTTTCCAGAACCACAACGGACGGAGCAAAGACCTGAATCCGAATACGGGGCGGTGGTGGGGCACGACGGCAGGCACTGCTTGGAGTCTTAGTTGGAGGAGTTGAGAACGTAAAGAGCACAAGAAGCCTGGCACGTCAACACGTTAACGGTAGCCAATACGATCGAATAGGCTCCAGAAGTGCATCTGGAAACGCACGCGCCGGTTTCATAGTACGGAGTCGCGTCCGGGCACTGGGTGATGCACTGCTTCGAATTCAAGTTGGAGGCGTTCGTGATGAACATGCCCGTGCAGGAGGAAATGCAGGTTAAATTCGAGCCGGCCGCCAGATAAGCTCCGGTCGCGCATCTTCCGACGCAGGCCGTGGAGTCATTGAACGGTGCGATGGCCGGGCAGGCAGAGAGGCACTCCTGAGTACTCGTCACTTGACCGGCTTGGCATGAATCAACACATTGCTTGGAATTAGAGTTGGAAGCGTTGGTCACGAAGAACTTCGCGCAAGCGCCTTGACAAATTAAAGAGCCGGCAGAATTGGAGTAGTTTCCAGAGGCGCACCTAGCTGAGCAGAGACCCGCGTCGGAATAGGGAGTCGAGGCAGGACAGGACGGAAGGCACTGCTTCGAGTTGGAGTTCGAGGCGTTTAAAACGTAAAACGTGCAGGAGGCCTGACACATGAGAGTTTGTGGGCCGGTCACGACCGAATACGAGCCAGAAGTACACTTGGCCACGCACGCTCCTGTTTCGTAGTAGGGAGTGAGGGCTGGACAAACGGTGATGCACTGCTGCGAGTTTTAATTCGAGACGTTCGTGATGTACATTCCAGAACAAGAAGCCACGCAGTTAAAGTTGGAGCCAGAAATCTGATAGGCTCCAGATGAGCATCTGGCCACGCACGAAGTGGCGTCTTTGTACGGAGTTGCGGCCGGACAGGAGCTGAGACACTCTTGACCGCTTGTCAGCTGTCCCGTTTGGCAGGCGTCCACGCACTGCTTGGAATTCTGGTTGGAGGCGTTCGTCACGAAGAACTTGGGACAGGCTCCCTGACAGACGAAAGATCCGGTCGCGTTCGAGTAGTTTCCAGAACCACAACGGACGGAGCAAAGACCTGAATCCGAATACGGGGCGGTGGTGGGGCACGACGGCAGGCACTGCTTGGAGTCTTAGTTGGAGGAGTTGAGAACGTAAAGAGCACAAGAAGCCTGGCACGTCAACACGTTAACGGTAGCCAATACGATCGAATAGGCTCCAGAAGTGCATCTGGAAACGCACGCGCCGGTTTCATAGTACGGAGTCGCGTCCGGGCACTGGGTGATGCACTGCTTCGAATTCAAGTTGGAGGCGTTCGTGATGAACATGCCCGTGCAGGAGGAAATGCAGGTTAAATTCGAGCCGGCCGCCAGATAAGCTCCGGTCGCGCATCTTCCGACGCAGGCCGTGGAGTCATTGAACGGTGCGATGACCGGGCAGGCAGAGAGGCACTCCTGAGTACTCGTCACTTGACCGGCTTGGCATGAATCAACACATTGCTTGGAATTAGAGTTGGAAGCGTTGGTCACGAAGAACTTCGCGCAAGCGCCTTGACAAATTAAAGAGCCGGCAGAATTGGAGTAGTTTCCAGAGGCGCACCTAGCTGAGCAGAGGCCGGCGTCGGAATAGGGAGTCGAGGCAGGACAGGACGGAAGGCACTGCTTCGAGTTGGAGTTCGAGGCGTTTAAAACGTAAAACGTGCAGGAGGCCTGGCACATGAGAGTTTGTGGGCCGGTCACGACCGAATACGAGCCAGAAGTACATCTTAAAACACAAGCGCCAGTTTCATAATAGGGTGTAGCATCTGGACATTTGTTTTAACATTAATTGCTTCCAGATAAAACTATTGGATAAGTTGGTGGGCATGTGTCATAGCAATCCACCTTTGCGCTTATGTTCGTGAAATAGTTATCGCAATCTAAAGTGTAAGTTAATCCTCTCTTAAGAGTTCCTCTTGAGTATGGAGTAGTTTCGGTCATATCAAAATACTTTGGAATCGAGGTGTAGGCAAATTACTCGCTGCAATAGCTGTTCTTTCCGATTTCAAAGAAAAAGAAACCTTTGTCTCCCCACCATTCACCCCAAGAATTTTTGATTACCCAAACATCTTTTCCACCTTTCTTTCCGTAACCAACCAAAGTTACGGCGTGATCCATAGCCCAAGTAGGACATGGATTGTGCAAAATAGCACCACCTCTATAATTCTAGAAAACTGTTTAAGGAGTTCCTGAACCGACCAACATGGAAATAGCAACTGCAATACCTCTGGATAAGTAAGATTTCAAAGTAGCAATAGTTGTTGCGTTGAAAGTTGAAGCATCATCATCAAATATTTTAACAACTGGGGTTACTTTAGCTGCTTAATTACACCAAGCTGCATATAACCCAGAATTATTGAAAAGCTTGATTGGAAGTAATTAGTTATCAGCCGCGAGTTTCGTTGGAAGATAAATACCGGCCTTCCAGTTCGCTTCATTGGCGGCATATGCATATGGATAATTATCATTTAATTCTACAGTTGGAATTGGATTTCTAGGAGGGGTCAATTGCTATTTATTTCCAGGAACCATGATATACGTTTCTATTACGAAATTACCACCTCCACAATAAGAACAGCTATCACAAATTGAATTAGATAAAAGATACTGTTCTGATAAGTTCAATGTTAATGCGTCTGCTTTAGCTTGCCAAAACGTATTCAAATTCTTTTTATCTCTCAAAACACCATTTTCCATTATTGCCATCGTTTGGAACGCGTAACAGCATCCACAAAGACCTTGGGCTTTCGTTGGAGTCATGAGCCCCATTTCTCTAAGATCCACTGATGGGTGAATAGTTCCAAGATCTGGTAATGGATTCACAGCCGAACAATAATCGTTTCTAACTGCTTTCATTTAGTAGAGGCCACCACTTTATTTTTAAACGGGCCTATCAACATACGAGTCCATCATCTGAACCAAGCCTATTGGAAGGTTTGGATCAGTTTTCAACAGTTCAACCACTTTCAAAAAGTTTGAACAAAAGATATCAAAGTGCATTTTTTCATCTTCTTGGTAGGTCTTGTTGAAGGTTTATTTATACAAAACAAAGCCTTCTTCGCATGAGAGCTTCGTTAGCTCGAGCTGAGCGCAATGAATAATTGAAAGAAGCATATAAATATTGGAGTGAACTGCTATGTTATGTGCTAGAATTTTAACGATTAGTGTGTGTTATAAAACTTTTATGATCTTAAAAGATTAAATTATAAATAATAAATTGAGATTAATACACAGTGTGTATAATACACAGTGTGTATTATCTGTGGGTCAAGATCCCGAAATCCGGAGCGCAGGGGAGGCAGTTTTCCCCATGATTTTGAGGATTTTTCTTAAAATACGCGATTAGAGCGGGTCAGGTCCAGATTCCCGGTAGGAAAATGAAAGTCCAAACCTGGAATCGAGTGTCCTCCGTGTTTACAGTAGGAAAAATATCGAAAGCGGAATTGATTAATTTAATTTTGACCGTGATACGGATTTTGAAAATTTCAAGGCGGCAATTATGTAGGGACCAAGCAACGAAATGAAACTTTGAGCAAGCAAATACGTCAAGTCGCGTGCTAATATGCTTGCCAGGCAGTGAAAGCCGGAGGTCCAAGATGGTCGCCGAGCATTTCCCCTTGCTTTCCCTACAAATTGCTACCAAAAGAACGACCAGAGAGGGCGAAGTCCAAGTTCCCTACCAGAAAAGTAAGCCCGACCCTCCAAAACAGACCCTCCTCCGTGTTTACAGTAGGAAATCTGCACTTCTCAAAATATTGTCCCTCAAAAGCAAGCGAAAAGCGAACAAGGCGGCCAAAAGCAAGGCCCAGAGGCAAAAGCAAGGGAGAAAAACTAGTTGGTACCTAATTCCAACCCGGAATCTAGACACCAGGCAGCGAAAACGCGAGTTCCAACTCCCAATCCCAGGAAGAGATTTCCAAAAGTTAACATGAATCTCGACAAGGCGCAGATATCTCGAGATGCAGCAAACATAGAATTTTCTAATATTCACCAAAATACTCATCAAGTACCTGTATTTACCGTAGACCAATGTCATTACTTTCACTCCAATCGACCCTCCAAAAATGCCCAGGCGCCGTTATCTCGACAACCAGACCACTTAGAGAGCTCCAATATGGCTCAAACTCCACCAAATTAAAATCTAAGTAACATAGACCCAACTCACTTTTGCCTCAAACTTTCATGTAAACACACTAAATTATCAAAAACCACCAAACTACCCCACACAGCGCCAAAACCAATAGTCCCAAAATTACAATAAATCACACTATAAAAAGTATGTGACCGAATCTTAAAAACGATTTAATGACAACTATTGCAGCCGCGCCATCCCCAGCAACTTACCAGATCCACTCCATTTCAGCCTCCACAAATGCCCAGGCTCCAAATATACGGCCCACAGGCATGCCCCAAGGCTCCCAGTATGACCAAACTGACCCAAATTAAAATTCCCACCACTTAGGTCTCGACGCTAAATCTCGACATCGGATTCGGTTCCAGTCACTTTCCTTCCACAAAACAGCAACATACGGCCCCAGTACACCTCCTGATTTTTCCCAGAAACGACCCAAAAATCACGGGTACAAATTAGATGTGCCCAGAAGTCGGACTCAAATCCAATCCAGTGAACCGAATTTTTACAGTTATCACTATCATAATAAGCCCTACACTTTTCAGACAAAGTCAAAAAGACCCCAGTTGACAATGTACAGTTTGAAGGCGTTCACCTGTACTTTTGCATATCCCGACAGAGCTCCTTCTATCTTAGCCACCTGATACTTTCACGCTTTTCCGGGAATCCACAGAAAGTTTCTGTCACAAATATGTTAGGTCAGAGTATTGCATCCAGATATATGAATAACTCAAAACAATATAGCCATCAATAGAACCTTCACCAAAATTGGCTAGAGTTATTTGGGTTCGATTCATTGTCAAAGAAACTGTACTGAAAAATTTGCCTTTTCGATGGGTGGATAGTCCTTACTTTTCTCATATTGCTAAGTTCGACATCAGCAAAACATAGTTGATAAGAGAAGTGCACCACTTTGCTCAAGAGATTCAATTATCTTAATTTAGCAGTTACAACAAAAAAGTAGTTACATACGCTACTTTAATTTCTGATGGTGTAACAACTAGTTAAGGTAAATAAGTGCTTGCTTTTCTCCTCAGAACGAAAAACTAGATGCATTTTCTAGGTCTTTCAGAGACTGATTAGTCTCACAATGCAGTCTGGATCGCTAGCGAGCTCAAAGCCAAAATTGACATGTTAAGAAAAGATCACAACATTGTAGTGACGTGCTGTTGTCAAGATGGAGCGAGTTCCAATATAAAAGCAATTAAACTACTTAACGGCGAAACTGAAGATTATAATGATCTTACTGCTGAAGATGTTTTAAAAACCTAGCTTACTGAAGGTAAAGTAGTTATGAGCAGATGCACAGCTCATGTGATGAACCTGATTCTAAAGGACTACATCAAGCTGTTCTCATGTAAAAAATGGATTGATGATATTGCGAAATTGAATGGTGTTCAAATATCTGTTTGCGAAACTCGATGGACAAGTTTTAACAATGCTATAGAAAAGATTCAGAGGTTTATTCCAAATAACACAAACCAAGATGACATCTATCTTCAGAAAATACATCAAGACATGGAAATCATTCGTTTAGTTACTTTGGCGACTGTTGAATTAGAAGGAAATTATGTTAATGTTATCCAAGTAGAAAAAACTGTGAAAAAACTAAAATAAGAGTTGAAAAATATGCAAGCCAAATTTGGATTGACTCAACGAATATATTAAGCTAGATAGTTTTTAAAAAAGAGAGAAACCGACTACAGTGGTGGGCCCTCGAAATGCTTTTTTGAATTAGGAAGAAGAATGAAGTTTGTTATTTGAATCTTACTTATATCACTGCCCGGCTCAATAATGAGTGTGTTCTCCCTCCTCATCAATACACTCATTAACTCTATTTACTATTGATTTGTAAAGTGCTTCAATCACATCAAGGCCTGGTTGAGCCTTGGATAGCTGTGCTACAATAATTAACGTATATAACTCTGTATATACTTCAATAATAAGTTTCAACTTTACCTAACGTTGTATAATTTAACAATCAAGAAAATTGATTTCTCATTATGAAATGGAAGTGGAAGATCATAAGTAAAATAACTGTTGTTTTAGAGTAGCATCAATATATTATTTAATGCTGGGCCCGACTAACCCACTTGATTCCATTCTTCCAGAAACAAAAATGCATTCATTATTTGAATATTGAGAATGAAAGCGACTGTAACTACCTGAATTATAATTCTAATTAAGCGAAGTACCAATACTTCATCTTGCGCTCCCGGTTGAGATTGAAAGAAAAAGTCCTCCATTGTTTTTCGTGATTAAGAAATACCTAAAATCGTTCAGATTGACCCAGTTGAAGATGAACACCGAGGTCCTCTGCAGGTCCAGTGCTTGCGCTACTAGTTATAAATTACATATTGCGTCCGTATACCAATCATTGGATCCTCTTATTCTTTTCTCCAATCAGGCTTAACTACCATATATTTTCGAGATAAAATCTTTCATAAATTAGTTTTGTTGACTAAACGTAGAAATTACACAGGGACATCTTAAACAAGTGATATAACTAGTTCAGATTGGTACAATATTTTATGAATTCATCCGTTGGACCCAGAAATGAAGAGAATACAAACGCTTCAGAACTGCCTAAGTTTGTTAAGTGAATTAGTTGACCTTCCCTAAACATCTTCTACCGCGTTTATTTTGTCATTGCCGTCCTTTTATTGCATGTGGTAATTTCTATTTTTCCTTTTTGGAATATTAAATACCGACTTTGAATAGTCGATTATGGTCTAATACGATCGAAATCATATTTTTGGCCCTCTTGTGTTAATGAGTAGTTCATGAATAATCTCCAACTTGAGATTATTTATTGGAATTTGTCATCCGCATTAGAAGTGGCAAAATATTTTAATATATAATTACTCACATAGTAAACAAGAAAAAGCAATTCCACCTCCCATAACTGTATATTGATACACATTTGAATATAGTCAGGTTTTTGAATGCTTTAGATCCTGCTGGAGAAGTTTAATTTAATGAATTGAATAACTTAAGCAAAATTGTAGGAAAATTGTTTTATTCCAATTACTTAGAAATGAAGTCGTACGAAATTTTTATGTAACGATCATAACTATTTGAACGTGCATAATAGTTTGATACTTAGTTAAAAGGCAAATTTTCTGATTATATCAACTATTTATTAAATGTTTGGGTTGATAATGAATAAATTATTACTTTTCTACAAAAAGTAGAGGTAATGTCTGTAACAAGTTGTGGTATTGAAAGAGTGTTTTCGTTTTTCCACCGCACTACATCGCACTTTCTCAGGAAATAAATAACTCCCAAAACTTTGAATGCCATGTCTTATATATATGTTGATAAAATTCAACCTGAAATGCAATAATGGAAAATGAACAAATCTTTGATTCCAGATAAGTCATTCTAAAAGTATATGGATATTTATGATTGCCCAGAAACAGAACCTGATGAAAATAGCGAAATTAATGACGCCGATGCTGAAGACAATGAGGAATTTTGATTTGTCGTAAGTGCAACGACATTTAATCTATATATATGATATATATAATATTATAGTTGTGTTAATGGGACGCCATTCATAACAATCAAAAACCGTCAAATAACCGTCACTTTCAACATTAAAATTCAACAACCGCGATTTGTTTGTCGCCAAAAACCGGCGTGACGACGGTTTTTAATCAAAATGGGACACCTTAATACACACGACGTAAATACATTATATATTTAATACCAATGTTAAAATAATAAAATAAAATAGTGTGTTTTTTCTTAACTATATACTTATCCTGTATTAGTTGTAGAAGAGAGATTTCCAAAAAGTTATAGTATACCTGTACTAAATTATTTGAATATGTGTCATTTACTATGTAATTCAAAAACCTTCACTATGAATTATGTACAAATATAATGCGAACACCAAGCTCCAGAAAGACGACATGGTCATCATCAAGAGAATCCACTTCAAGCAGAACGGAAAGGTGCTCAGCGACGGAATCGGCATCGCCAGAGCCTCGGACCCGAAGGGCATGCCCTACATGTTCATCGGCGCCTTCGAGCTCGGCGAGACCAACTTCGAGGGCCTCGTGTTCTGGCTCAGAGACCCGGGTGACTGCATCATGATGGTAGAGTGAGAAATTATCTGTAACAGTTACATGATACTTATCTGCATGAATTACTTAAATATCTATTTTCTACATTGTCTAAATGATAAAAAATATTTTATCGCGTATTTCTGTTAGATAGAAAAGTTACTGGTAGAATAATGACATCATAGGTAAAATAACAGTTATAGATAAGCAATATTAATACCATATCTAAATGAATATTTCGCGTTACACGAAGTCACACGAAGTATTGGGCGGGCTATAAATCACAATGATCACATCAGTTAAATAAATCCGAGGTCGTACGCGTGCACGACGCTGTTTTCCACCGCGTCTTCCGTGACGGTGGTGGTCATGCTCGTGAAGGACTTGGAGTCCATCTCGCCCATGTTTTGTATGTTTTGTGTCGGAACGACTTGAAGGCGCACCTCTTCGAGGAACATCGAAAGCGGAGTCGCGCATCTGTCGTCGAAGCTGAAGTCGAGCGGAGGCTGCACGGCCGAGGACGTCCGGGACTTCTGGCCGAACTGCAACGCGGTGGGCGTCTGTCTGTGGGTCTGGTCGAAGCACGGAGCTGTGATCACCTGTTGTGGCTTTAGGGCTCTCATTTCAATGCTGGAAAAGTGTGGTGGAGCGGAATTAAATATAAAGCGCACGCAAATGCATCCGCGTGGACTTTTGGATTTAGAATAATACACTACAGGTCAAACGACATTCAATTTGCACCAATCCAGAAACTATCAATCATTCCATACTGCATATTTCTATGACACAGTGTATAGAAAATGAGTATACAAAATAAGTCAGTTACTTTTTAAGAAACCAAAATATTTAAAACAGTTTAATTCAATATAATGTTTAGAAAAATGTTTTAAAATGTTTATGCATTCTATATACGCTATGTTGTTTCATAGTATAGATGTTTAGCGATGTACCAAAAGATCTGTGATATATCCCAGAAACGATCAATCATTCCGTAACGCATTAGATATACTACTTTAAATCAAATGGAATGCATGTGGACCCAGTTTGACTAATTCCATACACATTTAGACAAATCAAATTGAAATTTAATCCATTCCGATGTAAGCACAGCATCTCACTCGAAATCCACCAGCCTGCAGTTCTTCAGCTCTCTGGCCCGCTTTATGATCTCCTCGCGGGCCTTCCGCATCTGGTTCTGCCTCAGGTGCTGGAGGAGCGTCTGGCAGAACACTTTCGTCTGCTCCTCGAAGTCGCCTTTGATCTTCTCCAGCTCTTGCCGTCGTTATTTGTCTTTGTTGTCGCATACTTGCTTGAACTGCAGGATGTCTTTATCGTAGTTGTCGATCGTTTTCTTGCAGTTCTGGGCGGCTTCGACGAGCTTCTTCACCTGTTCTTCTTTGAGGGCTATTTTCTGCTCCATGGTCTTGTAGATCTTCGCGTGGTCTTCCCGGAGGCTACTCAGCTCGAATTCTCTGTTGAGCACGATTATTTTTTAAACGTTCATCTTTTCAACCAGATCCGCTAGTTATTGATCATAGGTGATTATTTTTTAGTCGCATTCTGCTTACTCAAGTAGTCGCGTTTGGTGGGCGTCCTCGAGCAGTTTCTTGTAGCTAGCCAGTTCCTCGAGTGTTTGAGCGTGTTGTTGATCAGAAAGTTCAATTTTGTTCAGCAAATCGCCAATTTGAAGCTCAAGTGTGGCTGTTTGGCTGCAGTTCTGGGCTGAGATTTGTTATAAGTCGTGGATCTGGGCCAGGTATTGATTCGATTTGTTTTACTGTAAAGATATTTCGTCGCAGATGCTCTGGTTTTCGTTCATTAGTTCGTCGTTTTATAATTGCAACTCTTCAGACTTCTATTTTTATTAAGATAGTTACGTTTCAAGAACTTTAACTATTTGGACGAAGTTTTGAACAGCTTACTTCTACACCAGCAGCTCGCTTTCCAGAGACTCGCACTTTTGCACTTTCTAGAATTATTCTGAGGTGAGTTCTTGTATTTACTTTTTATAGGTGCTGATTTATTCTTAATATAAAACAGCAGCTTGTTTCAGTTGTTACTGTTCATCTTTGAGCGCTTCCACCATTTTCAGGTCCGTTTGTAGAATTTACAGATCGTTGTGTTACTCAGTAATTTTTTGTTGTAGCTCTGGTATTTACACGCACGTTTATTATAAGTTAGCATTTAGCAATTTGTAGTTTTCTAATTATTCTTTCACTGAATTTTGTTCTTGAATCTGTTCCGTTAGGTATTTGTTCTGGTTGCGCAGCTCAATAATAACGTCATATAGTTATTTTACTCGGTCAGTACAAAACTAATTGGTGCAAGTTTGTGATTATTTTGAAGTGTTTTAGATATTTGAATTTTAAAGCTAGCTTCGAAGCTATTCGTTTTCAGTTGCTAATGTTTGTATGCTATCTCTGGCTTTTTACAACAATAATTTATTATTATTCGTTTGCAATTGAGAAGTTGATAAATCTTGATTTCTCATTTTGAAGTGGTGGTAATATTTATTCAGTTTATACGCAATATTTATATGTTACCACTTCATATTTAGGAATGCAAAATTTTGATACAGTAATACTAATGAACAAAAATTTAATGGAACAAATCAAGCAACTCTAAATTGAAAATGCAGAATTAAAATCTACAGCTCCTTTGTAACAGTCGTAATTAGATGACGATAAGAAAACATAATTATTACAAAAAGCTAGAAACACATTAAAATAACTGAGTAGTGAAAATGAGCAGCTTAAAATCGAAATCTCATAAATTAAACTGTAAAATGTGACACATCCAAACTATGAAAAATTGTTATTTGATTATTAATCAATAACTCGCTAAAACTAGCAATTAAAAGAATAGTTAGCTGAAAAAGATTTAAGCCTATTTAAAAGCTAATAATTTATACATAATCCAGAATAAAAACTTACAGATCTTATTTCGCAATATACGTAATAAATACAAATAATGGCTGAAAAGAACAGAGTGCTTGAAGAAACTAAACAAACTTAATATAGTTCACCAAATAATAATTTTGAGGTGCTAGATTTGAAAAACTGCCTTCACAAGGCCGAATGTGAAATATAGCGACTTCGTGAAGTAGAAATAGAGAATATAAGAATTACAACAGAAAATTCTTAGCTTTATAATTAAACTCGAGAGTTTAAAAGACAAGTTGAAGAAATGTAAAATAATGACATCGGTTTACAAAAAGAATTATAATAATCAAATAAATTGATGCAAGAAATATAACCCAGATTGGATCAAGCAGAAAACAGAGTCTCGCAACTTTAAGATGAAATATAGTAGTTATTGAGAACAAATTCGGATTTAACCAAAGATTATTCTAAAAGCTAGCAGGACTTCATTTAATTGCAAAATTAAGTTGAAATTAATACAAAATCTAGCGAAAAGCAGATTTCTGCTGTTTAAGAAGACCTATAGTTATCAAATTAGCAGCGTTAGCAATTAAATCAGTAGATTTCTCAGTTGCAAGACGAAAATCAGCAACTAAGGAATCAAATCTCAGTTAACGTGTCAAACACGCAAATTCTTGAGTAATAGCTTAGAAATTCTGAGTAAAATGCTAATAATTTTGAAAACCGGGTGAAAGAGCTGAACATCCAAACCGCATTGCAAAACCAGCAAATACAAGACCAATAAACCCAGTTTGAGCACACTATACGGGAAAAACAGGACCTTCAAATTCAGCTTCAAACTGTATAGGAAAAGTACCTCCAAATGAACACATCCTATTAAAAGCAGCTTGGACTAAACGAAGAAAGTAAGTAAACCATTAACGACCTCGAACTGGCCCTGAGAGAGAAACTATCCGAACTCAGTTAACTTAAACAGCTTTTAGATTAATCCGTTGTTCAAGTTCAGTCTTCAACTGAGGAAATACAGAACCTGAAAAAGAAACTTTAAACGGTAAAATCAGATTCAAGTGAAAACTAAACAGCTCTTGAATAGTCCCGATTATTAGTTGAGCAGCTCCAATAAAGCTTCGGGGTTCAAATTCAGGAGAAGAACCAGATAATAGTCAAGCAATCAGACGAATAGGTTCAATTACTAGCATAAATAAGGCAAATAACGCGCTTGTTCGGCGAAATGGGCTCTATAATCGACGTTGAGGACTCGTAACAGCAGAAGCCGTCCGAATTCGTTCAAAAGCTGCTTTTTAAATTACGTTAGTATAAAGAGGAGCAATAAAATAAAATGGACGTGCACACCGAGTTAGTAGCTTAGTTAAAATATGACATTCAAATACTACAACAAAAACTGAATGAGCAGCAATAAATTGAAAACCTAAGTTAATCTCAAGTAGACGCACTAAACAACCAAATAAACCAAAAAGACATTCAAATCTCTACACTATGCAAGGAACTCAACGCCCTAAACGAACAACGTGAAGTAGAAAAACGGGAAACCCTAAAAAATGAGGAACATAAGAAGCAACTGAGGAAATTCGTCGAAGATTGCAAACGCAGAATCGACGTGTACGAATAAAACAACTTCGAATTCACACAAACACTTAAAAGAAAAGAAGCCGAAGTAGAAAATGAAGTAGAAAGAGTCAGAATGGAGTGGAAACAGAAGGTCGCTAGCTTTTGCGAGAGGGCGATCTCGCTGCTGAGAACCGGAGGAAAAGAACAAATTGCTAACGAAATACTTCAATTAGCAGAAGGAATGTGAGTGCTTTTATTTGCAATTGTTTATAAAATCACTTCAGTACTTTAGTCAATATTTTATTAACTGTATAAAAATATTGGCCCCCAAATTATCACTTTTTTGACTTTCGAGCTGAGCAGCCTCCGGGAAGACCACGCGAAGATCTACAAGACCATGGAGCAGAAAATAGCCCTCAAAGAAGAACAGGTGAAGAAGCTCGTCGAAGCCGCCCAGAACTGCAAGAAAACGATCGACAACTACGAGAAAGACATCCTGCAGTTCAAGCAACTGTGCGACAACAAAGACAAATAACGACAGCAAGAGCTGGAGAAGATCAAAGGCGACTTCGAGGAGCAGACGAAAGTGTTCTGCCAGACGCTCCTCCAGCACCTGAGGCAGAACCAGATGCGGAAGGCCCGCGAGGAGATCATAAAGCGGGCCAGAGAGCTGAAGAACTGCAGGCTGGTGGATTTCGAGTGAGATGCTGTGCTTACATCGGAATGGATTAAATTTCAATTTGATTTGTCTAAATGTGTATGGAATTAGTCAAACTGGGTCCACATGCATTCCATTTGATTTAAAGTAGTATATCTAATGCGTTACGGAATGATTGATCGTTTCTGGGATATATCACAGATCTTTTGGTACATCGCTAAACATCTATACTATGAAACAACATAGCGTATATAGAATGCATAAACATTTTAAAACATTTTTCTAAACATTATATTGAATTAAACTGTTTTAAATATTTTGGTTTCTTAAAAAGTAACTGACTTATTTTGTATACTCATTTTCTATACACTGTGTCATAGAAATATGTAGTATGGAATGATTGATAGTTTCTGGATTGGTGCAAATTGAATGTCGTTTGACCTGTAGTGTATTATTCTAAATCCAAAAGTCCACGCGGATGCATTTGCGTGCGCTTTATATTTAATTCCGCTCCACCACACTTTTCCAGCATTGAAATGAGAGCCCTAAAGCCACAACAGGTGATCACAGCTCCGTGCTTCGACCAGACCCACAGACAGACGCCCACCGCGTTGCAGTTCGGCCAGAAGTCCCGGACGTCCTCGGCCGTGCAGCCTCCGCTCGACTTCAGCTTCGACGACAGATGCGCGACTCCGCTTTCGATGTTCCTCGAGGAGGTGCGCCTTCAAGTCGTTCCAACACAAAACTTGCAAAACATGGGCGAGATGGACTCCAAGTCCTTCACGAGCATGACCACCACCGTCACGGAAGACGCGGTGGAAAACAGCGTCGTGCACGCGTACGACCTCGGATTTATTTAACTGATGTGATCATTGTGATTTATAGCCCGCCCAATACTTCGTGTGACTTCGTGTAACGCGAAATATTCATTTAGATATGTATTAATATTGCTTATCTATGTCATTTTTATAATCTACTTTTCTGTCTATCTAATTGAAACAACAGATAAAATATTTTTTCATTTTTTATTTAGATAATGTAGAAAATAGATATTTAAGTAATTCAAGAAGATAAGTATCGTGTAACTGTTACAGATAATTTCTCACTCTACCATCATGATGCAGTCGCCTGGGTCTCTGAGCCAGAACACGAGGCCCTCGAAGTTGGTCTCGCCGAGCTCGAAGGCGCCGATGAACATGTAGGGCATGCCCTTCGGGTCCGATGCTCTTCTGGCTCTGGCGATGCCGATTCCGTCGCTGAGCACCTTTCCGTTCTGCTTGAAGTGGATTCTCTTGATGATGACCATGTCGTCTTTCTGGAGCTTGGTGTCCTGGGTCTGGTCGAACACGATGTACTGGAGGCCGGGTGTGGTTTCTTTGGTGAGGAGGTTGATGGAGATGGGGGCTCTCATCTGTTCTTTCTCGCTGGCCCATCCGATTTCGAGGTATCCGCGCTTGCTTCTAACGATTTTGATTTTGATTTCGTTGTGCAGGGTTGGCAGGAAGTAAGCGCACACGCAGCATCTGCTGGGGAAGGTGGATTCTCTGACTCTGACGGCCATTCCGTCGCGTTCGACTCTGATTTTCTGGTTGTAGTTGTCTGGCACGCATGGTGCGTAGTAGAAGCTGCTCAGGCATCTTTTGAAGTCCAGTCTCTCTTGTACGCTCCTCCACTGGATGGTGACGCTAACGAGTCTGTCTGGTGTGGTGGCTGGGAGTGGGAAGTCGTCGTCGAGTTCCTCTGGCCATCCTTGAATGAAAGCTTTTTGCGTTTTTCCGTCGGTGATTTCGGAGTTCGCGTCCGTTTTGGTTCTGATGACAGAGGGAACGGCTTCGACTGATTCTGCGATGACCGTTTATTTGTCATCGGTTAAATAAAAGTTCTTGAAGGCGAGAGTGAGTGGGTCGTTTTCCTCTGAGCCGGGGTACTCGACGATGCCCGTGATCTCCTTGATGCAGTTCGCGCTGAGTTCGATGGGGAACTCTTGGAAGACGTTTCTGGGCTGGAAAGCCACGCGCAGACGCACGACCGGGAACACGGCGGACTTGAAGCAGGCAGTGAGCTTCGTCTTCTCCTCGCAAATATCACGACGCTGCATGGAAAACAAAGTGTCCGTGATCTGCATAAACTAACGCATATGATCGGTCTCAAACATGACGATTTGGGAGTGGAGTGAAAAGGAGTGGATGGTCTTATAATGATAATAGCTGAAAATACACGTTTTTACTGTGAAAGTCACATCATAAATAAATGAATGGAGTAATCCAAAAATTCAAAGACAAAATACAGCTAAATACAAGCTGCTTCGAGTATATGTACTCTTTATAGAAAAAACCAGTGCTTATACAAGAAACGGCTAAATATCTGGTATTTGTATTCGACGATGAGGTAAAAATCCTGAATCACAACTATTCTGATATTAATCAGTCTCATTTGATTCTTAAGAACAAGTAGTTTATCGCTGCTGCGTACATATAATACAATTAATTTGATGTATTCGTTCTTTTGGACGCTTTGGGTCTGCAATTCATTTTATTTGAGGGGAAGAAGGTCACACTGTTGTTTCACGTGGCAAAGTTCCAGTATTCGCGGTACATAACTGTTATTGAGGTTGAAAATAATCTCATTGTGTCCCTTGACACGTAACAATCATAAAAAATTACTTTCGACTGGGCTCAGAAGAAAATCCTTCAGGTAGAGCCATAAAATATGTATGGCTTATTGTATTCGTATTAAAATATTATTATTAACATTTGCACGCAGGAAATCGCCCTCTACGACCATTAGTTATCAAAACTCGTTTCAAAATCAAATCAGTTCTTTTAGTTCAAGTGGCTCCACTTTTGGAACTAAGAAATAATCCTCCACTCCTCAAAGGGCTTGTACCACATTGACCTGTTCACTTTGACCGTTTAACAGATCAAAGAGCTCTCCCTTTAATTCGAACAGGTCTCGTTTATTCAAAACCATATTTTGTTCGTTCAGAACAACACTTTAAAAATGGAAACGGTTAAAGTTGTTAACACTTTGAAGCCGATTCCAACCAGAGAAATTGTAAAATAGTTGCAGAATGAGATGCTGACCCGGTTCAAATTCCTTAAATCACTTGACATCGTATTCTAAAACAGCCTGATTCACGATTTGATGCGGAGATACGACCTGAGCAGCTTCGAAAGGGACGACATCATCAGACAAATACACGCGTTTCTGCAATAAGTTCGATTCGAACTGAGCACCAAAGGAAATCTGAAGAAATTCAACGTTGACGACAACGAAGACCAAATACTGAATTAAATAATCAATAAATACGAATGCAACACTGACGCGGTGCAAGCAGACTACATATTCAACAGAAAATATTATCTAGTTGAAGACACCGGACAATGGACGATTTACAAATTGAATTTACAGTGAAATATTAGGGTTGTTATGTTTATGAACAAGGATGAAAATAATGAAACCAAATAGTATTTTATTAAATTTTCAAATTAGTACAATGTACCATTTAATAATATACACATTCTAATAAGTATATTGTAAGGAATCTGATAAATATTAAACATTGATTATTAAACTATTGATCCTATTATTTTATCCAAATTTAAAAATTATATAATTTAAGATTTACATAATACTATTAGTGCCTTGTAATAGTACTAAAGTTCTCAATTATATATTGATTTCAAAAAATGAAACTTGACTCAATGTGAAACAAAATAAGTAAAATAAAAATGAAATTCTGTTTTTGTTATGATAATTACAAAATAAATGGACCTATAAATTATGAGATTTAATCTCGACAAATCACAACAAATACAAAGCAAACGAAATTTGATATTTTGTGTCAACAAGTTTCAGAATATCAGGTACTGGAATTTGTAGTGAATATCAATAAATAGATTCCCACTTCATCATGAACTACCATAGATGGACCTTGGACGAAGAATCCGTTTTCAGAGAAGCCATCGTTAGGTTCAAGTTCAACTGGAGCCGGATACAGCAGAGTCTTCTTCCCCACATAAGCGTCAAGAGCATGAAGAACAAGTACTACCAAAAGATGCACAACAACACAGAAGTGAGAAGTATCAAGTCACAAGCAGAGGAATCCAGCTCAAAGATGTCCGAAGAACAGGTATACTAAATGATCAAGGACATAATTTCATAGAATAAGTAGTGAAAATATATTAAAGTCTATGGTATATTAATCTTATTAATCATATGTCATATCTTATACAAAGATATTTCGTCGTAGAACTGATGTTCAATTTTTTAAATTTGATCATTTCAGATTCGCTTGCGGTAGGTTCTTTTTCAAAATGTCTTTGATTTTCTAGATTTGATTTGTTAAGCCTTAATAGAAGTTTCAGGACACTACAAATGATAGGATTAGTTCTAGAGGATTAACTATTTTATTGTTTTGTTTCAAATATACAAATATTATATAAGATAAATTCTATTAACAACATAGAATATATATCTTAAATTATACAAATAATATAATATTTAAACATCCCAGTTTAAAGATAAGATTAAATATGAATTTTTAAACATACTAATTTTTTAACTGAATTAGACATTAAACACATCATTAAACACATCATATTATGTTAATGCCACTTCAGATTATAGATGGCCATGTATCTAGTTTTGAACATCATAACCGCAGTCTGTTTAGCATTACTTATATTGAGTTCAATGATAGTGTTATTCTCCTACTCAAATGCTCCTTCAGTCGATTATTACTTCAAATTAGCTTTCATCATCATATGTTGCATTTTCCAAACGATTTCTCCTTGGGTAAAGTTCACAGAAATATATTTTAAATTTATGACTCATCCGTTTTGGAGAGCTGGGTTCATATTATTGTTGGGAATGTACCAGTTCCCCAGTTTTAAATCGATTTATTGGCAATTAAGCGCCTTCGTTTTCTAAAACGTGTGCGCGATTGCAGTTATGATTCTTGGATTTGCTCATTTTGACAAATTAAAATGGATATTAAAATGGATATACTCCTTAAACGGTTAAATTCAGACGAACAACATTTTACAAGCAGACGAACATAATTTGTACATTTTCTAAATCTGTTTCAGTATACTAATTTACATACTCATGATATACCACCAATAAGTTATCATCTTAGTAATAGTACCATAAGATTCGTATCGAATTGGCTGGTATGAAAATTTATTAAACGAACTCAATAGACATTTAGTCATTCGATCTTCGCGCTGTTAAAAGCAAAGCGGTCATCTTTTACTAGAATCAGAACAATTTTTATATTCGAGATTCGTTTTAATAATACAGGTGTCTTATAATCCATACTAAACAATATAACAAGAATCTACAAATACTGCAAATCACAAGATTAAATCCAAAGTATACATTTTTATATTCGTATTTTGTAATTTGTGCTTATTTCATGTTAATTATTTTATTACGCTATGTATTCTCCACATCAATATGAGCTACCACAAGTGGACGCTGCCAGAAGAACAGGTTTTCCGAGAGGCCCTCGTGAAGTTCGGCCAGAGGTGGGACGTGATCCAGAACAGTCTCCTCCCGCACATCAGCGTGAAGAGCATGAAGAACAAGTACTACCAGAAGATGCACCAGAATCTCCAGAGCGCCCAGGAGGACTCGAGCGTCCAGAGCCGGGTGTCGGACGAGCAGCTGTACGCGATCATCCAGAACATCGTGTTCTAGAACTAGTGAGAGAATTTATGTATTAATTGAGAGAATATATTGTTTAGATTACATTGTTGTTATGGATACAGAGATCGTTATATATTTAGAAGTAAAAAAGCTACATATTTGGAGATCGTACTCTGAATAGTTTATATAATCAATGCTAGACAATGTCAGACAAAATTTTGGAAAAAAATCTAGTCGACGAAGAGGCGGCATTACGCTGGAAGTAGGAAATTTAGAGCAAATCGAGGGCACACATGTCTTTTGATACGCCTACAAATTTAACCACTTCAGTAAATGGTAGTCAACCTGTAACATTCGGAGCAGGTGGAATTAGTAATAATTGGGCGATGAAATTAGAACTTGCAAATGCTAAAGATAGCAAACTAATGAAATCTAGTGGTCCTGGAATCAGAAATCCAGAATTAAACAAGACATTAGTTGTTAGAGGAGCTGAAACTATGCTTTCTCAGACGAAAGTTGATGCATCCCTATAGAAAATTGAAGATATTTCTAGAATAGCAGATTGTGATACTCACAGTAATTTTTAATGTGGTATTTATAATGACTATCTTGATGGGAAAATGACCAATCAGGAGGAGGATTAGATACTAATTGTAACAAAACAATAATGTAAATAAACTCCAACTAGAAGAGAAAGAATGATAAAAGGCATTGAGGAACAGAAAAAGTTATTTGTAGAGGATTAACTTAATTTACAGATAGTAGAATTAGTGAAGCAACAAGAAGCACTAAGGATTGCTCAAGCCGAGTAAAGCGCAGTTATGCAAGCTATTGCCGTTTCAGCACAATAGCTGGACAACGAGCGATAACAGTTAGCAGACAGAATATTACGAGAGGAAGAAGAATAAAGAGAGGCAGAATAAAGAAAAGAACAAATTGCAATAGCAGAAAAGATTATTGAAGAGAAATAAAAGGAGATAAAGGATGTAGTACTTGCATCAGTCATTGAGATAAGACGAAACCCAGTTCAAGTTGAACACGCGTGTTAAGTTGAAGAAGAAAACATTGAAGTTGTTATTGATGAAGACCCTGTATTGGTTAAATGCGATTAAACGCTGATAAAAGAAAAGCCTATTGATGAATAAATTAATTTTGTAGAAATTAATGCCTAACGAACAAAAGAAGACAAAGAACCGCAGAGAAAAGATATAAATCTGACAAATGTTGAGAAGATCGTTGAAAAGAAAGTACCTAACACCGAAATTTAACCTGTAAATGCCAAGCGCGTAAAAAAAGACAAAAGCAAGAAGAATGACACTGTTGAATAATCACCTGTCGAAGCAGCACCAACTGAATAGCCAATGATTAGCACGCAACAAGCAATTGACGATTTGTATTTGATGAACTGTGGTAATCATATGCCTTATGAGTAACCACCTGGCAAGGATACAATATATCTACCTGTGAAAAAGTAGATAATACGCGTAACGCTGGAGCAAATAAATGACGAAATCAAGTTTCTATTTAAAAGACATAGAACGACAAGCGCCAAAATCAAATGTCAAGTTGAGGGTTGTGAATGCTCCTTTAACGAAGCTTATGATTATTTAATGCATTACTAGACGAACTATAAATCGCATGATATCAGCAAAATATCAAATGTAAATGATCTCTTACGCAAAGAGTTATAACGCAAAAAGCTAAACTTTTATACTACATGTTCTTATTGTAGTTGTCCATTTATGGATATTACAAGTGCATTGAAGCATTAAAAGAAATGTGTATTTTAGAATACAATTTTAAGGAATGATTAGTCAGATAGTCCTTAACATGAAGGTAGAGATGAGTCAGCCCCAGAAAACGAACATGAAGACATTTAAGAAGATGAAGAAGAAGACGATTAAGAAAATCAAGATAGAGAAGAAGGAAATCCTAACAATCCTAACAGACCCACGATTGTCAGAGCTACATACACGAAAAAAGCATACCAAGATAATATTCACGAAATGTCGAAAGAATGTAATGACACAGATTAAGACGCATTATCTATGAGAGTTAACGAAGTATTGATGTAATTCACAGCAAATCCCAATCAAGCTGGAAACCTGATTAGCAAGTTTTTAGCTCACTTTTAGATGTCATAGTTTAAGGGTAAGAAAGGTATTTAGACTGATTACTAGTTTAAATTAGCAACTGAAGCGTAAATAGATTTCCTCATGTAAAGGGGATAATCAGGTAAAGCAATGCAGGCAGTAGAAAGATATGAAAATGATGAAAAGGTTAATAATATATCGGAAGAGATTGTCAAATAGCAAACAGAGAAGAATTTCCCGCAGAATGTGGTGTAAATCCCAGCAAAGGATCCACCTGGGAATGGTACAGTAATAAAAGGATAAACCAGTATCCTTACTAGAAAGGAGCTTTAAAACGCGATAGATCATATGCCACAATATGATACGTGTGGTGCAAGCGGATTGAATCCGGAACATCTTAGATTTGCTTGTAGATACAACAACAAATTTATAGATTTTCTAGTCAAAGGATTAAATTAGTTGCATGTTGCAAAAACAATTATGCCACAACATAATTTGTTTAAAGGTAGATTAATGACTATTGAATAAAAGAAGGTAAACGCAGCTGGACAAATGAAATATCGGCAAATAGTAGTTAGCGAAATACTACTTAATATGTATCATAAGATACTAAAGATGAAGTTATGTAATGACTTTACTTTACATCCGAATTAGCTAGCGATGAAACCATGCGGTTTGTTATTAGGCAAACACAATGTAGCTGAAGCTATCAGATGCGGTCTGGTAGCCACTACGTTTGATGTTTAAGCAGCATTCCCATCGGTTGGACACAATGAGATTGTGAACACAATGAATTTGAATGGAATTTCGAATGTGGAACAGAGATACGTCATGAATTAGTTGAGGGGATCGTGGGCGAATGAGTTTAAAACTACTCAGATAGGAACGGAAATTGGAGATAGTTTATCGATGATTTTGTTCTGTAGTGTTGTTAACTAACTACTCGAAAAAACAAATAATGCAAAAGTGAACGGAATCAGGTACAAATACGCAATAATGTATGCTGATGATTTTTGTTTGATAACTGTGCCAGGATATACGCAAAGGGCGATTGATGAAACCATTATTCTGTTTGAGGAGCTGAAGCTGACGCTAAGCAAAGAAAAATGTTAAAGTACTGATGATTAGCTGTTTAGTAAGACTGGGATTATATCATTCCTTGGATAGGAATTTGGTAAAACTGCGAAACCACTTGCTGAATAAGTGGTGAAGAAAGTTATGTTAAAAGTTAATGGACTTGCACACTTGAGTATTGCGACGAAGTACAAATTGATTATGTTTGGATAGACGGTTGTGACCGCAGCAAACTACGCGCCCTTAATTGATGTTGCGGAGAATAATGCATAAACGATCAAGCTATACAATGAAATTGATTAGCTTCTGGCAAGCCACATGGAGCAAATAATACAATCAGGTGCAGCTACAGAGGAAGTAATTTCCTTTATGAGCGCATATAAATGTATTGGTGGTCTGTAAATGATATTACCCGGATTGAATTACGCTAGCATGCATAATGATATGATTAGTAAAACAATAATTCATGCACCTACACACAAAGTAGGTTTTGATTTACAAACAGAGGTTGCGAAGAATTACTTCAAAGAGAAGAAAGGAAAGATGCGCGCGAAAGAGATACAGCAGAATACGATTGATGATTCAGTCCCGAAAGTTGGATATGCTTTAATGGGTTATGGGATGCTCCCTAATGAATCTATTTAGCATTTAATAGATCTGGCGTTTGGAAAGTATGATCTTGGTATGTCTAAAGTATGCGAATTGTGTGGATGCAATGCAAAAGCAGGACACGAATAGGCATGTAAGGTCATAAATGAAATACACATTAAAGTGCATGATGTGTTTGCCAATTATTTGGAGAAATAGTTGAGGAAAAAGTACAACGCGATTAAGGTAACAGCAGGAAATGATAACAGAGCGAATAATAAGAAACCAGATGTTGAAATCACAGTTGATGGAAAGAAGGTGTACCTTGATATAGGTATAACATTTGATACTAAAAGATATTTTAGAATTAAATAAAATCATTACGCACAAATGAAGGATTAGAATGGCGAACCACTGAGAGTGATTCCTATAATAATAGGAAAGAACTGTACAATTCACACAAAATCGCGAGAATTTTTAGATGAGCTTGATATTAAGATGGAAAGCGTATACGAGGAGATAGGAAACTTACTTGGAGTGTATAAAGCCAACTGCACAGCAATCATGTATAAGAAAAAGGTGATAAGAAGAGATGAAATCAACGATCATGAAGACGTAATTCCAGGGAATTAGAATAATCGCTTTGCTGCATTAGCAAGTGATGATATTCGTATTCCGAAGAAAAATCCACACGCAGCAATTAATGAATACTTAGCGAACACAGTAAGGTAGACGACGCAACCAAATGTACAAGCGACGATTCAGAAAAAGTCAGAAAAGGTAAAAACGAAATCGAAGAAGCCTAAGAAATAAAAGCCGAAACGAAAACCGGATATACCTGCCCAACCGTTGATACCATAGGTGGTATCAGCCCCACATAGTACTGAAAGAAGAGAATAAGTCAATTTTTAAATAAATTAGAACGAAATCCTGCTTTCACTCCCTGTAATACAGGAAGAAATCCGTATGGAACTTACTATGTAAAACAACAAAACACAAACACAAATTTTATGCAGTTAATATATTGCAGAGGTTTCGCTTTCAAGAGTAAATGAGCCTGAACAGGAAGAAACTGATTAAAGAGTTATGACATTGTTCCCCGCTCTAAACTTAGAAGCACTACGCGTTGCCGCTGATACGCGAGTCCCAAGATTCATACCAGCCATCCCAAAGATAGTTACAAAGATAACTTCCGAGGTCAATAATGTTAGTTCAAGTGCCGAACTAACTTAGGTTGTCTGAGGAGGCTATTCAGAGTGACAATCCTAGAAGATGAGGTATGATATTGAGATTAGTTTGTGGTAGAGTTATGTGTAACTAAGTTTGGATTTGTGGATTGCCATGATTTATGAGATGAAGATGGAATGATTAAATTGAGCCTTAGTACTGATGATAAGGTTACAGTTAAGTGAGTCATTTTATAATCAATGCTAGATAGTAGTGAGAGTTAATTCTTGTTTGTTTGCTTTATAAATATTTATTATATTTGTACAACAAAGCTATTGGTATTAATTAATCTCGAAATTCATTTCTTCGCTGAAGATACCGCTTACTATAGTTGTGGTATATTTTTGCTTTCTAAATCTCTCAGTAACGCGTGTAGTGGGATTTCAGGAGGCCGAGTAAAGATTCACTTTACAAATATAGGATATTTTAAGAAATGAGACCAGTAAGTTTTGCATGAGAAGAACCCAGAATTTACACACGAATATATTTTATAAATACTTTTCTGTGTTTGGATTAAGTTAATATTAAAATACATCTAAAGATGGAATTATAGCTAAGATATCAATTCCTATAGAAATGAATTACACATTGGCGATAAGTGGAGATTAAACTAATTCTAACTCAATTTTTAATTAGAGGAAACACAAATGCTGATTGAGCCAACCTGTTGCAAAACATTTTATTAAACATAGCAGAATTATAAAACATGTCATTTAGATTCAGTGAGTTTCTCAGTAACCTCCGACTGCATCAACATTCATCTTTACTAGAATCAACAAGTATCAAAATGTTAGATTTGTTTAATAAATACAAGAGACATATTTATTAATATTATCTATGATAAACATTATTATATGAAATGTAGAAATACTACAACTTTATATTCAAATCCAAAACATACTATTTTTATATTTGTGTTTTATAATATATTCTTATTTCCAGTCAAATAAATAATGCTATGTATTCCCACATCAATATGAGCTACCACAAGTGGACGTTGCCAGAAGAACAGATTTTCCGAGAGGCCCTCGTGAAGTTCGGCCAGAGGTGGGACGTGATCCAGCACAGCCTCCTTCCAAATATCAGCGTGAAGAGCATGAAGAACAAGTACTACCAGAAGATGCACCAGAATCTCCAGAGCGCCCAGGAGGACTCGAGCGTCCAGAGCCGGGTGTCGGACGAGCAGCTGTACGCTATTATTTAGAATATTTTGTTGCAGAACTAGTGAGAGATACTTTGAATTGACTGTATTCTATTAATAGTGGCTCAATATTAAAACAATATAGTTCAGAATACTATTCTTGCTGTTATATTAAAATTTGGTCAATCTCGGATTATTAAATTTATTGGAGTCTGAGTCGCGAATAATAGCTTACAAGTAGAATTTGGACAAATCCGATAAAACAGCTGTTATTCTTAAAGCGGTATTAAATCTCTGAAAATGAATTGCACCTGTAATAAGTTGAGATTCTACTAATTCCTATAAGACGTTGGATATACTCCTTAAACGGTTAAATTCAGACGAACAACATTTTACTAGCAGACGAACATAATTTGTACATTTTCTAAATCTGTTTCAGTATACTAATTTACATACTCATGATATACCACCAATAAGTTATCATCTTAGTAATAGTACCATAAGATTCGTATCGAATTGGCTGGTATGAAAATTTATTAAACGAACTCAATAGACATTTAGTCATTCGATCTTCGCGCTGTTAAAAGCAAAGCGGTCATCTTTTACTAGAATCAGAACAATTTTTATATTCGAGATTCGTTTTAATAATACAGGTGTCTTATAATCCATATTAAACAATATAACAAGAATCTACAAATACTGCAAATCACAAGATTAAATCCAAAGTATACATTTTTATATTCGTATTTTGTAATTTGTGCTTATTTCATGTTAATTATTTTATTACGCTATGTATTCTCCACATCAATATGAGCTACCACAAGTGGACGCTGCCAGAAGAACAGGTTTTCCGAGAGGCCCTCGTGAAGTTCGGCCAGAGGTGGGACGTGATCCAGAACAGTCTCCTCCCGCACATCAGCGTGAAGAGCATGAAGAACAAGTACTACCAGAAGATGCACCAGAATCTCCAGAGCGCCCAGGAGGACTCGAGCGTCCAGAGCCGGGTGTCGGACGAGCAGCTGTACGCGATCATTTAGAACATCGTGTTGCAGAACTAGTGAGAGATACTTTGTTTGTTTAGATAGTTTACTTAGCAAATACTTGTTATATTTTAAGAAGTATAAATGTATATTCTTGGAAAGAACACTCTGTGATTAGATCAACTTTTAGATTCTATAGACCATTATGTCTTTAGAGGACATTACTTATCACATCACCGTATTCTTTAGGTATAATACAAACTCAATCCCGTTGGCGGTTAATAGTAAATGGAAAGTTGTGTCTCCCTTCAATTCTAACCACGGAATTAATTCCGCTCGAAAATGATTTGTACATTGACTATAAGATGAGATTGAGCAAATTCGAACCAGCTAGCTTTTCGTTAGATTACTGACTTAATATGATTAAGTTAATCGGAAAATCTGTTTTATGATGTTATAAATCAATTTAATCAATAGTACACTAAACATAATGAATCACTGGGTAAAACATTTAACTGTTCATATCGAATTATTAGTATGTCACTTTATTAAAAGTTCAAAGTAATTATTTGTGATTGCATTAATTTAGTATATCATTTATATCAGTGTTTTAACAGTGTCATACTAGAATCAAAATAGAATCAAAATACAAATTTTAAATCTAAGATTCGTTTTAATAAATACAGGAAACATATTGAGCGAACATCGCAGCGCTACATGTATTTAAGAGCGAAAGCGAATACTGCAAATCGCAAGATTAAATAAAAAGTATACAAATCAAATTTGTGTATTTCACTTTTGCATATTTTTATATTTTCTGGTTCTATTAATAACAACTTGCATTCCCCACATCAATATGAGCTACCACAAGTGGACGCTGCCAGAAGAACAGATTTTCCGAGAGGCCCTCGTGAAGTTCGGCCAGAGGTGGGACGTGATCCAGCACAGCCTCCTTCCAAATATCAGCGTGAAGAGCATGAAGAACAAGTACTACCAGAAGATGCACCAGAATCTCCAGAGCGCCCAGGAGGACTCGAGCGTCCAGAGCCGGGTGTCGGACGAGCAGCTGTACGCGATCATTTAGAACATCGTGTTGCAGAACTAGTGAGAGGTAATTTGTTTGTTTAGATTGTTTACTTAGCAAATACTTGTTATATTTTAAGAAGTATAAATGTATATTCTTGGAAAGACTTCTATTTATAATCGTTACCGTTATATTATATTCGTGGTATATTTTACAAATGTAGCTAAATTAAGATGATTAATAATATTATTAAATAGTGCAATAATGGTAAATATTTTCATCACTGGTTCTAAGAAATCACGTTCTTTATCATTTTGTACACCTGCTCTTCCGAAAGCCTGCAACTGGACTCCTCCTACCGGGCTGCACTCTGACCAACTTCCAGGTTGTTGTGCAGCTTCTGGTAGTACTTGTTTTTCATGCTGTTGATGTTGACGTTGGGAAGCACTCTGGCCTTTATTCTGGCCCAGTTGTGACGATATTTAGCAACCGCCAGTCGGAAAATGCTTTCTTCTTCTAGGGTCCATTTGTGGTACATTTGGAAGTGGAAAGTCCAGATAGATATAATCCAGTTGAACTTCTCATTGAAGATAACACTTACTCAATCTTAACTTATAATTACTTATTGGGACGATTTAGTACATGTACAAACTGGACTTTATAAGATAAGAACAGAAGTACTCTTTTCAGTATGTTGATTCGAACTATTTTTAGTATAAAAATAATTAAAAATATAAGGATAAAATATAATATCGGTATTTGATATAAAAGATAATAAAAGTGTCATTACTGATATACTCCTTGTATTATTTACTTTAAATATTGCTACTTTTCAAATTCTCTTTAAACATGACCACATAAGTCCTATACATGTCAGATCAATATTCTTTTCCGGTTTCAGTTATATGTTGAAATATTAACTAATAAGTTCCTTAATGCGATTCGAACAGCTATTTTATACTTGCCAAGTAAATTTTCTTATTTCCAATTTAAAAGATTATTCTTAGAATAACACCATAATAGTAATTTTAACCTGATGATAGATATTAGTCCTAGCTTCATCTTATCAGTAACAGATTTAATACTCACAGAAGAATTAAATTAATCATCACATTACTTGATATAATGTTTTGACCTATAAATGGTGACACTTTAATAGTAATACGGTCATAATAATGATAGAAATACTGATCTAGTAGTAATATTTAAACTGACACGAACACAAAATGAAATCATTGTAGCTCGAGGACACCACATGAACAAGAACCTACGCACGCACCACAACCGACACAATTTGAAGAGATAACAACTTTGCCGTCCGCTCCAAAAGAAATGGCGTCGTATTAGCATTCATTGCAGCTTTTACAGAAGCAACAGTTATCTAAGTTTGTGGCAACAACTGGAGTTGAAACTCAATGAGCGAAGTGAAAATCTTGCTAGAAAAATGATATAAATACTATAGTAAAATAAAAAGAAGTAGCATTTATCCTGTATTTATACTTTATGTATTTTGATTTAGACTAGATTTCAAATATTTCATTAAATTAAATACTACATTACCTCGAATGCAGACCAATATAAATCCAATATATTTCTTTATATTTTTAAATAAAGTTAAGTTTAAATCATCATAAATTTTATATGAATTATAACAGTCCCCTCACTAATATCGTCACAGGTGCTTCCCAGTAACTTCCAGGTAGCACTCTTGGAACCTCTTTCGGAAGTGAAGGACCATCTGTAGCGGTAGGCCTCCCATGATGTGGATCGAGTCGCTGGTGACTTTAAGCCTGGGCACGTTCAGTTTCCCGCGTTCTTTGGAGATGACTTTGATTTCGATTTGGTAGCATGCTTTCGATCCGGCCGAGATATCGTCTTTGAACGTGTAGTCTGCTCCGTATCTCTGTTACAGCACTTTGAGTGTTTACCACAGCGTTTTTTAGTCCACTCCATCGGATCCGTGTGAGCCCATCCTGATTCCGTCACTAGCTATTAAGTTGTCCATTCTCTCCTCTCCGAATTCCGCTTTCAATCCTAACAGCGTTTTCGTGCACCTGTGAATGGCGACCAGTATAGCTTTCTTGATGCTCGGAATTGCACTCAGCACCAGTCTCAAATCGCCCTCAATTTTAAGGCTCATCCTCTTCCATAAGAACACCCTGAAGTAACCTTGAGGAACGCTGAGCATTAAGCACTCCTCGTTAATTCTGGTGGCCGTCTTGGTGCTCACAAGTGATTGTGGGTAAGCCACGTTTTTGAATTTTGAAGCCAGTTCGGTGAAAATCTCGGGTGTGAACTCGGTAAGATCCGGTTTGTTCGTGAACTTGAGCTGAACGGAGATGCTGATCATCTTCACCGCGTTGCACAGGTACTCGAGCTCGTCTGTTGACAGATTTGGGGGCAGAAGCATTGGAGTGTGAGTGTTTGGTGTGGATAATCATATTGTTATTTTTCAAGTTACTTATTATTTGGTCAAATAGATTACTTTGATATTTTTGTTGTGGACTTGTTAAAATGTTACAGTAACAGTTCAAGTGCGTATCATTACCACATTTTTAATATATAATTTAAGATTCATATACAAATATATCATAAGCTCGAAATAACCTATATTACAACAAAACTTTCATAACAAATTTCATTTTTAGAATAGTGAATAACGAATAATGAAACAATTTGTAAACAAAAGATAATTTATTCTTGTATTTAATGATAATCCTACGATAAAAATGTTGGCTTGTAGTTTAAAGTGATTAGTTATTGGGTATTAACTGAATAAACAGTTGAATAAACACTTGTATTTATGATAAAAGCCTAAAATGTAAGATTTAATCTCGAATCGGCTATTCAGAGTCACAATCCTAGAAGAACAGGTATGATATTGAGATTAGTTTGTGGTAGCGTTATTGTTTAACTAAGTGTGGATTTGTGGATTGTCATGATTTATGAGATGAAGATGGAATGATTGAATTTATAAAGAGTTCATTTGACAATTTAATTATAATAAATACAACATTATATACATTTATATGTACAACATGTATATCTAATTGTACAATAATTCATTTAACAAATATTAATCAATTAACAGTTTCGAATCAATTTATTAGGAACTGAGCGAATTATACCTGTTTCCAGATTTAAAATTTATGTAATTTAAGATTCATCCAAATATAACAAACAGGTTAACAAACTACAATTATTAAACATTCATTCTACAAATATAATAATAACATGACTCTACAAATATCATTTTTAGAAAAGGGAAACAATTTGTAAACAGCAAATAAATTTTAACTTACTGTAAAATACAAGGGCCTAAAATGTGAGATTTAATCTCGACAAATTACAACGAATTCAAATCAAACATGAAATTGGATATTATGTGCAACAAGTTTCAGAATATCAGGCACTGGAATTTCTAGTGAATATCAATAAATAGTTTTTCACTTCATTATGAACTACCACAGATGGACCTTGGACGAAGAATCTGTTTTCAGAGAAGCTATCGTTAGGTTCAAGTTCAACTGGAGCCGGATACAGCAGAGTCTTCTTCCCCACATAAGCGTCAAGAGCATGAAGAACAAGTACTACCAAAAGATGCACAACAACACAAAAGTGAGAAGTATCAAGTCACAAGCAGAGGAATCTAGCTCAAAGATGTCCGAAGAACAGGTATACTAAATGATCAAGGACATAATTTCATAGAATTAGTTGTGAAAACCTTTTCAACAAAATACAAATACTTAAATATTAATTAATGTTTAATTTTCGTCCATTTTAATTTATTTTATTTTATATAGTAGTGTCTAAGGTTTTATGTCTCCCTATTTGTCGAGATATTGTGAGATTTCTGGATATTGAGCTGTATATAGCAATAATACTTAATATAAAATAAAAACTAGAATGGAAGATTTCAGGAATTACTGAAGTTGACTCTGTTTTGAATATTTATATTATATTTTTAAATGTTTGGAGATTAATTATAATACATAAAAAGATAACTTTAAGAATAGTAGCGTTGACTCGAGAAAACTATTAAAAATTTGGGGTATTTGCAAATTTGCATGTTGAGTGAGCCTGCTCCCTATTTTTCCTAAATGGTTTCAAAAATCTGTAATACAAATTAGAGTTCGGCTCAAACTGCTCTAATGCTTACTAAGAAAACAGTATCTGATGATCGACGCTAAAACATAATCTATTTAACTTAAAAGCTCAAATCGTTGAAAGAATTATGTCATTTTTAACATAATTGAGCTGAAGCTTCTTAATCCAGTGCTTCTTTGAGGTGGATTAAAATTATATGTTGTAAAATTTAATTAAACATAATTTCCTTCATTGTTTTATCATATAAACTTTGATTAACAAAATGCCAAATAGTAGAAGCACAAGAAAGTCTAATAGTTAAGATAAAGTGATGAAGCTCAATCAATTAGCTGAATATATCATCACTCTATAGTATTTGTGAAGAGGACTCATTCGAAACCTTTAATCAATGATTAATCGCACGATGAAGAAGTGTTAAACTTGAACTGTTTGTTGATGATACATATGATAACCTTGCAATCGATTTAGGGGTATTGCATTCTAGAAGGAGATTAAACTATGTTAATTTTATGAAGGATAGTAACTATGTTAAAGTTAGGTTTTGATACAAAACTCAAAAATAGACGTTTTATGTAACACAAAAAATACAAAGATGGTGGCAAATGACTAAGGATAATAAAAATCTGAATTGCTTGGTTGGAATGTATGACTCTTATTGCACCGTGAAATGAAATAAGTACGTATCCGTTGGTTCATAAAACATTGAAACTAAAGGATGAACAAGTGAATCAATAGTATTTGGTGAAGTATAGAATATGAAGGAAATATTTAATTAATAGCATACAATAAACTAGACTATTATAATCAGCAACACTCAGTATAATATTTGCATTCAATCGAAAGATAAGACCACTTCAGTGATCAAATATTATATAAGTTACGTAAAAAATGATATTGTAACAAAATATCTTGTTATTTTAATTAAAATACTATAATATTATAAAATTTATCATGAATTTTTGATTTAAGATTTTGTGATAAATATTTTGCAATTCAGTCTCTTCGTCATAATCAGCTAGAATAAAGGGTTTAATCGCAAATATAAGCTTATTAAAATGCTGAATGTGCTAAATATTACCATTGTTTATAGTAAAATTGGTATTTGAGTCGAAAATGTTGTTAAACTAAGACAATGTATTATAATTTAACTTTAGTTATATTTAACGATTTTTCTATTGGACACAGGCCAACTATATAAAATATTTACATGGAACAATTTTTAATTATATGAATAAGTACCACTGAGTTTGCGTAATACAAATTGCAAAAACCCTATTATTTATTATTTTATTTATTAACTAATTTGTGTGAATAATAGTTTGAAATATAATTAGGGAATAAATATAATTTACATTGAATTACATAACAATGATACCAATGTTACACAACAATACCTGTCAATCGTTACTATACTGATACTATAAAATAGTATAATTCTATTTAACCTTGGACAATAGATGAAAATGATAGATTTTCAATGTTATTATTAATTAATAATAAATAGTAGCCTCAACATGCTTGCTTGTGTTAGGTTTGTTAAATCACTATTTGAACAAATATTTAAGATTTAAAGATTCACGACGAGAATTTACAGGTTTTGTTAGCATTAAACTGTTAAGTAACTATATATACACTTATTTATTATATCAAGAGAAATATAGTTTTCCATTCCATAAATAATGAAGTCAGATTCGACTCAAATGAAATAAAGTCCTCGTTCAAAATGAGCTAAATTCTATTTTATTGTATTTTGAATAAAAAATTTAGTAAAGAGCAAATGTCCCAAGATTTCTCACGAGACAAATAATTTTAATAATTTTGAGTTTTAACAGATAAATAGATTTAGGCATTTGAAAGGTTTAGCCAAGAGTAACACATAAACTGAATGTCCCTATTATTGTCGAACTCATGTCTGATAATATTGTGAAGCAGACTGACAAGATCGTGCTTGCTTCAAAGGAATCTAGAAATGGATGGAATGCTATATAATTGAAAATTAATAGAAGGATGAGATACGCACAAGTTTTATTCTATATTATTCATACTTATAAATTAATTAATATATTTGAAATATATTGACCCACTCCCATACGAGTCAACGCTACTATCTTTAAGATAATTTTATACTCTGCAGTTTATACTCTGCAGTTAAATATATAAATAATTATAAATATGTACAATGTACATAAGTATATAAGGTATAAATATATCTATATCTTAGAATTGAGTTAATATTTCTACGATTTATATGCAAACTGGCTATATTTCCTAATCATACTTTGAACACATGTATAAGTATATTCAGTTTTATGAGAGATTAAAAATGATACTTGGAAGATATCATATATTTCAACAGTATTTTCACTGAAATGTAAAATAGTATTTTATCTTCAACTAATCCACTTCAACTAATGGTTCATAAAATAGCGTCTCTCGTTTTGAACATCATAACTGCCATCTGCCTTGGCTTGCTCGTGTTAAGTTCACTGATAGTTATATTCTCCTACTCGTATGCTATCTCAGTTGACTACTATTTCAAGACAGCTTTCCTCGTCATCTGTTGCGTTTTCCAAGCAATAGCTCCATGGGTTAAGTTCGCTGAGGTGTACTTCAAGTTCATGAACCACCCGTTTTGGAGAGCCGGGTTCGTATTCATGTTGGGTATGTTCCAGTTCCCAAGTTTTGAGTCGATTTATTGGTAATTAGGTGCATTCGTTTTCTAAAACGTGTGCGCGATTGGAGTTATGGTTCTCAGCATCGCCCACTTGGTGGTCGCTATTGTTGACTGCCAGACAAAAGTTAATACAAATGAGTACTCTGAAGTGAATGAGGCTTGATCATCTAAAATATTTTTTATACATGCATCTATTTCTAGAAGTGACAACAAAACTGGATATTTTATTTAAAATGTTATACATTGCACCAATCTCACTAAATACTCAGATTTCAAATTCAAAGAAAATTTATTATAAATTCTAAAAATTTGACACACATTAAGATATCAATTACAAAGAATTAGAGAAGATTGTGGTATTAGTAAATCCCCACTCACTTAACTTTCGTTTATATTAGTTCAGTCTTCTGTACAGGAACTGTAAGTTTAATATGTATATGAATGATCATTAGTTTTAGATACACCTGTACGTTAGGCTACCTCCGCAGCCAATGCAACCAACGACTCGGGTACAAGCATCCAGGGGCGTAATGCGGCTAGTTGCAGCCATAAAAGATTTATAAAGATATAAAATTTTGATGTACACATTTGATTGTACACGGCTTATTTACATATATATCACATGTTATCATATTTATTTAGTAATACTCAGATTTCAAAGAAAATTTATTAAAGAAGTACTCAAAACTGAAATTTAAAAATATTGTAAATGTAGTATTGTATCGTTAATCAATAATATTCTGTGATAATTTGAGTACACATTTATTAATTAAGATTGTGGTATTAATAAATACTAGAAATATTATAATTGACTGTTCGTGTATTTATTGAAAACTAATAATACTTCAAATCTCAAAAATAAATACAGAAAACAAATTTTCTATTTCATAAATAATAATCTGTGTCGTTTGCCAGTTAGATGAATAATGCTATGTATTCTCCACACCATAACATATGAGCTACCACAAGTGGACGCTGCCAGAAGAACAGGTTTTCCGAGAGGCCCTCGTGAAGTTCGGCCAGAGGTGGGACGTGATCCAGAACAGCCTCCTCCCGCACATCAGCGTGAAGAGCATGAAGAACAAGTACTACCAGAAGATGCACCAGAATCTCTAGAGCGCCCAGGAGGACTCGAGCGTCCAGAGCCGGGTGTCGGACGAGCAGCTGTACGCGATCATCCAGAACATCGTGCTGCAGAACTAGTGAGAGAATCTATGTATTAATTGAGAGAATATATTGTTTAGATTACATTGTTGTTATGGATACAGAGATCGTTATATATTTAGAAGTAAAAAAGCTACATATTTGGAGATCGTACTCTGAATAGTTTATATAATCAATGCTAGGTAGTAGTGAGAAAATTCTTGTTTGTTTGCTTTATAAATATTTATTATATTTGTACAACAAAGCTATTGGTATTAATTAATCTCGAAATTCATTTCTTCGCTGAAGATACCGCTTACTATAGTTGTGGTATATTTTTGCTTTCTAAATCTCTCAGTAACGCGTGTAGTGGGATTTCAGGAGGCCGAGTAAAGATTCACTTTACAAATATAGGATATTTTAAGAAATGAGACCAGTAAGTTTTGCATGAGAAGAACCCAGAATTTACACACGAATATATTTTATAAATACTTTTCTGTGTTTGGATTAAGTTAATATTAAAATACATCTAAAGATGGAATTATAGCTAAGATATCAATTCCTATAGAAATGAATTACACATTGGCGATAAGTGGAGATTAAACTAATTCTAACTCAATTTTTAATTAGAGGAAACACAAATGCTGATTGAGCCAACCTGTTGCAAAACATTTTATTAAACATAGCAGAATTATAAAACATGTCATTTAGATTCAGTGAGTTTCTCAACAATCTCCGACTGCATCAACATTCATCTTTACTAGAATCAACAAGTATCAAAATGTTAGATTTGTTTAATAAATACATAGCACATATTTATTAATATTATCGATGATAAACATTATTATATGAAATGTAGAAATACTACAACTTTATATTCAAATCCAAAACATACTATTTTTATATTTGTGTTTTGTAATTTATTCTTATTTTTAGTCAAATAAATTACGCTATGTATTCCCCACATCAATATGAGCTACCACAAGTGGACGCTGCCAGAAGAACAGATTTTCCGAGAGGCCCTCGTGAAGTTCGGCCAGAGGTGGGACGTGATCCAGCACAGCCTCCTTCCAAATATCAGCGTGAAGAGCATGAAGAACAAGTACTACCAGAAGATGCACCAGAATCTCCAGAGCGCCCAGGAGGACTCGAGCGTCCAGAGCCGGGTGTCGGACGAGCAGCTGTACGCTATTATTTAGAATATTTTGTTGCAGAACTAGTGAGAGATACTTTGAATTGACTGTATTCTATTAATAGTGGCTCAATATTAAAACAATATAGTTCAGAATACTATTCTTGCTGTTATATTAAAATTTGGTCAATCTCGGATTATTAAATTTATTGGAGTCTGAGTCGCGAATAATAGCTTACAAGTAGAATTTGGACAAATCCGATAAAACAGCTGTTATTCTTAAAGCGGTATTAAATCTCTGAAAATGAATTGCACCTGTAATAAGTTGAGATTCTACTAATTCCTATAAGACGTTGGATATACTCCTTAAACGGTTAAATTCAGACGAACAACATTTTACTAGCAGACGAACATTATTTTGTATATATAGTATATATTTTGTAGTATACATATATTCTTGGTATGAACAAACACTTTGTGATTGGATCAACTAGGTATGCAGTAACGTCTGTAATAATAATACTAGTAAGATTATATAAATTCATACTTATTAATTCTATGTTTACAAGTACTTTGTTCTGTTTGAGATGAGATGAGTTTGTTGTTTCTGTTTGAGCAAATATTCGCTAAATTTCTATAATTATATGTATAATAATGATTATCCACTCCTCTAAATGGATAAGCTACTTGAGTTCGTAAAAACATTTGAACCTTCCGATTCTCCGGCGAATGTGAACACAGTATTTTACAAAGTCATGTTGTAAGTGCTTTAGAATTTTGATGACACGTGTTCAGCAATTTTGGACAAACTATCTGATTGCTTGGTAACAAGGATATAGCAGGATTTCGAGGTTCTTGAGCCAAAGTATTTCGTGTCTAGTCTAATTTTAACGGAGACGCGTGACAATCAGATTTTGCTGCCTTATATTAAGTGTTAGACTTGTGATTCTAGGCTTCCTTCAATTGGAATTCTTGACAATAACTTCTCAGTGTATTGCCATTCCTGCAACGACTAGGTTGTTTACATCAAAGACTTATTATAGTTTGTTTAAACTCCAATAACTCAGCATTTTCTCATGTTCTACCACGAATTCGTTGAGTAAGTGCTCAAAGAGCAACAATAACAATTTATCGCAGCGAATTAACCCGAAATTCCAATGCAGTTCTTCGCAGAACTCGTTAAACAGAACAAACACTACGAGTACTTGCAGAATCCGATGTCCGTTTTCCCCTTTGAGAGCAAAACGTGCACCATCAACAACAATCAGTTCAAGTGCGTTCACTACACAGAGGGCGGGATAAACAAGTTCGAAAACGTCACAAACCCCAGCAGGTGTCCAATATACACTTATTACTGCACCACCGATAAGCTGTACGAGAACTTAGAGAAGGACTACGAAGCAAGCTACGAAAAAACAACAGATTTCGACCCGTCACTGGTAGTTATCGAGCAGAAACCATACGTACCAAAGATTAAACAGGAAGTTGACCCAGAAGAGCTCAAAGTTGGACACGCAGTTATATTAAAAGATTTAAATAAATACGACTATATTAACGCACAATTTGGGTTCGTAGTGGACCAATACTTCGAAGATTTCATTCAAGTCACTTTCGGAGCCGATTTGTGCGTGGTGGACTCGAACGACCTGCTGTACGTAGCGCACAACTTAACTTACGAGAAAGTTGAGCTATTACACAGCCGCGGAATATACACGCAACATTTTGATAAGTTCTATTGGAATCTGTCTTCGCCCCAGCACTTTGACGCGGTTGACTACTTCACGCAGCTCAAATTACCCACTGATGTGGATTACCAGGCTGTGAGCTGTGTAAAATCCGACGAGGGCCTTATTCTTTGTTTAACGAACAATGGTATGGAAGTGTCTTTCGTCCCTCTTGACTAGATTTGCACCCCTCAGGTACTTTTATAGTAGTCATAATTTATAAATCTTGTAAATGCTCCATTATCAGTTTTAGCTCCGTAGCTCTGCCCGAATGAGCTAATCGAGTCCAAGCTGAACTATGTCTTCCAAACCCTCTAATAAACAAAACAGTTATCCGATATCCTTTAAAAACAGGCCGACCTTGGTTTCTCCAAGCTCTCAGAAGTATTAACCGAGCTCCAACAATTTATATAACAAGCGAATAATTAGGAGCACTTCTTAGCCTGTAAGAACTGGTTCCTATTCGTTTTCTACTCCATTAAAAGGGTCAAGGGCTCTTTCCCGGAGTTCGAGGACTTAAAACTGGGCGAAATAAACGGGAACGAAAATCTGGCCGAGGAAATAGAGAAGGTTCGCAAGGTGATCGGGAAGTGACCTTTAAATTAATAAGAAAATATTTCTTAAAGTTTATTTTGATACATTAACTCGCTCTTAAGGGGTAACCTTTTCATATTTAACTATCTTCATCATATAGTTTATCATGTAGATCGTCGTTTTGGATACCTTACACATATAAACTACACTGAGATTCTATTTAATGATTTTTTCATGGGTTATACGGTATTTGAAGTATCAAGTTACAACTGATGACATAGCATTCTCATTAACAATTTTCAACAATTTAGTTTCATTCCTCATTTAAAACTAAATATTATTAAATATTCAAAATTACATGAAATGAGAAGAAGAAAAATAAAATTATTTAGATAATTATAGAGCATTAATTTTGTTATTCCATTCCAAACACATGCAAAATCTAACTAACGCTCTTGAAGCTTCAAAACGACTGAAGCCATTAAGTTAGTTTAATTATATTAACATAAATAAAATCAATAATTAACCCGTTAAATAAGATTAAAGTTAAACAAAATAAGTGAATATTAATAATAGTGAACAAGAAAATGTATTAAAACTCAAAGGATAGTTTAAGATACAAAATTTTAACAACGCTATAGAAGAATTCACCAATAAACATAATACATAATAAGTTATGATACATGACTAAGCTAACGAAGTATGCATTGACTAATAAAATGTAATCAAAATTCAATAAGTGCTTTAAAGTAGCTCTCCAGATAAACTTATCTTTTAAAATGTTTTAAACATCCCAAAACTAGAAAGTTCGTCAGTAAAGGAGATTACTATACTTAAATAATTAGTATAATAAAACGGCTTTGATATGCAATAAGTTATAAACAATTCCAAACCAATTATGATGGAGGAGTCTAATCTTGAAAACCTAAAAGTACTCAATTTGAAAGCTATATAATGTGTTGGTTTAATTGAGTTCAATTAAATTTAGAATTTAGTAAAATCTTCTAAATTACAAGAACTCTACATCGAAAACAACAATTGCACAGTTAATGATGCGTCCACTTTATTCTTTTTATCTACAGTTTAAAAATTGGGCTTAATAAATGCAGGTCCCAAACTTAGACATATTCACGTCTTGCGCAAATTTAAACGAATGCTGTATTCGTGACGGAAATATTATTTATATTTAGCTATAGAATAAATAAATGTTAATTTAATACCTGAAACAAATAATAAATATTAATGTATTAAATAATTTTGACATTAAACGACTTGAAATTAAAGACTGTATAGTAACAAAACTAAGCAGTAATTCTGTCAACGAATTAATTATAACCAATTGTGTTTGCACTTAAATCGATCTTCAAGATCTGACGAATCTCGAAAGGTTAACAATAATATTTAGTCAAACAGATCAATTTGGTAAAAATAATATTTATTATAATTAAAATATTTATTTATAAGAGACAATTGCTTTAAGCACAATATGTTTACAAAGTATTACTAATTTGAAGTTTATTAGAGAGATTAATTTGACTGGGTTTTTAGTGGATATCACACCATTACAAAATATAAACAGTCTGATAAAAGTTTGCTTGTATAAATGTTCCAATATTAATCCATAAATATTAAGCAAATCGATTTAAGAACTTGTTATCATTGATTGTAGAATAAATAGTATTAATCTTTAACAATACACAGAACTAAAAATATTAAATATTTCAGATTAGGGTTAGAATAATAATTATATCAAATAATTATAAATACAAAATTATCAGCCAAGCAACATTAAGTATATCTGTAATATAGCATCTTGTTCAAAACTATAAAATCTAACTCTCAGTTAATGTTGGTAAATAGAGGTAATTCAATAATTGAGATAACTACCACAATTAGAGTTAAGCTCTATGCACATTCAAAATAATAGTGCTTTAGAGTTCGTATAAAAAGTGTTCAAATTGAACAAATTAACCGAAGTTAATTTTTAACATTGTTTAATGCCAAAAAATGGAGTTTTAGTAATTTAAAATATAATAGAACAATATATATTAGAATATGTTTAAATTTTCGATATTAAAAAACTTGAGATTTGTGATTGTAATAATGTACCGGCTTTAAAACAGGATAATGTAAAAGAATTAAAAATTTACAATTGTGAGTTTAAGAGTATGAACGAATTTCAATTGTAGAACCTCGAGATATTAAATATTTAAAGCAAATAAGCTAAATACAATGAATATTCAATGAAACAATTTTGTGTAAATCTCAATATATTTTCAAATTTAAGAGAATTTTATATAGCAAATTATGACGTAGATATATCAACTTTTAACTCTTTTAAATATCTAAAATAGCTGCAAAAAGTTATATTAACATAATGTAATAATATCCCATGTATTAGTAGTGAAACGATAACAGAATTTATTGCATATAGAAGTAAAATTAAGAAGCTTGATGATTTATATTTACCTAATATCGAAATTCTTATACTTGAAGATTGTGCTTCGCTCAATAATTAACACATGATTGATAATATTGCTGCATTTTAAAAGTTAAAGCAAATATGTATAAATAAACGTAATCTTGATATAACAATGCTTTAATATTGTAAATAACTTATTAAAATTGATTTTGATTCATGTTCTTTGTGCAATATTGATGTTTTAAGACGTCTGACGAATTTGTAGGAATTGAGTCTAGTTGGAAATTAAATTATTTATTTAGATCCTTTAGAAAAATTAACTTAACTCACTGCTTTGGATATAAGTGATAACTGTATTTAAGACTTCTCGGCGATATAAGGACATCCTAACTTTAAGCAGTATGTTTAAGGTAAATAATATTAAGCTTCGCATTTAAAATATTATAAATCGTATTTAAGTTCATAAACACAATTTATGTACGATTAAGAAAAGAATCCTTAATTGAATATCAATATTTTAAAAATAGCTAATTAAATCAGGGATATCAACATTCCTATAACTTTATTAAATTAGATGAAAGATAAACGAATTCTATAGAAGTAAAGAATGAACTTAATGAAGTAGAATTTGACACAGTATTTAATTAAAAACAATAACCATGTCTCTTTTACTGATAAAATTGCTAATTTATTCTAACTATTCTTTAACGGTGAAAGTTCACAGTGAGCAATTTTTGTTAATTATAATGATTTTATTTATTGAGTGGATGTATTATGCTTGTATTGAGCAATATTTTTAAATCCATTATGTTTAATATAACAGCAGTCGTTATATAACAGATTTGCATATTAAGATATTCTCTCGTGTTTCCTGACTTGTTGAGTTAGAATTAGTTAAATCTCAACTTATCGCCAATGTGTAATTCACTTTCAATTGAATTAATTTACGCCGCGATTCGTTAGAAAGATGTTTTCTGCTTCAAACGTATTATACATTTACTTAATCCATGCAAATGTATTTGATTACGTTCAAATATTAATTCTATAAGTACTGTGTGCATTTTAGCCATAGTACAATAATATTACACTATTTATATTCACAGTATTTGTAAACTAAACATACAATAATTCTCTCACTAATAATAATTCTCTCAATAGTTCTGCATATCTGATATTATTTAGTAGTAAAGATAAGTAAAAATTAAATTAATCAAAACAAAGAATCTCTCACTAGTTCTGCAGCACGATGTTCTAAATGATCGCGTACAGCTGCTCGTCCGACACCCGGCTCTGGACGCTCGAGTCCTCCTGGGCACTCTGGAGATTCTGGTGCATCTTCTGGTAGTACTTGTTCTTCATGCTCTTCACGCTGATGTGCGGGAGGAGGCTGTGCTGGATCACGTCCCACCTCTGGCCGAACTTGACGAGGGCCTCTCGGAAAACCCGTTCTTCTGGCAGCGTCCACTTGTGGTAGCTCATATTGATGTGGGAATACATAGCGTAATTTATTTGACTGGAAATAAGAATATATTATAAAACACAAATATAAAAATAGTATGTTTTGGATTTGAATATAAAGTTGTAGTATTTCTACATTTCATATAATAATGTTTATCATCGATAATATTAATAAATATGTGCTATGTATTTATTAAACAAATCTAACATTTTGATACTTGTTGATTCTAGTAAAGATGAATGTTGATGCAGTCGGAGATTGTTGAGAAACTCACTGAATCTAAATGACATGTTTTATAATTCTGCTATGTTTAATAAAATGTTTTGCAACATGTTGACTCAATCAGCATTTGTGTTTCCTCTAATTAAAAATTGAGTTAGAATTAGTTTAATCTCCACTTATCGCCAGTGTGTAATTCATTTCTATAGGAATTGATATCTTAGCTATAATTCCATCTTTAGATGTATTTTAATATTAACTTAATCCAAACACAAGAAAGTATTTATAAAATTTATTCGTGTGTAAATTCTGGGTTCTTCTCATACAAAACTTTCTGGTCTCATTTCTTAAAATATACTATATTTGTAAAGTGAATCTTTACTCGGCCTCCTGAAATCCCACTACACGCGTTACTGAGAGATTTAGAAAGCAAAAATATACCACAACTATAGTAAGCGGTATCTTCAGCGAAGAAATGAATTTCGAGATTAATTAATACCAATAGCTTTGTTATGCAAATATAATAAATATTTATAAAGCAAACAAACGAGAATTAACTCTCACTACTACCTAGCATTGATTATATAAACTATTCAGAGTACGATCTCAAAATGCAAATATAATAAATTAGAACAATAAAATATTGAAAATTGGGTTATTCCCCCCAATTACACATATTGATATTTAAAAATATATTAAATTATAAAATTGTCATTATCACTAGTTTATATAGTTTTAACATGATATATGTTAATATTTCATCTCAATTATTACTATTTATCTCGAAATGATGAGTATTATAGTAAATGACTTATGAAAGGTCGGACAGTGATTTTTATAAGCTTAAAATATCGCGAATGACAATATTTAAGCAATTATCAGCGTCAAATGAGCATTTTCTTTGAAATTTACAATTTTAATTAGCATAATTGCTAGCATTAGTATTAATAAACCTATAATAATAAACATAAGTCAACTTAAATTGCGTTCTATATTAGTGGTTATCAGAATTTCGTTTCTAAAATGCTGCTTTAACTTTGCTTGATGATTTATAACGATTCCGCTTTCATCATAATTGAAGTGTGAAATTGAAAATATAGCACATATATAGGTAAATAAGTAGAGAAGGGAATTTAACTCAAAAACGTGGACTAAACTGCTGCAATAATGAATATGTGTAGGTTGGGGGGAATAACCGAAAATTGTTAGTTCAAGTGCCGAACTAACTTAGGTTGTCTGAGGAGGCTATTCAGAATGACAATCCTAGAAGATGAGGTATGATATTGAGATTAGTTTGAGGTAACGTTATTGTGTAACTAAGTTTGGATTTGTGGACTGTCATGATTTATGAGATGCAGATGGAATAATTGAATTGAGCCTAAGTGCTGATAATAAGGTAACAGTTACGTGAGTCATTCAATTTTGTAGAAAATAGTTTAATAACCTTTAACCAATGATATCAAAGATATTCATGCTCAGATCAAAGTTAATATAGTGGCGTATTCTGATTTTATATGCTGAGATTCAGTATAACTCTTAAGTTGCACAAGTTTTTTGATTTTCATTTGAAGTCGACTCATATCTCTTTCGGATGGAGTGGAAGTATCAGCAAAATTTCATATCTCCAAAAATGTTTTTAATTTGGTAAACGCAAGCTTACAGTCTAAGCCGTGAATGTTATTTGAAAATGTTTATAGTCACTCCTCAAAGATGACAATAGCTAGATGAAGAGTGGTGTTTTGGAGTGTTAATATCAAATTAGTGATTTATGTTATATAACTTAAATTATTAGCATATTTTGAAGCAAAAATTTTGAAGTAAAATTTATGATAATTCTCAAACTCAGAACTTCTAGTTTTACATCCTTACAGCAATACTTTTATTCAATCCATTCATTTGAGTCAATTTCTTTACTGTTCTTTTAGATTCCCTACAAAGTTGCTCTGTGACGATATTTTGTAAATTTTATTCTTCCATCTTTGATACTTAATTATTTCGTAAAATCTCTCTGTAAATTTATTGCGCCCTACTATTAGTTATGACACTGATGCTCCCACAAGCTAACTGGTACATTTTATAAAGTACTTTCAATTAGATTTTTTATTATATTAAGGTTTTTATAATAAACCAGAATTTTGGTTTTGTTCTCCAACAATTATTATAAACTTATAAATCAATTATTATTAGTTATAGCACTAGCAAAGAATTTTTAATTTCTCAATATTACTGAATTCATTGGCTGGTAAAAGTTCTCGAAGTTTTAATTTACTCAAATATTTGATTTTATGAAAGTTGTTTTATTTTTAATTTCTACAATATTAACTGCATCTAATTCATATTAAACACAAACACTCCTTGTAATAAGTTAATTTTAAAGACAAAATTAAATTTATTTTTATTTTAAGTTATAAGACTTTATGAACGTGAATTTATGTAGCTTTATATATTTAATGAAATCTAAAGCTGATTGGGACGTATTTATTATTTATGTTGAAAACAGTTTTGGAATAAAAAAATTTTGTTTATCTAAACGATTATAGCCAAAATTATTTTAGCTACATATTAACTTATGGAGTTTGAAATTATTTATGATATCAAAACTAAATATTTCGCTTTGACTAAATATATTTTGATAAATGTTGACGCCTAATATTAGAAAGAGTGTTGCTCGAACTTAATAGTTCCCGTTAATAATCAAATATCTATTGGATGTAACATATCACAGGTGAGCGCAATAGTTTTATTGAAAGCAGTTGTATCGAAATTAGTTTTTGTTACAGATTTCGTTAGTTTATTGGATCTATTTCCAAAATTTTAAATTAAAGCGTAAAAGATACTTCGAAAAACTATGTTACCACCTTACTTCTAGCTGCATAAATAAATTTTCGTCGTCTTAAATTTCGCCAACTTTCAATTCTATTTAGTGGGATAATATTCACATAATCAGGGGTGTACGCTTAGTCTTATAAATGATGTAAATCTAGCGTTCAAGTACATTAAACTTAGTATGACTCAAAATTGTAACCGAGAATAATCAGACTTGTTTGGAGTGGGGTTATGAGGATTGGAAATAAAAATTTAGCATAAAATAATATTAATAGTGAACAACTTAAATGTCAGTCAGAATGTTCCGATTCATAGTATTCTCTTAGCTATTGTCATTTCTCCTCAATTATCAGAAAATATCTCAGATTTTCACTGTTTGTTTGAATTACTATTTTGTACTATTATATAATATAGATCTGAATAATAATATCAGAACACTCCAAATGACTCTTCTTGTTGGTGACTATTTTATAATTTGAGGTAAATAGATTATTTTCAACTATTCATTTTCCTTTATCTGTTTAAGTAATAAATGCTAATCGGCAGGTTGTTATTGTACCGTATTGGAATTCAAATCATGCAAATGTTAAAGAATGAATAATTTATCAGATTAATTTATGTTCATATAAGCGGCCTATCATATAAGTTAAATATAGCTGCGATTCTGTGATTCAGATTTTTAAATTAATTATTGTTAACTCAGATTTAGTATTACTAAATTTTCATTAATGAAGTGATAAAAATGTGTTAATTTTCAAATAATATAAAGAAATAAAATTTCTATTTATAGACACGCACATGAAATCTCAACACAGATTAAAGCTGGGAGTGTCTAATAAAATGAGTTAAAATATTGTCAAAATTATCATTCTGCTAGCGTTTCATATTTTTTGCTCTCAAACTGACGCTTAAATGATACAAAAATTATAAATCTAAAAATTTCATCCAGACAGACTTCCTAAAATTCATACATATAATTTTTTCTTGTTAGCTTTGTATTTCGTCAGTGACTCTACAACTACCTAACTTTACCCGTAACTCTTAAATGTTAAGATATCATGCATGTAAATTGCTCAGAATTAAACTTTCGATGTCTAATTGAGTATTTCAACCATCAAATCGAGTGTTCAGTTTTTCAATGATATACTGTTCATAAGAAGTTATGCGAATTCTATAACTCGTCATACATCTGTGGTGTGGTGCTCTCGCTCTATTTCCGCCATGGTGACACCCACAGTGTTTTAAATCGATATTTTAAAGTATTAAAATGTGTGCTTTAGCTCATTTTTGAACCCCCTAGATATAAAGAGATATATTTAAATAATTTTATAATGGTTCATTGATATTAATAACGTAGTATAGTCTTTCAAAAGCTTAGCAAGCATATATTAATTTGTAAATATTCTCACTTTACAACTCAAAATCAAACACATTTATTGCTTTTTAATGTTTAAGAACCTGGGCATTTACACACTCGAACACTATTTACAATTTACGGTGTTGCTGTATCATAACAATAACACATACCATCTCTACCAACAGTTTATGAACCAGTAATACACTAATTAGACCCCTTTATATAAGAGAAACTGATTGCATTCAAACGTGCGTATCCCTCAAATATAATATTGTTAATTGCCACTGAAGAAGCCCCAGCCATGTTTTTAACTAGTGCGTTACACGCTGAACTAACTATATTGTCTAACTACAAAGAATATGTCATATTTTATATTTAAAAGTATCCTCCAAGCAGTTCTGATATCCCTCTTATCCATTATTATCCATTTACAATTTACCCTGTTAATTCGACATCAGTAAAAATTGAGTTATTGAGTTGGTATGAAATGCCAAAATTTTTGACAGAACTAGTAACATTATTTTAAATAAACAAACGTACCATTGTAATATATTTAGTTTATTAGGTTATACCAACAAATAATTAGGTTTGGGTGCTTTTGGATACCAGATTTGATTTTATGATTTTTACTTACTATCTCATTTAGCTATATATCTACTCATATTTTTACTCACATCCCTTTTTTATTAGATTTACCATCTCTATATTTAGTCTCCGAGCAGGGAGGAAAAGATCGAGGGGCCCCTCTGGGGTATCGATCTTTGGAGGGGCGGCGAGCCCCTGGACGTCGAGGGTCGCCAGGCCCGGTAGGGCTAGCCGAAGGCGTCTGGCAGGACCCGTGGACCCCGGCGTAGCCGTTGCTTGTATCCAGGAACACCCAAACCCAACCCTCCCCTAGATTTTAAGAGATATCAATAGAAACATATAGAGGAACGAATCTGTTTTTGAATGTGTTTGATTATTACTTATCAACAATATTAAGGCACAATTAAATAATAACACAAGCCATAAATCAAAACTTAGTTGGACAAATCTCCATATCATACCTAATCTTCAAGCATCGTCACTCTGAATGGAATTCTCAGACAGCCTAAGAAAATTCACCACGTGAATTAACAACTTGGAAGTATCTTCAGGATTGGTATAACAAAATATATACAAATTTGTTTAAAATGATCAAGCCTCATTCACATCAGAGTATTACTCGTATGTATTCTTTTTAGCGCAATCAACAATGGCCACCACTAAATGAACATTACCGAGGAACATGACTACAATCGCGCACACGTTTTGGAAAACGAAGGCGCCTAATTACCAATAAATCGACTCAAAACTTGGGAATAAGAACATTCCCAACATGAAAACGAACCCAGACCTCCAGAACGGGCTGGTCATAAACTTGAAGTACTCTTAAGCGAACTTAACCCAGGGAGATATTATTTGGAAAACACAGGATATGATGAGGAAGGCAAGCTTGAAGTAGTAATCGTTTGAGAACACGTAAGAGTACTTAAATAACACTATAAGTGAACTCAACACGAGAGATGCTAGGCACATAGCCGTTATGATGTCCAAAACGAGGGATGCTGTTCTGCTTATCATTGAAATTGAAGTGGGTTTGACACTTTAATCGTTTGATGTTTACAGGTCAATGTAACAAAATAATTTAATATTTTGGTATCATATTTTATCTTGTAAATATACACGTGTTCAAAAATTATTTTTGAATATAAATATTGAACAACAGTCAACTTAATTCTAATGAAAAAATAATAATGAAAAAATTATATTTGATTTAGACCAGATTCGAACGTTGTTTTGTAAACGTTTGTAAATTGACTACTAATGGAAATAATTATCTTAGATTGTATACTTAATAAGATGCGTTTTGCAAAAATATACAGATTTCAATCACAAAGGCAATGTACATTTATATAAATTATAAATGACTGAATATAATATGATATTATAATCATTCTTAGTTATTTTCTTCATTCTGTTCCAATAAATCTAATAGAGCTTAAATTGATTATTCGCTCATATTATTAAGTTATTCTATACTAATATTTACACCTTGTCTTTGAAGAAAATCTATTATACGTTGAAAATTAGATTTATTAAACTTAAAACCTATTGCCTCTTACAACTTAGAATCATAAAATGTATCTCCACAACATAAAGAAATGTAGAAATAATCTAAATCTGTTTGCAAAATATTTTCGTCGTCGAATATGTTCAAAATATATTGCCCAAACTTTGTTTTGTATGGAGCTTTTATTATTTAAAATGGTGAATGGAAAAAGGTTAATGTGCGGAGACTAAAACAATACAGATTATTACAGGCTGGGCAAGAGTACTCGTTATCTGAAACACTGCAATTAAAGTGTGAATATGTTCCACATCCTAGACACATCAGCGGATTCTAATATTATGGAGGTACATGTTACGATAATGTGCATTCCTGGTTACACTTAGTACAATGTTAGTTAATTACGGCTTTGAAAATGTAGTAGCTGCTTTTTGGCAAATGTAGATCTACAGTTTGGACTATCTCTACAGATTTTTAACAGTAAGATACGAAATCTGAAACGAAATTGTCTCCCATTTACAAATATATTTGCTTAAAACTTACGATATCAACGTCATTACCATTGTAATGCTCCAAAAATAAATGAAGTTTTTGGACTTCGTTTTGTAATCTGCGACTAGCCGCGGTGGAAAGGCTAAACCTGGAAAAGTAATTAATTAGACCCAATTGAATATGTATTTGTTCTGCAATTACCTGTTCATCATCAAAAGACATTACACCATCGCATTCAAAGCCGCATAAATCGCATTTCTCCATATCGGTAGCGCATTGCTTATGATAGTGATGATAACAAACTTATACTCCATCATGCATTGTTAAATCTGATTTAACTTTAATTCTTCTATAAGGCATAGCAAAATCGTTGTTTTCTATTATTTGATGACAAGTTTCACATATTATTTCTTACTTATCTTCTACTTTCTCAACTTTTCCTTAATCCATAAGCGTAGTTTCCTATTATTTTTACTACTTGAGTTTTTAAAATCTTTCTTTGGGGTTCAAAACTGGTTTAGAAGCCTAGTTTGACTAAAGTTCGTGTTATAGCAGTTAACCAAGTTCTGGCTACCTGAAACTATAATGAATGATGCTAAAGTTCTATTGGGTCATAATTCTAACAGCCATCAAACATTAACCGAGTCCTGTTTCTTAATTGTTATATTATTATATAACGGTATCGCAAATATTTTGCAAGTACTATTCGTCAAAGTATTTCAAAATATCATTCGCATCTTTGGTTATATTATAAACGCACTCTGGAACAAAGAACTTGTTTTGCTTTTCTGTAAATTTTTGAAGAATCGAATCGATTACTCCAATGAATAAAACAGGTTCAAACATCGAGAACCCCTTAAATATTATTGTATCACTTTCATTTGGATTCGAAAACGGACTATGTTAATATAGTTGACAAAGAACTGCATACACGTCTTCACACGTATAATATTTTGGAAATGCTTTATCAAGTATGCCTTACAAAGTATATTTTAAAAAATCTTAGTTGATTATTAATTTTGACAAGAATTTTTGGTCGAATTGTGGTCGGGGAATAAAGTTTAGAATTGAAATGTAATCCACAATTAAAATTGTGCGGTCCGAAAAGTTCTTGGTGTAAACATCCAAAATAATATCGCGAATAAGAACTGGATATTCTTGTAGAAATTTTGATACGACAAAATAGCTATTGAATTGCGGTATTTTGTTACAAATATCTTATTCGAAGTAATTCATAAATCTTCCAAAGTCTATTGCGTTTTATTTGTGCATTAAATTATTTTCAACGTACAAATACCAAAAATTTTATCTAATGATTGGTTCTACAAGCATTTATATAATTTCTTCTTCATTTAAATTTGATATACAAGTTATAATTTACAAAATCAAGCTTTTAATACTAACATTATATTCTATAGCTACATCTACAATAAATTATTAAATATAGATGCTTGGAATAGATTACAAAGGTTTTTTATCAAGCAAATCAAATTCTACAAAAGTTTCTAGATAAGCTTATAACATGTATTTAGCTTGCTCAATCAAGTGGTCGTATGTTTCTTGTTATAAAAGATTGGCATCAACACTATTTCTTTTCATGTGCGCTTCTGATAACAGTTTTACATCAGCAGTTTCTCCAATTTTTAAATAACCTTACCAACCGCGATCTGCGAACATGATATTGTAGAAGTACATGTGACTGGCGAATTTATTGACAATATCTTGTGACCAAACTACTTATTCGTTTGGATTCAGGGAATATTGTTGAATGAGTATCTATTGCATTTTAACGCAGTTGGCTAGGTATTTTTTGGATTTAAATAATATGCTTCTCCAGGTAGTCAAGCAATCATTGAAGCTGTTAGCTTGTAGAATGGTCATATCTTCTTGCATTCCTGAGAGGTTATTATTGGCAATGTGATCTTAAAATCGTGTGAATATAATATCGCTGATCGTGTCGCAGAAACCCCAATCGTAGTAAAGCCCAAGTGGCTCGCTTAGAGTTTGAACTAAGTTGTTGAAGATACCTTCGTTCGCATTATTTAGTATGATTTGCGCGTACGGTCCGATTTATCTGATCGCGGCCACTTTGCAGTACAAGCAGCTTGGTAAAATCTCGCCGTACAGTAAGTTTAGTTCCTCGCTTGGATTTTGCGTCTTGCACATCATTCCGAAGAATGATTCTTAATTTTAACCATCATATGTTTTTCCCTCTCTAATAATATATTAAAAGTCGTTTATATTTTCAACTACATTTTGAAGAGTGATGTCGTTTTCTCCGCTCAAAAATACAACAATTGAAGCCGCGTTTTGAATTATTTCTGAGCCCTGAACTGTTTTCAAAAACTATTCGGAGCATTTATTCAAGTGAACTGAGGCCACAAATCCAAAACAATTGATTAAAAGTTCAGTTAATTCTGAGTTTGAAATATTAATAAACGGGTTATGCTCAGATGATTAATGGTCAGAGCAGAAGGAAGAGGGTTTGAAGGCGATTGAGTTCCCGCAGTCGCACTGGCCCTCGGGAGCTTATTTCATGCGCGCACGCCACAAATGACCGTCGTGAGAGGAATTCATGAAGCAGGAGTGACAAAATACAGTCTACACGTTGTCGGAGCACGTCATGCACTTGAAGGACACATCGCCCTTCTTGAAGTAGTAGCCGCACTTGTTATTGTGGGCGTTAGTATACTTTAAGAGCACATTCTCGTCAAAATGAGGGGTTTACAGGCTGATTTGCATTAGCTTACTCATTAATTCTTCTTAATTCATTACTTATATCTGAGAAGTGGCATTCTCATTATGTTAAAATAATTACTAAATTAAATATTACATGCATTTATTTAACTTGTAAAACACTTGTAAAACACAAATATTACAAAATGATATATCGGCTCACTCTTTTGGTACATCTCAAAAATATCCACTCAACAATCAATTACTTCAATCACAAGAAACATTAAAAAATGATAATTATAGAGTACCTAATTAATATAAATCACTGGTTTCAACTAATTTTTCAATCCCATCTCATGACTTATCACACCAACCGTTTTAGCCACTCCTTTTTCAGGAGTGCGTCATATTGTTTTCTTTTATAGAAGCGATAACAGCCACAAAACCAAGCGGAATATGACATGCTAAAGAGTTGCTTGGTTTTGTGGCTGTTATTGCTTCTAGATCAAAGCACTTCAAGAATATTTTGAATATCTGATTGATCCTACAAACGCAAATTGTGGCTGTCTAATTTCTTAATTAGCAGACCGGACTGAGACATTCTGGCTTACTCATAATTCTCGTAGCGCTGTACAATTAGATAACTAATCGATACATCGATCAACTCGAATCGAGCACCAAGGTGCATTCAGAATCGCTCCCGAATACTAAATCAGTACAAAATTCAAGCTCTTCGCAGGGCCGAATTTGTATCTAATTGGTAGTCTACTCCTTTTAAGAGCACGCTGTCTGTATCTCAGTTTTGCGTTTGCGATCATCTTTAGGATTCAAAATATTCTTGAAGTGCTTGGATGAAGGAGGGAGTGGATATTATTATTAATTACATATTTCAATATTCGAAACTTTTAAAATATTTTCCACTCCACTCCTTTTGACCAAAAAGCCTTATCAGTTTTCTGGTCCACCCAGTTTTATCGTCGGTTGAGAAGCTTTGATCCGAGTTGGTTCGCCCTGTAATTACGAACCACTCCCTGTCCCCAATTTAAGGCCATGAATCGGAAACGAGAATTGGTTCTTGATTATCTGGTGAATCAAAGCGGAAAGTCGGTTCTCAGCCGGTTCTGATGAAGCACTACACTCAAAATCGCTCGCATTTCTACCTAGTACAAATGCAGTGCTGCTTTTGGCCACAGCATGCGGTGGTTATTGGTAGCAAGTGAGCTTCCCTCTTATACTAATGTTTTGCTTTTTATTATATTAACATTATATTATATGTTAATTTGTAAATATTAATCAGTTAACGACTTAACGACTTATATATTATATAATCTTATTATCTCAAAATCATATCAACTGACATTGTTATTTAGAGTGATGGAGATATATACAAAACTTTCTATTCTATATTTATGTATGTTATAGAGTAATGTATTGGAAAAAATGATTTAATTACCACCTTCACTCCAAATATTATTTTCAACTATTTTGTGCTACAAGAACTGTGTGATCTTAAGCACTGCTATTTTTATTATTTTGGTCAGACATCACATTTTCCTCATTTCAAAACCGGAAGTTCTTAATCATAATTTTTTCATTAAAAAGTGAACACATGAAATCAAAAATTATGTGTTTTAAATCACGTCCAGGGGATTCTCTTACCTCGTCATCTGATCATGAATCATCGTCAATCGTTCGAATCATAGCCCAGCTTATCCGATCTATATATTGTAGCTCTTCTAAATTGAACGTTCTTGGTTTGAAAATATTAAAAGTTTTAGATATATTTTTCTAAGTACTGTTAATAACATTTTAGATCAGGTAACTAAAAAATTCTGGAATTTTAGAATTATACGTTAGCCCATTGACCTCATTGTTCACTAATTTGTAACTAACAAAAAATATTTATCAAACTATAAATCCTGATAACATATTGTGTTTTAATCTATTCAAAACGCGTAGAGTAATTTTTTAAATTAAGATATACATTTTAGCCTCTAAACCTTGTATATAATCACATAATATTAATCTGAAAATGTGAGGTGGAAATAATATTTTTTCATAACTTATATTTCAATCATTATAAGTATCATTCCCATGTGTACAAGTAATATAATTGAAGATAGTCGAACAAAATGTATGTTATTTATTTGTTAAATTGATCAAATTATTTTTATATAATGGGCATGCCTGGACTAAATAAATAAGATCAACGACTATACTAAGATGAGACGCATCAGTATCTGATGTCAAATTAACAATTCATGGGAGCGTTAAAATCAATATTTTATTTTTCGGACTAATAAAATTTGGAAGTTAAAGTTGTAATCAACCACAACCGTGCTATTATTAGGTAACCCTAAGGATTAATTATTAGAATATCTTATCGATTTTGAAATTCAAATTACAACTCTTAACAATATTTAAATCACTTAGAAGAATGGTTAATAATTTTAGTGGATTAATAAGCTTCCAAAATATAAATGCTTTCAAGGACACTTAGACATGCAGCTCATTGCCAGCCCTGGTTGACAATGTAAGCTTGATTTATTACGAACAATAAAAAACTATTTGTTCTAAAACAGAGGTGGTACTCTTAATTTAGTAAATTTGTAGTTGGTTTCAGTGTTCTTAGGTAAATTTACAGGATTTTTGGTTGCGCAGTGCAGTAGCCTCTTATAAATCTTCAATTTTGGAACACTTATCCCAAAATCTTAGTTCTAAACAGTGTTCAAAACGATTAGATTTTTAATGCTTCTAAGCCTAAACCACAGCTTAATTTATGATTTGTACTTGTTCTGTAATAATTCAGCATCTCCAGTACCCTTATAGTGGTAGTTACAATAACGAGTGAATCTGTACGAGATATAAATCAAGAGCAGTGTTGGTTCAGTGTCTATACAAATTAATGGCTTGCCATTGATGCTTATAGAACGTTTAACGCGCAAATAAATCAATATGTTGGACGTGATTCGTAAAGTTATCTTGCTTTAATAATTCTGTACTAATTAAAGCTAATTTTAAGCTAAAATCTATCTATTCTAGGAAATAACTGTGTAAAATTAAGATTCAAACGGCAACTGATTATTTCTGGCATTACACAGTCAACTATCAGGCCATGTGGATATTCCGCTCTTGAATTATGAATTGTTGGTTTCATTCTTAAATTGGCGGGGATAAAATTTATTTCATGCCTATCTCGGTCTAACGATGATCAAATACAGATTTTAAGAGTTATTTCCATACCACTATTATTGAAGCAGATTATCATTTTACAATTTGGAGTAATTGTTAACACGTGAATAATGAAGGAGTATTTAGCATGAATAACACAAAATATTAAAGCTGGTCGTATATTCCCAATAGAACCAAACTTAGTTTTAAGTTTAGCTATTGGTTAAAAGAAATTTTAATCAATTACGTTAGTGAAGTGGTTAATATTAAAATATATTCCAAACATATACGATTGTATAAAATAATTAATAAAATAGAAATTTTATGGGAGCATTAATAATGTCACTGAATATTCAAAATCAAACACATTTATTGCTTACTAATGTTTAAGAACCTGGGCATTTACATACTCTAGCACCATAAACAAGTTAAGGTGTAGCTGTATCATAACAGTAGCACATTCCATCACTGCCAACACTTTACGAACCAGATATACATATTAAGGACTTATTATATGAGAAACTGATTGCATTTAAACGTGCATATGCCTAAAATTTAATATTGTTTATTATAACTAAGGAAGCTCCTGACCACTTGTTCACCAATGCAGAACAAGAAGCTCCATTATTTAATTGAATAGAATATATCATATTCTATATTTAAAATTATCCTCCGCTTATAGTATTAGCTATTCCTCTTGTCATTTATTTTCCATAAATAATTTTTCCAGTTCCTATTTATCCTGTAAGTTCTACATTAAAAAATTATACGTTAGTAAGATCCATAGAAATACCATAATTTTTAGTGGAATTTGAAACATTGTATTTTATCATAAGATTTGATAAAATCAACAAATTATTATTTTGCGCGCATATAATACCTGAAAATAAATCGGTGGAAGTAATATTGTAAAATATCTAAGCGTCTTTGATTAATAGTAAATAATTTGCATCTAATTAATACAATAAACCATAGAATTATGCATAATATTACGATGTTGTTGCACTCAAAGATATATTATAGCGAATATTTTAAATTGTTACATCTAAACTTCTGCTATTTATAAATATATAAATGTGGAGAAAATTAACAACTGCGAAATTAATATTTAAGATACAATTCTACATATTTATTGATTTCTAATAATCATTCATAAATATGGCACCAGTCATTTAGTTACTATTTGTTGATTTAAATGCATAGTTACCTGAAACAATAACATGATTATATGCAGTTTTAGTGCAAAATATAGAATAATAAATTTCTTTTCCAACGATATTAATATCTATGTTTATACGGGAATTATTTAGGTTATTGTTTAATGAACACTGAACATAACCAGTATCGAAATATATATACGTTTGTTATGTTAAATTCTAAGCTGTTGATGTTAATACTATTTCAGTTTTTTCGCAATATGTACAAATATTTAATAAATCGCAAAAGCTGTTGTAGGTTCCAGACCCGCACTTGTTAAATACTTGCGTTAATATAACCACTTCCCAGGTAATGATGTCTACACTCTAGCAGACTTGAACCAAATTTATGGTTGGAACTGTAAACGCGCCGGTTGTGTTGAAGTACTGCAAGTTTATTTAAGTCAAAGCGGCGTATGCGAATATACCTCCTCTTTGTGCAGATATGAGGAAGCGCATTGTGCAGTTGTCCGAAACAATTCCCTGCGAGCTGAAAACCAAACCGCCGATTCCGGTTCCAGAAAACTGAAAGTCTAAAGTAGAAGAATTAACCATTAATGATCCTTGGGCCAGCAGAAGAGATGCGAACGACGAGCGCACGCCCTGTATGTTAATATTTGAGGAAGTTATTGTGATGTCGCCCTGAGAAACAAACGAAAACATGTTCATCAGCTTGTTCTCGGCTACCACTCCGACGTAGGTTACTTTGTTCACTATAGTGGCATCGAAGAATATGCTTCCGTCGAATTAGTGGGCGCTAGAAAAGGAAACTTCGTGGTTTATCGTCCTGGAGTCTTGGTTTCCGCTTGCGCAGAAATTGTAGAGCGTTAATAATATGACAGTTTAGTGGGTGCATAACTAAGTTGTTATTTATTTCAACGAATTTATTTCATTTTATTTAGTTATCATTTAATTGAAGTGTATTAATATAATTTTAGTTATATTGAAATTATAAATATTTATCTTTTCTATTTCATGAATAATTTAAGAAATGATTTTTAAGTTGTATTCAGAGACGACATTCAGACACAAAAGATGAATGATTAAATGGAGTCTTATTATTGTTGATAAGGTTACCAAATAAAACTAAAAAATATATTTCTTCATTCTTTTCTCCTTATTATTCATTGGTAATCTTTTATTTACAAATGAATCTAATTAAAATATGTAATATGAATAACGCAAAACTATTTCCTTAAATCACGCGCAGGTTCTGACTCCATTGTTTTCTTTTAAAACTACAAATGAATTAACTTCAAAATTTTAAGTTATCATATAATTGAAGTGTTAATATATTATATTTATTAATTTCTTCTATAAACTATTTTCTTAATTTTCATATTCATACCTCGAAACGCCAAGCCTAATCGTTCGTATATTTATACGAACATATATATATACTATTTTAATTCTTGACTTTACGAATAAGAAATGGAACTCCATCAATCACTCTTTACCCCCTTCTGCAGCATCTGCGCGTACTTTTTCTCGCACGTGTTCACCACCCAGAGAATGACCCCTATTAAAACGAAGAGCGGAACCACTCCAAATCCGATAACGTAAACGGTGACGTTGTCTTTGTAAACGGTTGTGTTCGTTTGGATGTCATTAACGATAATGCTGCCGTTATTATACAAAAGGATCCACTTCGAATTGGTTGCGATTTTGTTCACGTTCTTCATCCTTTAAAATTAAAACCAGCCGTATTTGGTGATTGTTACCACTCCGTTCACGTTCAGTTGGCCGTAAACGTAGAAGAAATTCTCGGTCAGAATGTAGTAGCCGTTCGTGCCGGAGGCTATGTCGAGCACCTTGCCCTTAATGTTTGGGAGCTAAAATTGCAAATCCTTGGACAAGCTGAACCTGAAGTCCTTACCGCACGCGCCAATGGTCCCGTTCTTGAGAATGTACAAAATAGAATTCAAATCGGTGTTCTGCACCAAATAATCGAATGAAAAATCGGCCAAAAACAACTGCGAAACAGCTTACGGAGAACAAGGCCAGTTACCATACGCGAAATTATTCCCGTAGTAATCCTACACTATTATAAAATCGCCGTAGAAAAACACAGTCTCAAAAATAAGCTCCGGTGGGAACTGGAACTTAGTAATTGCCGTTACGTTGTCCTTCACGTCCAAAGGCTGGTCCAACGCGCCCTAGTTTGCATAATCCTTCCCGCACAAACCAAATGCACAAAACCTGAAATAATACAATGAAACATTAGTCTGAATGTAATCAACCTCAGCCGCACACCCAATATTCACTATCTTCTCGTTCGTTGGAATCGCTGATATATCCAACTCAAATGAACGCTACTCTTTGTACTACGGATGCTAATGAGCACCTTACCAATACAATCTGCCATCACTCAACAATATCATGGAGTGATCCTGCCCTATCGCCATTTTTTTCACTTTTTTGTCCATAAAAAGTGTTGGTCTTGATATAGGGTCAATAATAATTTGATCCACTGAGCCCAACTCATATGATTCGGAAGACCCATACGCACGAAGAGCTCCGTCACTTGTGGTCAAAAAGAAGGTATTATTCCCAAATGAGATATGTTTGTTAATTGAAGCAGGAAGTATAACCGCGCTAAAGTTAGAATTTTATGTATCGCCAGCGAACGCATCGTATGGATTTCTGCCGATATAATATGCGGTCTCAGCGAATATTACTTTTAATAATAACTGCATTGGGTGTGGTAAAATATAATTTGCACTGAAATATTAGATATCTTACATATATAAAGAAAAATCAGAAATAGATAAATTTAATGAAATATTTATAAATATTCTCACTTAACTGTTACCTTATTATCAGCACTTAGGCTCAATTCAATTATTCCATCTTCATCTCATAAATCATGACAGTCCACAAATCCAAACTTAGTTACACAATAACGTTACCACAAACTAATCTCAATATCATACCTAATCTTCTTGGATTGTCACTCTAATTAGCCTCCTCAGACAACCTAAATTAGTTCGACGCTTGAACTAATATTATTGACCTCGGAAGTTTTCTTTGTAACTATCTTTGGGTTGTTGGTATGAATTATAACCATCCAACTATTGACAATAGCTTACTTTTGACAATAGTAGACAATAAGACAATAATTGTCATTTATTTTTTACAATAGAAAAAGTGTATTTAGATCATGGATTTAGATCATGGATTTTGCTTTTATTTACAATTTTCTTCAATGGAGTGGTGTAAAATTGAAGCGCGGATATTTAATATTTTATGTATATATTTGTTAAATATTCCACTTTAGTAATGAAATAAAATTCACTATTGTCCTATACTTTATTGTATTATATATATCTGGGACAATAGAAACCCCTTATTGTGCAATAAGAAAATGGCAATGGACGGCTATACTATGAATCTTAGAACTAGCGTATCAGGGGCAACTCGTAGTGCTTCTAAGTTTAGAGCTTTCGCCATAATTACTTTCTTTTTTCATTCTATACTATACCAGGATTGAAAGCCGAAATCGGAGAGGAGAGAATGGAACATAGATACGGAGCGGATTACACGTTCAAAGACGACATCTTGGCCGGATCAAAAGTCTGCTACCAAATTGAAATCAAATTCATCTCCAAAGAACGCGGGTAACTGAACATGCCCAGGCTTAAAGTCACCAGCGACTCGATCCACATCCTGGGAGGCCTACAGACGGTCCTGCACTTCCGAAAGAGGTTTCAGGTGTGATACCTGGATCATCCAGGTCCTGGATGTTACTAGGAAGCACCTATGACGATATTAGTGAGAGAACTGTTCTAATATTTACAATAATAAAAATTAAATGCATTCGAGATAACTGCATTCGAGTAGTGGAACTGTTCAAATACTATGTGTAAATTAATACTAAAATAAAGTACAGCTTATAATTGTCAGAAAGTAAAGATAAAATTAATTAAGAAATAAAACATATGATTATACATAAGAAAGACATCACACCGTAAATTACGTCTATACGGGTTTTGAATATACATATTGAATATACATAAGTATACTATATTTATTATGTACTTCAGTTTCAGCAGGATCTGCAGGAAATAGTGCGTTTACCTGCAAATTACCTGCATACAGGACGCGAATTTACCTGCTACAGCAGGTAATAAATCTGCAACTGAAGTCTTCAAACTTTAAAGTGAATATTAACACTAAGAGTGAGGGTTGAGCCCCTCGAATTACAAAGAGAGCTTCCAGTGAGTACTTGTATTATATTATGCACACATAGGTGGTAACGTACCCAAAAATTAATTTTCCACTCCATGAAGTTGATGATGCTCGACATGGGAATTTTGAAAGTAATCGATATGAATGAATTTAATTTCAGCTTCAGGTACCTTGGATCAGGGTGCAATCATTTATTGTACTAATTATATTATCTTCTGCATTTATATTACTATTTATAATTTTAGCACTCGATCTAATCGAGACTTATGAGAAGAAAGTTTGGACCTGCATAGTTCATTTTACAGTGTCAGGACAATTTTAATGTTGTCGAAGATAATTTATCTAAATTTTATAGCTTTGAAAATGGTAATGGTAAATTCGAGGAGATGAATATTTATTGGAAATTAGCAACAATGAACTTCTTCTAATAACAAATTCTAAGCTTTGCCAGATATTCTATTCATAATAGTTGAACAAGTTTGAATTCGGTTCACTTTCACTAAAATTTTAATGAACTTCGTGATTAAATAATAGTTACCTGAAGCAACTTTGCAGCGTCAAATGAATAAATATAATATTGGCTACGAAAATAATCTCTCACACGAATAGCAAATACAGCTTCAATCTGTAATACGAGAAACTCAAAAACCTGACTTTGAAGTAGAAGAATATATTAATGTTGTTCCATAGCTTCGAGGTTGCTACTTTAAATAAACTTAGATACAACTTCTTCATAAACGTGGAATCATGGACTTAGACAACTTCTTTTTGTTCAGACAAGCACTTGTTGAAAGTTCAATTTTTCATCCATTTAGGGCTACTTATTTTCCAGTATTGGAACTATATTGCCTTATGCATCTTAATGTATAATATTCAGGCCTTCTACTGGTTCAAGTTGAACAGCATAATCTAAAATTTTACGATTTTCATGAAATTCTGCTAGGATTTCATTCACTCTGTATGGCTTGCTGTAACTTTCGTCTTCACATGTAACCGTGTATTTAATAGCCCTACTAACTCAATTGATTCTAAATAGTTCATTTTAATTTCAACTGAACCAAGCCACGGTAGGAAAGGAATAAATACAAGAATTAATTAGCAGGATAAAACTAAATCAATACCTCCTGGCTTCATTTATGGCTCAAGTTTGCCAAGCGAGTTACAGGTGGAGACAACCGGAATACGAGCTATCACCCTTATATCTCGCAGCTAAAAAATTTTAGATGGTTTAATATTACATTATAATTATTTAATTGATAATTGGCAACTTCTGAGGAATTAAAATATTTTATTTCACTCAAAATGGCATTTGATCAAAATTCAATTTTTGGAGCGTGAGATGGTAAATCAATATACGTCGCGGAAATCACTTTTAAATGGTAGTATGTTTCGGTTGAATGACACTACTTGCTGTATTATTCAGTACAAAAATACCACCTCAGTGTTAACACTGTAATAACACAAATTTAATTAAGTCATCGTCTTATAATACAAATTTCTCCGCTTCACTTTTAGTTGGTGTGATTAACTAACTCAAAAATATTCAATAATAAATATTTCGACTAAATCAAAACCGCGTTAAATAAACAGCTATCATATTCGATTTAGGCAGCAGCCTGAATTGAGTATCAACTTTTATCTAGGTTTACTTAGATCAATTTTGGTTCGCTGTTCAGGCTGCTGCTATAATCGAATGGGTAACTGATTATTGCAGTAAGTGACGAATTTATCAATTATTTATTTTAGTTTGTAATTTATTAGTTAATAGGTTAAGTAAATATATTTATAAATTGATAAAATGCACTGTCACGAAGAAGTAAGGTTAGAGAGACGTCTATCTACCGAAGAAGGGAACATCATGAGCGCCACCAATCCTCATACTTACTTAGACTATTTCAATTATTGAAAAAAATCGTATATATTGAAATTCAATATACGATTTTTTGCTAGATTCAGAATACAATCTCTGATAAGACACCATACTGATAAGTAATGTCCTCGAAAGACATAATGGTCTATAGAATCCAAAATCTAAAATGATCTAATCACAGAGTGTTCATTCCAAGAATTATGGCCAATTCGATACGAATCTTTCGATATTGTAATTCAGATGGTAATATATTGCAACTGGATGAGTATGTAAATCAGTATACTGGAATAGATTTAGAAACAGCGATATTAACTTATTCTTAAGTAACGAGCTATTAGTATCCGAAATTGAAGCAGATGAATTAGAACGCATCGGTTTCTATTTTGCAAGAATTAGTAAATCTCAACTTATCACTGATGTACAATTCAGTTTCTGGGTTTTAATACCACGGCTGGAATTTACAGGAGACGATTCTTTCATTAATTATGCTGTTTAACGATGTCAAACACAATACTCTTTCTGAATTAAAATGACGATTACTGAAAAGTAAACACCTAATCTAAACAAATCCAATAAACAAGAATTCTCTCACTAGTTCTGCAGCACGATGTTCTAAATGATCGCGTACAGCTGCTCGTCCGACACCCGGTTCTGGGCGCTCGAGTCCTCCTGGGCGCTCTGGAGATTCTGGTGCATCTTCTGGTAGTACTTGTTCTTCATGCTCTTCACGCTGATGTGCGGGAGGAGGCTGTGCTGGATCACGTCCCACCTCTGGCCGAACTTCACGAGGGCCTCTCGGAAAACCCGTTCTTCTGGCAGCGTCCACTTGTGGTAGCTCATATGTTATGGTGTGGAGAATACACATCAATATTCTACGCTTTAAAATATAATATACACAAATTACAAATACAGAAGTTGAGTATTTTGATTGAGTATTTCGGATTAAATCTAGTGATTTGTATGTACTACTTTTCTGTTACATATTGAAGAACTCATATTGACTTCTTCTTTACATATTACGTATTATAATATTTATTAAACATATCAGCAATTTAAACGTGTGTAATTGATATTTGTGTTAAGTTAATAGAGAAGAAATCTGAACTATAAATTTGCTTTTAGATGTTATATATATTATTGATTATTATTGTATTGCAAATTTGAGTCATATAACTAAATAATAACTAATTTGTATATAATAGTAATAGTTAAAAATTTGATATATCCTAAGACTCAAATATTGTTTAAACAATATATTCCATACGTTTATGATAAATATGTAAACATGTATATGCTTATGTATATATGCTACACAAATAATAATATTCTAATGTTTAGAAAGCAATTTCAGGAATGTAATTTCTATTATATTGAATCTTAAACTAACAAATTTCAATCGAATATATTAATATAAAATAATTTTGTCATAATTTCAACACAACATTATAAATGTCAACATACCTTTTTTCACTTCTATATGAACAACTATCACAAATGGACTAAGAACGAAGAAGATATTTTTAGAGAAGCCATCATTCTGTATCAGTTCAACTTGGAGGCTATATAATCTAAGTTTTTGCCACACATAAGTCTGAAAAGCATGAAGAACAAGTATTATTAGCGAATTCACAATAATGCAGACATTAAGATTTAAATCAAAAACTTAAAATAATAAAACTTACAGTACTAATTTGAAGGTAGGTCAGAACAAGAGGTTTACAATTATATAAGAAATTTAATCAATGAGTGACTGTCAATCTATTTTACTTGCTGTTTTAGTCATATAAATTTATAAATGAACAAGTATTTCAGTCATTTTTAGCGTTTTTCTTAATTTCTTTGTATTTGTCTTCGCAGTTGCTGACTACCCACAGAATTAGACACACGAGGCCCATGATAGGCAGAACACCGAACAACACAACGTACAAAGTGACCTTATCAACGGTGCTCGTATCCGTCTTGACCGTATCTCCTCCAGTTGCTCCTGTTGAGTTGTAGAGTATGATCCATTTATCGTTGACAACGATTTAGTTCATTCCTTTAACCCTTTTGACCGGGTGCCATCCGTATTTGGTCCGTCTAAATCAAAAAAAGTTAAAAATAATTACTAGAGAGTAAAAAAGAAGACTAAGTTTATAATTATATTAGAAATTTGATAAATGAGTGAAAATCTATTATAATTACTTACGAAAATTTCAATCATATACAAAGATCAAAAACTATCAAATATTTAGCTAAAATAACATATTACGTATTATTCAATTCTTTTTATTTATATTTTTTATTTATTTATATTATTATAATTATTATTTAATTATAGTATTTAATTTTCAGAAACTGGTTCTCACTTCTCAGTTACTCTTCGCTTGTTATTTCCTTTGGTTTGCACGAGGTTCATTGTATTGGCTGGATGCATTGTTTCATTAACTTGATTAAGAACCTAGGTAGTTAATTTTTGTTTGACCCCTAATTGCATATTATGCCCTAATTGCTGGTTATTAACTATTTCCTAGTTTATTCGTTGCGATATTTAGTCCTTTCTTGTTCGATAAACTATTTCTGATATTCTATAATTTGTTTCCCCTGGACTTACGTAAGATTGGCTTTCTTGGTTTTATTTGCAATTATTATTTTAATGCAACATCAAAATTGTAAGGGTTTTGAATCGAAACTTTTGATGATATTATCTGCAGTCAAGTTATTTATATAACTAAGAAATTTGTAGATTATACAAGAAGATATTGAAATGAGTATCGCTTAAGTTGTAATGCACGACGAAGTTAACTTTAATATATGGAGAAGTAAATGTAAAATAATATATTGAATATTAAAACATATTTAAGAAATAATTTACAATAAACCACTTCAAATAATGGAAGTTCCACAAAAAACAGCATCTTTAAGAATTGAATATAAATTATAACTGCCGTTCACCGATGGACCTAGCCAAGATTAATTTGAATACTAGTTATTAACAGCGTCTACCCAGAATTTGTGTGTGTATTGCTTCAAAAATTATAAAACAATATATTACTTTGATGTAAATGATATAACGCTCAAAAATATTTAATTCAATGAAGAAATTGTAAGTTTAGTCTAGCTACCTGGTAAAATCCTAGTTTAGGGCACCACAAATTGTAAAGTTATGGAAGGTGATACATTAAAAGAAGCTTAAATAGTTGATTCTGAAATTAAAAGCAGTAAGTTACCTACTAAGATAGGAAAATAGTATTTAATAGGAATATAGGGTTCTAATGCAGTGTTCTATAATGAAAAGTTACATAACGTTGAAATTGGAGTAAATCTGAAAGATACTACAGACTATTAAATCTAAGGAAACCTATTATCTTATAAAGACGATGAAAATGTGTATCAATATTAAATAACAGAATCTGGAGCTGAAAAACTGTTTGAGAGTTAAATTACCTTGTAACAGATGAAATTTGCATATTAACTTCCAAATAAAATACTTTTAGTTGAGTTGGTAGACAGAATTATCTATTTTGTGCTAATAACTCCTTAAAGTATACAAAAATACAAATTTTTAAATGATACTAATGAAAATCCTCTAGAGCCATCACTCCTTCTTGGTGTTGAGTCAATGGTAAGTGCGTAGTAAATAACTATTTTATTAAATCAGTCTGCTTTTTACGCTTTTGAATTTGATTTGAATCTAACACCGTTGTATTCCGAGAATGACTCCATTACAGCATCCAGATACATTGATAGTTTCTGCCCAACACAACCAGTAACTGACATTAAAAATGGCATTAAAGCGAATGCCGATGAGTTATGCCCAGATATGTTTGCAATCAATCGTTATTTCGCTTCTAACTTTACGAAACCAATAGTAAAAATAAACAACTTTGGGATGAAGCCGCTCTAAATTAATGCAAAGGCGTAAGAACAGCTAATTATCAACGGTGAGACGAATGAAGATGTCAAGAAAGCTTTCAATGAATATAGTTACTAGTATATAATCCTCACTAGAGGGTTTGAAAGTAATGCGATTATTGTTTACTACGCTTCAAATTCTTTCCTCATGAGACCTGACAGACCTCTAGCGTTCGACTACAGCAGTTTCACCACAATGGCCCTCGAACAAGCAGCTGGAAGTGATGCATTCATCAACGGTGAGTAAGAAGTTGTCGATGAAAAAATAGTTGAACCAGTTATTGAAAACGAAGAGAAGTCATCTGATCTCAAACTTTCTGATATGGAAGTGGACGAAGAATACGAGAAGTAACAGGCCGAGATAAAGCAGAAAATAGCCAAGTGTCAGGCAGAGGAGAAGTTCATTAGCTAGCTCAAACAGTAGTAATAGCTGCAAAAGCAGAAGGAAGACCAAGTTTTATTCGAATTGGCTACCGGTACCCCGTTAAAGATAAACAAGCTCTAAGCTAATGCCCCCGTTCAAATGACGAAGATCTCAACCCAAAATTTACTCCAACACATTAACAAGGACCTTAACATCTACAAGCTCCAAACCTTAAATTAACCAGTTGGAACGTTTTTAATGGATCCGAAGAACCCGAAAAAGTTCGTAGATGCCGTTAAGTCCTCTGAGATAAACGGGATCGTTATCAACCCGGTCTGCTTCACGCAACTTGGAGTAGTAAAGAACGGGAGAATTGAAGTGATGAGGAGCGGGAAGTAATTCGGGCTCATGGATCTTGGACTTGAACTGGAAATGCAACACGAAAACGTTTACGAAGCTGAGTGAAAAGAGAGAAAACTATTATAGCAGTACAGTGGTGGGCCCTCGAAATGCTTTTTTGAATTAGGAAGAAGAATGAAGTTTATTATTTGAATCTTACTTATATCACTGCCCGGCTCAATAATGAGTGTGTTCTCCCTCCTCATCAATACACTCATTAACTCTATTTACTATTGATTTGTAAAGTGCTTCAATCACATCAAGGCCTGGTTGAGCCTTGGATAGCTGTGCTACAATAATTAACGTATATAACTCTGTATATACTTCAATAATAAGTTTCAACTTTACCTAACGTTGTATAATTTAACAATCAAGAAAATTGATTTCTCATTATGAAATGGAAGTGGAAGATCATAAGTAAAATAACTGTTGTTTTAGAGTAGCATCAATATATTATTTAATGCTGGGCCCGACTAACTCACTTGATTCCATTCTTCAAGAAACAAAAATGCATTCATTATTTGAATATTGAGAATGAAAGCGACTGTAACTACCTGAATTATAATTCTAATTAAGCGAAGTACCAATACTTCATCTTGAGCTCCCGGTTGAGATTGGAAGAAAAAGTCCTCCATTGTTTTTCGTGATTAAGAAATACCTAAAATCGTTCAGATTGACCCAGTTGAAGATGAACACCGAGGTCCTCTGCAGGTCCAGTGCTTGCGCTACTAGTTATAAATTACATATTGCGTCCGTATACCAATCATTGGATCCTCTTATTCTTTTCTCCAATCAGGCTTAACTACCATATATTTTCGAGATAAAATCTTTCATAAATTAGTTTTGTTGACTAAAACGTAGAAATTACACAGGGACATCTTAAACAAGTGATATAACTAGTTCAGATTGGTACAATATTTTATGAATTCATCCGTTGGACCCAGAAATGAAGAGAATACAAACGCTTCAGAACTGCCTAAGTTTGTTAAGTGAATTAGTTGACCTTCCCTAAACATCTTCTACCGCGTTTATTTTTGTCATTGCCGTCCTTTATTGCATGTGGTAATTTCTATTTTTCCTTTTTGGAATATTAAATACCGACTTTGAATAGTCGATTATGGTCTAATACGATCGAAATCATATTTTTGGCCCTCTTGTGTTAATGAGTAGTTCATGAATAATCTCCAACTTGAGATTATTTATTGGAATTTGTCATCCGCATTAGAAGTGGCAAAATATTTTAATATATAATTACTCACATAGTAAACAAGAAAAAGCAATTCCACCTCCCATAACTGTAATATCAATGTTAATTCGCGAATTATTAAAACTATTTTTAAACGAACATTAAAAATTGTAAGTACCATTACCAATATATGACTATTCTGTTTAATTTGAAGCTGATGTTAGCTAAATTTCAGTTTTTTAGCAATAAGTGCAGATGGAAAAAGAGTCGCAAAAGCTGTTGCAGGTTCCAGACCCGCACTTGTTAAATACTTGCGTTAATATAGCCACTTCCCAGGTGATGATGTCTACACTCTAGCAGACTTGAACCAAATTTATGGTTGGAACTGTAAACGTGCCGGTTGTGTTGACGTACTACAAGTTTATTTAAGTCAAAGCGGCGTATGCAAATATGCCTCCTCTTTGTGCAGATACGAGGAAGCGCATTGTGCAGTTATCCGAAACAATTCCCTGCGAGCTGAAAACCAAACCGCCGATTCCGGTTCCAGAAAACTGAAAGTCTAAAGTAGAAGAATTAACCACCAGTGTTCCTTGGGCCAGCAGAAGAGAACCAAACGAGGAGTGTACGCCCTGTATGTTGATGATTGAGGAAGTTACTGTGATGTCGCCCTGAGAAATGAACGAAAACATGTTCATCAGCATGTTCTCGGCTACCACTCCGACGTAGGTTACTTTGTTCACTATAGTGGCATCGAAGAATATGCTTCCGTCGAATTAGTGGGCGCTAGAAAAGGAAACTCCGTGGTTTATCGTCCTGTAGTCTTGGTTTCCGCTTACGCAAAAATTGTATAGAGTTAATAGTATGACTGTTTGGTGGGTGCATAACTAAGCGGTTGTTTATTTCAACGAATTTATTTCATTTTATTTAGTTATCATTAAATTGAAGTGTATTAATATAATTTTAGTTATATTAAAATTATAAATATTTTTCCTTCTATTTCATGAATAATTTAAGAAATGATTTTTTAGCTGTAATCAGAGACGATATTCAGACACACAAGATGAGAAGAATGATTAAATGGAGTCTTATTATTGTTGATAAGGTTATCAAATAAAACTAAAAAATATATTTCTTCATTCTTTTCTCCATATTATTCATATGCTTTTATTTACAAATGAACCTAATTAAAATATGTAATATGAATAACGCAAAACTATTTCCTTAAATCACGCGCAGGTTCTGGCTCCATTGTTTTCTTTTAAAACAAAAGAGTCCGCGCAGTAGCACATTCCATCAGTTCCGACCGTTTTCGAGTTCGTGAGGCACCTTTAAGCACGTACGTACGAAAAACTAATTTGATTATTACTGTACCCAGAAAAACTGATTTGGCTCATTTATAGAGAGGTGGCATTTGACATGTCGTTCACCAGCGCGAACGAAGAATCTGTGCCAGATAATTGGAGTGAAAACTACAAATTAATTAGTTTGCAGTCACCATAGAAATAACTGGAGAGGCCGCGCACGTTACTACTAGATAAAGATCCAGACATTGACAGATTGGTTATAACTGCGTTTGAGAGCACAGTACTGAGGCCAACCGCAGCGGTTGCTGTTTACACGTTAAAATTCATCGTTAGATTTGTAATGGTCACTTTATACAAAATTGTTGGAGAAATAGCGTTAAAAATGTTTATATTATTCACAATGAACGCTGTTGAACAGTTACTAAGACTGAAATTATACGTTGACAGAGAATCTAAATTGTTATTCGCGGAATCGAAAGATAAACTAGCTAAACCTTAATATTGGACCTGTGCACATGTTTAAATTGTTATGTTTAAACGAATATTAGTGAAAATTATACTCTTGAAATCCTAATTTAAAATAAAGACAATAAATATAAGATTTTCTGGTATCGGGTTCGTTACTTTAAAAGTAACTTCAAAAGAGCAGTTGATGATACTTATATTATTTTCAGCTGTAGGTCGGGTAAAGATTGACGCGTAGGTTGTACTTTTTGTTGACGTTTAAAGTTTGTAGTCCCCTTTTACAATTATTCTTTTATAAGTCTATTAGGCGCAGAATATTGAAACTTTTGAATAATCTCTATTACTAAATTGCAATTAATCCAAACTGACGTAAGCATTTTCAATATAATTATTGCACCAGCACTATACTGATGTATTAATTCCATCAAACTGAATCTTTTTAATATTTTGTTATAAGGTGATTGTTATATATTCGCACTGAGAGTAAAGTGGAATAGTTGTACAAAATCCGGTAAAATTGTCGTTTCCGCATTAATTCTGAAACTTAAACGGAATATGTACTTCAAAAAACTCGAGTTTATATAATTTATTACAAACTTGAGTCAAATAAACAAAAGGAACTTAAAACGTTCCAGTTACATTGAAATATTGAATTTGAGATAATCCTGTTGCTGAATACGCAAGTACACCGCCTCTCTCTGCAGTTATAGATTATTCATACGTACAATTATTTACTACTATTGTAATCATACTAAAAGATAAGCCACCAACCCCAATTCCAATTGTTTATAACTGCAATTATAAACATGATGTATATATACTGCTTATTACATATATCACTTCCTCGAGACGGCACAAACGAACGACTGTGAGACTTTCGAAAGCAAAACATGGGCTCTCGCATATATATATATATATATATATATAGCAAAAAGAAACTGAGAAGCGAGAACCAGTTTCTTAAAAGTAAGTTAGCGAATCAGCTGAACTGGTCCGCTAACGACTCAGTGATGGACTTATTGGATCTGTACAGCGTCATCTGGAAAAGTTAGTTGTGTTACTAATCAATAATTCGCCAGGATATGTTGAATGACTTGAAATAAGAAAGCACTATTTATTATTATTTATTATTTATCAACATTATTGTATTCATGTTATAATATTGTTGTACATAGATTTAAAGAAGTTAGTTTTATATAGTAACAATATTGTTGAAATTCACTTATGATTCACTTAGATTATAGATTTATATGAAATTTGAATTACCTTAAATGATATTTACTTGCGATATATCCATACTGTTTATTAACATAATACTAACGTTTACCACTTCGAGATGAAATATCATAAGTGGACGAATGAAGAAGAATAAAAATTTAGAGAGGCTATTGTCATATTATGTCCTAAAATTCTTAGTGAATACAAAATGTGAATATCAATATATTAATTGAATAACATTTGATAGTCTATAGATTTATTTCTATTACTTTCGATATAGCTTATAGAGCTTATAGAGCTAACGGAGAGTCTGTGAGGATGTGTGACGTGTGATATATGCGTGATATACGCGAGATATTTGGTAAGAGAGGAACGTTGTTGGTTTCTTAGGGATCATTGGTTTAGAAAGGAAAGGAAATGTGATGATCAGAGAAAAAGGGTGACCAGTATAGACGTAATTTACGGTGTGATGTCTTTTCTTTCGATATAGCTTATATACTATGTGTTTAAGATTATATGTTTAAGATGTAATTATATGCGTTTAAACTTAACAGTAGTCTATTATTGTATTATTTATTAAGAAACTGAGATAGAATCTTAAATTAACAAATAATCAAATTCTTAAATATATAATATTTTTTCATTCTATTTATGAAAAATACATATGTCAATGTTTTTCACTTCTATATGAACAACTATCACAAATGGACTAAGAACGAAGAAGATATTTTTAGAGAAGCCATCATTCTGTATCAGTTCAACTTGGAGGCTATATAATCTAAGTTTTTGCCACACATAAGTCTGAAAAGCATGAAGAACAAGTATTATTAGCGAATTCACAATAATGCAGACATTAAGATCTAAATCAAAAACTTAAAATAATAAAACTTACAGTACTAATTTGAAGGTAGGTCAGAACAAGAGGTTTACAATTATATAAGAAATTTAATCAATGAGTGACTGTCAATCAATTTTACTTGCTGTTTTAGTCATATAAATTTATAAATGAACAAGTATTTCAGTCATTTTTAGCGTTTTTCTTAATTTCTTTGTATTTGTCTTCGCAGTTGCTGACTACCCACAGAATTAGACACACGAGGCCCATGATAGGCAGAACACCGAACAGCACAACGTACAAAGTGACCTTATCAACGGTGCTCGTATCCGTCTTGACCGTATCTCCTCCAGTTGCTCCTGTTGAGTTGTAGAGTATGATCCATTTATCGTTGACAACGATTTAGTTCATTCCTTTAACCCTTTTGACCGGGTGCCATCCGTATTTGGTAACTAAAGTTTTCCCGTTAACTTCAAGGCTGCCGTAAACATAAAAGTAATTTTCGGTGAGCACATACCACCCGTTACTTCCCGCTCCAATATCAATAACCGTCCCCCTCGTTTCTGGTATCTAAAACTATCTTACAGTGGAGGTGGAAAAACGGAAGTCCGCTCCACATCCTCCGAACGTTCCGTTTTTCAAAACGTAGAAAACGGAGGTCTTTTGCGGATTCGTCGTCAAATGCGTGAAATAGAAGTTCGGGAGGTAACGGACATTCGAATAATATTAAAAACAAGGGAAATTACCGGATACGTGATTGTACCCATATGTATCCTGAATTATTATGAAAGTGTCGTAAAAGAATACTTTCGCCAACTTTAGGGATGGTGGAAACTGGAATTTCACCGGCTACGTTTAATTTCCTGAAATTTCAGCCGGAGCGGATGTGTAGTCGAAGCCGCACAGGCCCACATCGCAGAAACGGAAGAAATACAGCGCGGTATTCGTTTAAATATAATCAGCCTCCTGACAACTGCCAATTGAAATAATCGTCTCAGAATCCGGAATCGTTCCGCCATCAGAAACCCTGTAATGGATTAAACTAGGCCGGTACTCCTTATAACCAGGATGCGTCTGCTTCCCTTGCCAATATAACCGGTCGTCCGTTAATAACACCATCGAATGATCCGCACCCAACGAAAACATCTTCACCTACGAATTCAAGAAAAATGAAGACCGCGAAATTGAATCAAGAGTCACCTACTCGCTCGTACCAAGCTCATAAAATAATGACGAACCATACGCTGTCATTGAATGATCGCTACCGTCCAAAAATAACGTATTTCCACCATAAGTCTTGTGTTTCGCTATTTTTTGTGTTATTGTGAGCTGCTAAAACGTGTCCGCAGACTCTAAAGCAAATACATCAAACGGATTTTTACCTATAAAATACACTCGCTCCGACAATATATTTACTAAAATATACATCTGGAGTGAATATTAAATTAACATTCGTTTAATCATATAATAATTGAATTCTCAACTTATAACAATTATAAGATTTATGAATTCACGTAAATTTTTAGAATTTATGACAATTATTCATTATAAAACTTGTAATATTAGTCATTTGTCACATAAAACTTCAGTAATCATCAATATTCTGTCAGCATATTGAATTATATAAAGTAACAGCATAAAAACGCAATGGCTTACCATTGCGAACCTAAAGCACTTAATATGTTTAAGTAAATCAAATATGGTTAATACGACAAGAATTAAATGAACAAAATAATATGATTGTATTGTAATTTATAATTGAAATGAATAATGAATATGTAATTGACTAAACCTCACGACCTGGAGATTAGTCGAGAAACCAGTTCAATTTGTTATCAAACGGTAAATAACCATCAGCGCACGCTTAACGTTGCGGTAAAAATCAACACCTTACGAATATGCGAGGTGGAATACAGTAGAGCTGTAATAATCAGATACAAAGATCGATTAGAACAACCACTTGAAATGTGGGCCAGTAACGGTTCAAGCTACGCCTGAACAATTGTGGAACTCGATTCGAGCACTTGAATGCTGAACCGAATTGTATATGCTTATCAGAGTTACTACTTTCACAATGCGATTGGTTATCTCGCATCCTATTATTCTGTAGTTTTTATTTAAACGACAGACAAGTGAGATGAGGGATTCAAATTCTCATCTGAAGGAGTGAAGTGGAACTTATCATTTAATGTTAAATTCTGTTATTTAAAAAATTATCTTTTATTATATAAAAAATTACCAATCCATTTGTTAATAAAATACACTCACATTCAAAACTCAAATACATTTATTGCTTACTAATGTTTAAGAACCTGGGCATTTACACACTCTAGCACTATTTACAAGTTAAGGCGTTGCGGTATCATAACAATAACACATTCCGTCGCTGCCAATATTTTGCGAACCAGTAATACACTAATTAGACCCCTTTATATAAGAAAAACTGATTGCGTTCAAACGTGCATATCCTTCAAATACAATGTTAGTAATAGTAACTGAAGAAGCTCCAGACATGTCTTTGACCAAAGCAGCACTATCTGTCTTAATGTTGCTTAGTTATAGAGAACATTTCATATTTTATATCTAAAAATATCCTCCAAGATTGTCTGCGATGCCTCTAATCACTTGTTTCCCATTTATTTTTCCTGCTAGTTCAACATCTTTAAGAATAGCACTCACTAATTTATATGCCAAACCATAATTACTATTAGAACTTGTAACATTGTATTTTATCAATACATGTTATAAAACAGTTCCTTAATTCATTTCCATGAATATTATTCCAGTAAATTATTGTAAAGAAGAAATGTTGTAATGTATTTTAGTGTCTTAAATCTACAATTAGCTCGAAGCAGATGTAAAATCTGTCGTAAAGCCATAAAAACTTGAGTATGTATCCGCAACGAATGTAATATTTAATATTAGACTTGAAATTGAAACATCTAAACTCCTACTGTTCAAAAATATTTAAGCTATGAACCATTTTATGGCTTTGAAATTAACTTTTAACAAGCAATTCTATAATGTTGCTTACTACAAGTAATCATTTACAAATATGGATACAATCATATTATTAGTTGATGTTGTAGTTGATGTAACAACATAATTTTCAGAAACTAAGATATGATTATAGGTTTTTTAAGTACAAAAGACAGAATAATAAAAGTTTTTTCCAACTATATTACAGTGGTGGGCCCTCGAAATGCTTTTTTGAATTAGGAAGAAGAATGAAGTTTATTATTTGAATCTTACTTATATCACTGCCCGGCTCAATAATGAGTGTGTTCTCCCTCCTCATCAATACACTCATTAACTCTATTTACTATTGATTTGTAAAGTGCTTCAATCACATCAAGGCCTGGTTGAGCCTTGGATAGCTGTGCTACAATAATTAACGTATATAACTCTGTATATACTTCAATAATAAGTTTCAACTTTACCTAACGTTGTATAATTTAACAATCAAGAAAATTGATTTCTCATTATGAAATGGAGGTGGAAGATCATAAGTAAAATAACTGTTGTTTTAGAGTAGCATCAATATATTATTTAATGCTGGGCCCGACTAACCCACTTGATTCCATTCTTCAAGAAACAAAAATGCATTCATTATTTGAATATTGAGAATGAAAGCGACTGTAACTACCTGAATTATAATTCTAATTAAACGAAGTACCAATACTTCATCTTGAGCTCCCGGTTGAGATTGAAAGAAAAAGTCCTCCATTGTTTTTCGTGATTAAGAAATACCTAAAATCGTTCAGATTGACCCAGTTGAAGATGAACACCGAGGTCCTCTGCAGGTCCAGTGCTTGCGCTACTAGTTATAAATTACATATTGCGTCCGTATACCAATCATTGGATCCTCATATTCTTTTCTCCAATCAGGCTTAACTACCATATATTTTCGAGATAAAATCTTTCATAAATTAGTTTTGTTGACTAAAACGTAGAAATTACACAGGGACATCTTAAACAAGTGATATAACTAGTTCAGATTGGTACAATATTTTATGAATTCATCCGTTGGACCCAGAAATGAAGAGAATACAAACGCTTCAGAACTGCCTAAGTTTGTTAAGTGAATTAGTTGACCTTCCCTAAACATCTTCTACCGCGTTTATTTTTGTCATTGCCGTCCTTTTATTGCATGTGGTAATTTCTATTTTTCCTTTTTGGAATATTAAATACCGACTTTGAATAGTCGATTATGGTCTAATACGATCGAAATCATATTTTTGGCCCTCTTGTGTTAATGAGTAGTTCATGAATAATCCCCAACTTGAGATTATTTATTGGAATTTGTCATCCGCATTAGAAGTGGCAAAATATTTTAATATATAATTACTCACATAGTAAACAAGAAAAAGCAATTCCACCTCCCATAACTGTATATCAATGTTAATTCGCGAATTATTAAAACTATTTTTAAACGAACATTAAAAATTGTAAGTACCATTACCAATATATGACTATTCTGTTTAATTTGAAGCTGATGTTAGCTAAATTTCAGTTTTTTAGCAATAAGTGCAGATGGAAAAAGAGTCGCAAAAGCTGTTGCAGGTTCCAGACCCGCACTTGTTAAATACTTGCGTTAATATAGCCACTTCCCAGGTGATGATGTCTACACTCTAGCAGACTTGAACCAAATTTATGGTTGGAACTGTAAACGTGCCGGTTGTGTTGACGTACTACAAGTTTATTTAAGTCAAAGCGGCGTATGCAAATATGCCTCCTCTTTGTGCAGATACGAGGAAGCGCATTGTGCAGTTATCCGAAACAATTCCCTGCGAGCTGAAAACCAAACCGCCGATTCCGGTTCCAGAAAACTGAAAGTCTAAAGTAGAAGAATTAACCACCAGTGTTCCTTGGGCCAGCAGAAGAGAACCAAACGAGGAGTGTACGCCCTGTATGTTGATGATTGAGGAAGTTACTGTGATGTCGCCCTGAGAAATGAACGAAAACATGTTCATCAGCATGTTCTCGGCTACCACTCCGACGTAGGTTACTTTGTTCACTATAGTGGCATCGAAGAATATGCTTCCGTCGAATTAGTGGGCGCTTGAAAAGGAAACTCCGTGGTTTATCGTCCTGTAGTCTTGGTTTCCGCTTACGCAAAAATTGTATAGAGTTAATAGTATGACTGTTTGGTGGGTGCATAACTAAGCGGTTGTTTATTTCAACGAATTTATTTCATTTTATTTAGTTATCATTAAATTGAAGTGTATTAATATAATTTTAGTTATATTAAAATTATAAATATTTTTCCTTCTATTTCATGAATAATTTAAGAAATGATTTTTATTCAGAGACGATATTCAGACACACAAGATATCGGTTCACTCTTTTGGTAACTCAAAACATCTACTCATTGTTTGAGTTTATTATTGTTTAATCAAGTTGTTTGTTTGATCTATGGCATTCATTTACATGATTTGTATTATAGTGTCTACTTTCCACTTCAAAATGTTAAACATCATCTTTACCTATTAGAATCTTCTTAAGCTAACTTGTGATGAGGCGTATTCAGATTTTAAAAAGCAGTTTAATAAATAGTCTTTAGCGTCTTCATAATCTATATTTTGTTCAAATTTCGCAATTCTCTAGCAATTGCTATCCAGTGATCCTTCCTTGTCCATCGGTTTAGTCCCGCACATGGACTAAATTAATTTATCTCTCTCACCTGCTCCTTTAGAAAATGCTCGTAAATCCTACCCTACCAGTGAGTTGTGCAGCGCCTACAACCCATTAGTAGATCTACCCTAGATTCACTCATCAATTGACCTCAGAGAATTAAATTTAGTCGTTAAATCCAAATCGCAGGGCTCTTGTGGTTCCTGCTACTCTTTTCAAACCATTTCCCTTCTTGAGAACGCGATGCTTTTAGACCGCGATTATTTAACCCCTTTCTGGAGCTCAAAAATAAATGATAATTTTAAACTCTCTGAGTAATTTTTAATGAGCAACTCGTTTTACTCCAGTTATTATTGTTACGGAGGTAATTTCGTTATTTCCGCCTACGTTATGGGCGTGAACGGGCTCTAAAACGCGATTTAAACGGTTGAGCTGGAGGAAAACATTCAATACGAACCCTATAAACATATTAACAGGTGGGAAAAGTAACTATATTTGAAGCCAGTTTTACAAGAGGAGAATTACTACATCCCGTTCAAGAGATTTAATCCAGCGTAGAATTGGATTAACAGCCCGTGCTACGATACACCAGTGGTAAAGATATTTGACGATAACGCGGACAAATTTGATGAAAACACGATTTACACAATCAAATCGTATCTATCGCGCGGAATCGCAGTTGCGTTCGGAATGAAAATAGGTGGTGGATTCAGCTAATTCATATTCCAACTTTACATTGGAGGCGGATTCATATAAAAAGCTAAATGCAATAATTTTGAACTAGAACACGCAGTAACAGCTGTCGGATACGGGAAGAAGCACGGAAAAGACGTATGGGTGATTAAAAACTCGTGGGGAAGCAGTTGGGGAGATGACGGATTCTTCTTCGTTGAAATCGGTAAAGATAGCTACTGCACAGAGCACTACGCATACGCAATCATTCCCAAATACTACAATATTAGTTCAACTGAAGCATATCCGAGAACAAAAATGAACAGAGGAAAATCGCACTAACTAGATTGCGAGCACATTGCCGGATAATACATGCAAACTATCAAATGCTATGCATTAGCCCTATCTCTAGGTGGAATCGCTGGTGTTGCTGGAGCATGCTTGATTGTTGTATTAGTAATAGGTTTAATAGTATACAAAAAACGCAAGTAATAATTGTTTAAGTAACGACTCTAGTTAAAATAAAATCCACGTGTCAAGATTGTCATATCAAAATCTAGAGTATTTGCAGCAAGCAAACCTACATAATCATAGTAATAAGAAACTAATATTTTGTGAATTATTTAGAAATATTTATATTTGAATTATTATGAATTATTTCACTATAAATTTGATGTCATTACAAAGTTAATCAATTCGTATATTTATTCTTCAGATATTTAACTTGTTTATATATGATTATTTAAGTTATTGTGTATTTTCTAATAATATTTGTTCTTCATACTGTTAATACTTATATGCGGAAGAAATTTTTATTATATTATAATCCAATTTTACTTATATTTAGTAATAGACTCTCTAAATATTTCTTCTTCTTATTGCGTCCATTTATGATAGTTCATAATGAAGTGTGTAATTGTCTCAGTAAATGTTACTATATATGAAATTAATAACAATTTCACACGATTTTTCTTGAGATTTAATCTAATTGATATTTATAGATTTTGATATAAAATAAATGTCAACTATATTTGATATCTACTAAAAGAATTGATTAATCTTTAAAAACCGGTCGGGTTAATTTGGGTTTTTTTGTTTTCTATAGTTCTAAAAATTTATATATTGTTACATTATATAGTAAGTCGACAATTCAGTTTTTTCAATTTCAGACCCCACTTCATAAACAGAAAATGAGAAATAGAAGACTTGAAGCTTAAAAATATTCCTTTTCATATCATAATCTTGCTTCTACTAAGTGGAATTAGTGCAGATTACTTATAATAAGAACTGAATCATATTATATCACACCTGCATCATACTAATTTAGTCAAATTATAATATTGCCATGTAGAAAACAATTTGAAGATGAGTTAATAATAAAAAATGCATTTTTATTCAAGTAAGATTGTGATAACATGCTTTCAAAAATATATTCGTTTACTTGATAGACAATATTTAATTTATTAAATTTTGGTCTCAATATAAGCTAACTGGTTTTGGCGATAAATTTTAGAAATATGTTTAAAGAAATTATTGTGTTTATGCTAGACAATACCAGAGTTAACATCAACAAAGAAAATAATTACCACAATTATGAATACAGTAAAGACAAAACAACTAGTAAGATTATGAAAATACACCATTATGTTAACCATAAAGTATTCATAGAAATGTGTTATAATTGAGGTACGCAGTTTAAGATGTGCGCTGAAGTGGTTAGTGTGATTTGTATTTTTAACTTGTTGATAAGTAAAATACAACATATTAAAAATGATATTATATGATTATACTCTTAGGCATCTAGTTTTTACAAATTAAAAATAAGTCCACTTCATATTCTATTTTGACTTATAACTTCAGTTTATCAAAATATTTTATATGATGAAATAAGCTTCTACAAAAATTTGGTGTCAGAACTTGGTCATAAGTTACGTTGCCCCATTTTCATACTGAATGGAACTAGTTTAATTTTTTCGAATTTATGAGTTGTGAATCTCAACAAATATACAACAAACTAAATAATATAGTTTAAATTAATGATACTATATTGATAACTATTAATTTACCTACAGTAAGCCCACTGAAAACTTGTTTGTGTAAATCATAAATTATATTTTGAATTACACAAATACTCAAGTACATAAACTATTAAGTAAGAATCAATATAGTTGTATACTATCTTGAAATAATAATACGTTAAATTATAATTATCTTCTTCATGATCAAAAATATTTATTGTAATTAATATTGAATTTCGCAGTAATAGATGCAAGTGATATTAACTACAGTAATATTTATACGCATTGATGTTCTATGCAATCTATTATAATACAAATGCTTCTAGTATCCTAGTTGTTCATAATTTGAGTGATCATAATTTTGACTCTGGATTTGCTGGATATGGAGTGAAATTAAAAATTGAACTATATACAACATCTCACTAGCACATATATCATACTGATTTTACTCTATATTCTATTTAATTTTTTCGAAAAACCTTTGTCGGTTTTTAAAGATTAAATTAAAAATGATTTGAATTGAAAGACTATTGATTTGAATAAATATTTCTAAAATTACTTATTAAACTATTAGACCTACAAAGCTCAGCCGTTTACAAGCTTTCTTTATATAAAACAAGCTTTCTTTAAAATGAAGTTTTCAACATAAATAAAGGTTTTTCCCACACCTAGAATATTGCTCCAAATTGCCTACCTTTCTAACCAACACGTGTCTAAAATACTCTTGAACATTATAGACTATAAGTTACACATTAATCGAACGTAGGTAGGTGAACACGTACACAGCTTCTTAATAGCTTTTCTAAAATTACTTATTAAACTATTTAACATTGTCTTATATATTATATTTATGTTTCATAATTGTATATTATCGATTTTGTGTTATAGTTCGTAATAGCTGAAGTAGCTGGAATACTAGCTGGAATACGAGCCTTCAGGATTAGAAAGCGGTAACCGCTTCCTTAGAAACGCAGATGGTACGACGCAGGTGGATTCCCGTATAGATTGGCTTGCAGGAAGCAGCCACGTTACGCCCCTGCTTGTACCCGAGTCGTTGGTTGCATTGACTCTATCTAAAACTAATGATCATTCGCATACAATTTATATAACTTACAGTTCCTGTACAGAAGACTACACTAGTAAAAACGAAAGTTAAGCCGGATATTTATTATATATTTATTCTATATATTTATGAACGATTAGGCTTGGCGTTTCGACGTTAGAGCTGAAGAGGCATTGCTGAAATACCAGCTTTGTTTAGTGTGATCGATGATGGGTTCATTTGATCGCGCTTCTCGTTCCTGAGATGCGGCTCGGCCAAATCGGTTGCGGAAGGTAAAATCCCCCGGTTCAAAGTGCTGAGCTGGCATTATTAAGGATCGGTATGGCTAAGGGCATGCCATCAACGAGCCTTCAGGATTGGAAAGCGGCAACCGCTCCATTGCTTCCTTAGAAACGTAGATGGTACGACGCAGGTGGATTCCCGAATAGATCGGCTTGCACGAAGCAGCCGTGTTACGCCCCTGGATGCTTGTACCCGAGTCGTTGGTTGCCTTGGCTGCGGAGGTGCGCCTAACGTACATAGGTGTATCTAAAACTAATGATCATTCGCGTGAACTTACAGTTCCTGTACAGAAGACCGAACTAGTATAAACGAAAGTTAAGTGAGTGGGATATATATTTATTCTATTTGAACAACGGTTTATTTATAATCATGGTCAAAAAATTTGCGAGTTCAAGGTCTTAAAATGTACATTTATGTATTAAAATCAATATAATGTAATGTCACTGCCGAGCCACTCCACCACATTTTATTAAATTATCTCCATTTAAACACAAATATTTGAACATAATCACCATTATATTGTTCAAATGTGCTAGATTAAGTATTAAATATAACAGATTATATCGTAAATACATTTTCTGAATCTTTAGTCGTAAGTGAATGTTAAATCAATGTAAATAATTATATTTCTTTCATTAATTGTGGAGTGGAAATCGTCAACAGCATAACATTATTTCGTTTCAACAAAATTAATAACATAAAATAAACCTCTCAAAGTAAATTCTCACTGACCACAAATTTACATAAACCGTTGTTCAACTATATTGAAAATTTTATTTCTTTATGTATATTGAAAATCTATTGTATATTGAAAAAATGCAAGTTCAATAATTACGATTACTAAGTGTTTACAGACATGCATTCAAATATGGTCTAATTATTTCTTTATTCATGAGTATTCAGCTATATAAGAGATAAAACATGATACTTTAAAATACCAAATATTTTAATCATATTACAATTAAATCTTCAAAATATCATTTAGCTTCCACTTCAACTAATGGTTAACAAAATTATGAATCTCGTTTTGAACATCATAACCGTAGTAATCCTCGGCTTGCTCGTGCTGAGTTCACTTATAGTGATGTTCACCTACACATACGCCATATCAGTCGACTACTACTTCAAGGTTTTATTCCTCATCATCTGTTGCGTTTTCCAAGCTCTTTCTCCATGGGTTAAGCTCGCCTAAGTCTAATTCTAGTTCATGACCAGCCCGTTTTGGAGAGCTGGGTTCATTTTTATGCTGGGAATGTTCCAGTTCCCCAGCTTCGATTCACTATATTGGGAGTACGGCTCTTTTGTCTTTTAAAATGTGTGTGCGATTGCAGTTATGGTGTTGGGCATCACGTATTTGGTGGTAGATATAGTTGATTACCAGACGAAAGAAAGTACTTAAGAAGTATAATATAACGTAGGAAGCTAACTTGAGTGATAATTAATGCATTTATATATTTATAAAATTAATTCTGTATTGCTCTGTTATTCAGACTAAGTTTTGAATCATATTTTTTAGTTAAATTCCATTTTATAGATTTAAAAATACACATTTATTCAAACACATTTATTATTATTTAATGTTTAAGAACCTGGGCATTTACACACTCGAACACTATTTACAAGTTAAGGCGTTGCGGTATCATAACAATAACACATTCCGTCGCTGCCAATATTTTGCGAACCAGTAATACACTAATTAGACCCCTTTATATAAGAAAAACTGATTGCGTTCAAACGTGTGTATCCTTCAAATACAATGTTAGTAATAGTAACTGAAGAAGCTCCGGACATGTCTTTCACTAATGCAGCAGTATCATTAACTATATTGCTTAATTGCAAAGAATATTTCACATTCTATATCTAAAAATATCCTCCAAGGGTTCCTGCGATTCCTCTTATAAAAAATTATGCATTATTAATTTTACCTGTTAATTCAACGTTATTAAAAATTGCGTTAGAAAGTTTATTTGTTATTCCATAATTTTTAATAGAATTAGTTACATTGTATTTTATTAATACATGCAATAATGTAATATAATTTGTTTGTGCTATACCAATAAATAAATCTGTTGACGTAACATTGTATAATATTTTGGCGTCTTTAATCAATATTTATGAATCAATGTTCATTTAAAACAATATTCCATAATATTGTGCCAAGTCTGTTGTTATATCTCTGACCAATGCTATATTATATCGGATAAAGTAACGTCTAAACTTTTACTGTTAATAAAAATATGAACACGAAGCAAATTAACTAATGCAAAAATAATTTTTAACAAACAGTTATTTATGTTTACTGATTATTAATAATCGTTCATAAATATTGCAGCAGTCATTGATATTTAAGTAGATGTGGATTTAAATGCACAGTTTCCTGAAATAATAATATTGTTATATGAAGTTTTAGTACAAAAGACTGAATAGTTTATACCCTTTCCGACAATATTAATATCAATATTTACTTTTGATTTATTAAAGCTACTTTATAATGAACAATTAACACTTTAAACAGCATTTGCCATGTATGTACTTTCTAAATATAAGTATGTTGATGTTATTATTAATATTTAAGATACAATTCTACATATTTATTGATTTCTAATAATCATTCATAAATATGGCACCAGTCATTTAGTTACTATTTGTTGATTTAAATGCATAGTTACCTGAAACAATAACATGATTATATGCAGTTTTAGTGCAAAATATAGAATAATAAATTTCTTTTCCAACGATATTAATATCTATGTTTATACGGGAATTATTCAGGTTATTATTTAATGAACACTGAACATAACCAGTATCGTAATATATATACGTTTGTTATGTTAAATTCTAAGCTGTTGATGTTAATACTATTTCAGTTTTTTCGCAATACATGCAGATGGAAAATGAGTCGCAAAAGCTGTTGCAGGTTCCAGACCCGCACTTGTTAAATACTTGCGTTAATATAGCCACTTCCCAGGTGATGATGTCTACACTCTAGCAGACTTGAACCAAATTTATGGTTGGAACTGTAAACGTGCCGGTTGTGTTGACGTACTACAAGTTTATTTGCGTCAAGGCGGCGTATGCGAATATACCTCCCCTTTGTGCAGATACGAGGTAGTTAATTGTGCAGTTATCCGAAACAATTCCCTGCGAGCTGAAAACCAAACCGCCGATTCCGGTTCCAGAAAACTGAAAGTCTAAAGTAGAAGAATTAACCACCAGTGTTCCTTGGGCCAGCAGAAGAGAACCAAACGAGGAGTGTACGCCCTGTATGTTGATGATTGAGGAAGTTACTGTGATGTCGCCCTGAGAAACGAACGAAAACATGTTCATCAGCATGTTCTCGGCTACCACTCCGACGTAGGTTACTTTGTTCACTATAGTGGCATCGAAGAATATGCTTCCGTCGAATTAGTGGGCGCTTGAAAAGGAAACTCCGTGGTTTATCGTCCTGTAGTCTTGGTTTCCGCTTACGCAAAAATTGTATAGAGTTAATAGTATGACTGTTTGGTGGGTGCATAACTAAGCGGTTGTTTATTTCAGCGAATTTATTTCATTTTATTTAGTTATCATTTAATTGAAGTGTATTAATATAATTTTAGTTATATCAAAATTATAAATATTTATCTTTCTATTTCATGAATAATTTAAGAAATGATTTTTTAGCTGTAATCAGAGACGATATTCAGACACACAAGATGAGAAGAATGATTAAATGGAGTCTTATTATTGTTGATAAGGTTATCAAATAAAACTAAAAAATATATTTCTTCATTCTTTTCTCCATATTATTCATATGCTTTTATTTACAAATGAACCTAATTAAAATATGTAATATGAATAACGCAAAACTATTTCCTTAAATCACGCGCAGGTTCTGGCTCCATTGTTTTCTTTTAAAACAAAAGAGTCCGCGCAGTAGCACATTCCATCAGTTCCGACCGTTTTCGAGTTCGTGAGGCACCTTTAAGCACGTACGTACGAAAAACTAATTTGATTATTACTGTACCCAGAAAAACTGATTTGGCTCATTTATAGAGAGGTGGCATTTGACATGTCGTTCACCAGCGCGAACGAAGAATCTGTGCCAGATAATTGGAGTGAAAACTACAAATTAATTAGTTTGCAGTCACCATAGAAATAACTGGAGAGGCCGCGCACGTTACTACTAGATAAAGATCCAGACATTGACAGATTGGTTATAACTGCGTTTGAGAGCACAGTACTGAGGCCAACCGCAGCGGTTGCTGTTTACACGTTAAAATTCATCGTTAGATTTGTAATGGTCACTTTATACAAAATTGTTGGAGAAATAGCGTTAAAAATGTTTATATTATTCACAATGAACGCTGTTGAACAGTTACTAAGACTGAAATTATACGTTGACAGAGAATCTAAATTGTTATTCGCGGAATCGAAAGATAAACTAGCTAAACCTTAATATTGGACCTGTGCACATGTTTAAATTGTTATGTTTAAACGAATATTAGTGAAAATTATACTCTTGAAATCCTAATTTAAAATAAAGACAATAAATATAAGATTTTCTGGTATCGGGTTCGTTACTTTAAAAGTAACTTCAAAAGAGCAGTTGATGATACTTATATTATTTTCAGCTGTAGGTCGGGTAAAGATTGACGCGTAGGTTGTACTTTTTGTTGACGTTTAAAGTTTGTAGTCCCCTTTTACAATTATTCTTTTATAAGTCTATTAGGCGCAGAATATTGAAACTTTTGAATAATCTCTATTACTAAATTGCAATTAATCCAAACTGACGTAAGCATTTTCAATATAATTATTGCACCAGCACTATACTGATGTATTAATTCCATCAAACTGAATCTTTTTAATATTTTGTTATAAGGTGATTGTTATATATTCGCACTGAGAGTAAAGTGGAATAGTTGTACAAAATCCGGTAAAATTGTCGTTTCCGCATTAATTCTGAAACTTAAACGGAATATGTACTTCAAAAAACTCGAGTTTATATAATTTATTACAAACTTGAGTCAAATAAACAAAAGGAACTTAAAACGTTCCAGTTACATTGAAATATTGAATTTGAGATAATCCTGTTGCTGAATACGCAAGTACACCGCCTCTCTCTGCAGTTATAGATTATTCATACGTACAATTATTTACTACTATTGTAATCATACTAAAAGATAAGCCACCAACCCCAATTCCAACAAAATCAAAGCGTAAAGTGCAATTATTAAGAATTGGCCCTCCCTAATGCTATAGTAAAGAACCAAACGGAGATCTAACATTTGATATATCAATAACAGAGTTAGATAATTAAAATGAATCAATTATCATAAACGCAAACATGTTCATGTTACTATTCATGACTATGTTACCAACATATTTAAACTAATTTATTTTAGTACTCCCTAAAAATATAGCACCGTCAAATTTATACGTACTAGAAAATTATACGTCATGATTAATTGTTCTAGTGTCCAATATAGTACTTATTTAACAAATATTGTATAATGTTTAAAGCACTACTAATTATCTGTTGCATATCTGTGCAGTTATCATTTAATTGAAGTGAAATATATAAAATATGTATATAATATATTACTTGAAATAGAAATTTTGTAATTAATGTTATTTAGATAAAAACTATTGAAAGTGAAAGTGATACTGATATAAAGAAAGTTATAAAGAAAGACATCACACTGTAAATTACATGTATACCGGTCACCCTTTTTTCTGATCATATTTCCTGTATATATTTATTTAAAATATTTATATTACAAGGTAATATAAATAACTCTTTAATTATGTTTCTTTCTGTTATCGTTCAATTAATCTAGAAAGCAAAAACTTTAATAACATTTCTGTTGTATTAGTGGACTGCACCTGCATAAGACGAGATCTAATTTTCTTGTTTATTGAATCAATTAGACAAATCTGTAATCTGTAGAAAAGTGGTTATTGCAAAATTTAAAGACATAACATATAAAAATTAATTTCATTGAAAAATAAATTACCACACCAATGGAACTTGTAAACGAAATTTTAATAAATCCAGACCGTCTGTTAGAGCTTAACAAAAATTGTATTCAAAATCCTTAACTATGTATTTCTTGGTTTAAAGCAATTATTTAAAATTTCTAAATTATTGCTGACAGTTATGAAGTATTCCTTAATTTTATTTAAATAACTAATGGAGTATTCCGCTTCAGATTATCTCAACCTTCCGCATTTGATCTAATCATAAAAGACTATGTTTAAATATTGGTTATGTATTTGTCGCATAACGAATAGTATAAGTTATATGTGATAAAGCAGATTATTTCTTCAGCTTGCGAGTCTGGTGTGCACTAAGACGACGTATTTTTGGTTTTGTAACGTTTTTGTGAGATTTAGCCCCAGATAAAGCAGACAATTATATAAGCTGTGTAATTGATTTGTGATGGTTTTTAGAGTTCATTGGAATTGGCTAAGTTGGTGTTTGATAAGGACTTTTAAAAGTATGCTTCAAAGTTTTCGCGTGATTTGCCTCCTGTGATTAAGCGAATAGTGTTATTTAATTAGTTTTTCGTTTAACTTAATAATTTGCAGGGTGTTACTTTAAATATTGTATAACAGTAAATTAATTTCGGGGTGCATATTGACATGATGAAGTTATCTTTGAATAGTTAGCCAAAGTAGAAGCAAGCTGAGGTCGAGAATTTCAACAACACGATGAATAATTCGATGTTGAACTCGTTGCGTGCGTTTGACGAGATATTCCACAAGTAAATTTAGATTCATTAGATAGATGCAGAGGATTAGTCTGGTTAGTAGTTAATAGACAACGAGATTTACACGTTTTTGCAGAATCACCCTCAAATTCTGAATTATCTTGATTATTGCTTATTGTAAATTATTGATATGGTGATCGACTCCTCCCTTTCAATTCTCTAGCAGTAGTCTGAGCAGTTTATAACGAATTTTGTTCCGCTCCTTTTCAACAGGCTATTACTAGTGAAGACACGTCTTATTCAGTTCATTGTGTTCCCACTCCTTGAAATTCCAGAGAGTTAGTAATCCCTGATTCAGATTCTGTTTACGACTGCGTTCGCAAATCCGCAGGTTTCCTTCGACGTCGCTTAGCAAGCGGCTAATTACTTGATGAGCATCTTAGCAAGGAGCACGAGCATTGACCCATAGGTGCTCACTTCAATCATGCTAGTACTAGCTCAATACATTTTTGAAATGGACCAGTAAGTAAATCTGAAGTAAACCCACAATTAAGCGAGCCTCCGTTTTCTCCTGGCCGTTAAGTGCTTCATGTACGTTTTCGTGTTCATAAGTAACATAATCAACCTGTAGGTGCTCAAACCGGTTCTGAACCACTTCTGTTTACTTCAAAATGAACCGTAAATATTCTTTCAGTTCATTCTGGACGAGTTCACAGAAACGATTATCAAGAGCGAAATAATCGACAATTAACAATTGGACAAATTAATTGCTTTAAAGCTGAAATCTGAGAAAACGCAGTAAAATGTGGAATACTCCGCAGTATCTGGTGGAATTCTACCCGTTCGAACCGATTGAACTGGATCTCGCGCAGAGGTGGATTCAAAACTACAGGAATCTTGACGATATCGATCTTATCATGTGAGGTCATTTCATTATAAATTTAAAGAAATTTTTAAATAATCAACAAAAAATTAAAAATTAGCTTTATTAGATTCGCGAGATGGAACATGAACGAGTGAGAAATAATAAATATCTAATAAAACGATAAATCAAAATTATAAATCACAACGAATTTTGGGACAATATTTTTGTTATTATTTAATATATGTCTTCCTCCACTATCCTCAAACTATATATTCTCAAACTAGATATTTTCTGAATATTTTTGTTGTTATGCATTGTTTAATACAATGATAATTGTTCATTTCGAAGTGAAAATACGAGACTGTGTATTATTTACTTAATAAATGATTAATTTTCACTTATTAACTTGATCTTTTTACAGTGTTAAGTGAATCTTAAAGATGGAAATAATAGTTATAGTGATACTTTGGCACTTATATGATTTAATCGTATTTCAAACTATAAATCAATCAGTATATAATACTGACAGTATATAATACTGAAGGAGAAATAATAATAAATTACAATTCTCATGTGTTACTTATATAATAATTTTAAACTAAATATTTGATTGTATTTTGTTTTTGATCTTTTTGCATGAAATACTCAATTGTAATAAAAGTAATGAATATAGATCACTCATTTATTAAATTTCTAATATAATTAAATATTTCTTGTTCTTAGTCAGTATTAACTTCACATTTAGTTTCAAATAACTATTAAGTGATTTTCTATTACTTGTAACAATTAATTTAGTTCTTTATGTCTGCATTATTGTGAATTCGCTAATAATACTTGTTCTTCATGCTTTTCAGACTTATGTGTGGCAAAAACTTAGATTATATAGCCTCCAAGTTGAACTGGTACAAAATTATGGCTTCTCTAAAAATAGCTTCTTCGTTCTTAGTCCATTTGTGATAGTTGTTCATATAGAAGTGGAAATATCGATAGTTCTAATTTTATCATAATTAATTTAAAAATTCTATCATTTTACATAACTAAACGAACTAAATAATTTGCTTGTTTCATAAATTTACACACATATAAACAGTCGAAAAAATATAACGTATAGTTCGTGGTTGGAATACGAATAGATAATTCGAATGATCTAATTATTATATTTATAATAAAATCTAACTATTATATTTATATACATGACGCTGGAACAGATAGTATAAACCCTAAGAAGAAACCTAGGTAGAAATCTAACAGCCAGGATGAACACATAAACTGGTCACCCATAATACAGATAACACCTAGACGAACCAAGGAGCTATCAATATTCAAAAACAAGTTGTTGTGAACAATTTCAATTACAACAACACTTGTCTTCCTGTATAACCAAAGAACCAAAATACCAACAAAAGCTAAGCAGTGAGAAAATCTCAAACTCTGTAATCATAACCCAAGCAAGCTCTCTACAGTGGTGGGCCCTCGAAATGCTTTTTTGAATTAGGAAGAAGAATGAAGTTTATTATTTGAATCTTACTTATATCACTGCCCGGCTCAATAATGAGTGTGTTCTCCCTCCTCATCAATACACTCATTAACTCTATTTACTATTGATTTGTAAAGTGCTTCAATCACATCAAGGCCTGGTTGAGCCTTGGATAGCTGTGCTACAATAATTAACGTATATAACTCTGTATATACTTCAATAATAAGTTTCAACTTTACCTAACGTTGTATAATTTAACAATCAAGAAAATTGATTTCTCATTATGAAATGGAAGTGGAAGATCATAAGTAAAATAACTGTTGTTTTAGAGTAGCATCAATATATTATTTAATGCTGGGCCCGACTAACCCACTTGATTCCATTCTTCAAGAAACAAAAATGCATTCATTATTTGAATATTGAGAATGAAAGCGACTGTAACTACCTGAATTATAATTCTAATTAAGCGAAGTACCAATACTTCATCTTGAGCTCCCGGTTGAGATTGAAAGAAAAAGTCCTCCATTGTTTTTCGTGATTAAGAAATACCTAAAATCGTTCAGATTGACCCAGTTGAAGATGAACACCGAGGTCCTCTGCAGGTCCAGTGCTTGCGCTACTAGTTATAAATTACATATTGCGTCCGTATACCAATCATTGGATCCTCTTATTCTTTTCTCCAATCAGGCTTAACTACCATATATTTTCGAGATAAAATCTTTCATAAATTAGTTTTGTTGACTAAAACGTAGAAATTACACAGGGACATCTTAAACAAGTGATATAACTAGTTCAGATTGGTACAATATTTTATGAATTCATCCGTTGGACCCAGAAATGAAGAGAATACAAACGCTTCAGAACTGCCTAAGTTTGTTAAGTGAATTAGTTGACCTTCCCTAAACATCTTCTACCGCGTTTATTTTTGTCATTGCCGTCCTTTTATTGCATGTGGTAATTTCTATTTTTCCTTTTTGGAATATTAAATACCGACTTTGAATAGTCGATTATGGTCTAATACGATCGAAATCATATTTTTGGCCCTCTTGTGTTAATGAGTAGTTCATGAATAATCTCCAACTTGAGATTATTTATTGGAATTTGTCATCCGCATTAGAAGTGGCAAAATATTTTAATATATAATTACTCACATAGTAAACAAGAAAAAGCAATTCCACCTCCCATAACTGTAAACTCCAATTTAAAGAAAACACTTTGACATGAAAACACTTGAATTTTTAAGAGACCAAGACAAATTAAAAATTGAATTCAATTTCTAAATATTTATATATCGTATTATATTTTGTATTACAACTTTATTTCACTTGAATAGGTTGTCCAAACTAGGAGGTTTGAAGTTTTTCAAAAAGTCCGTCATAGGTTATTGAACCTATGGTTGTTATTAAAATTAACCAATTGGAGCAGATTAATATTATTGTGGATTAAATTATCCTTGTTGAGGATTATACTATCCTTGAGGATTGAATCCCTGAGGCATTTGTTAGTACTGTGCGTTTGGATTGAACCCCATGTTTGGCTGTTGTTGCTATTGGCTGTTGTAATAAATTTGTTGTTCAAGTTTAATTTTTCTCTGTTACTCATATTATTGCATTTAAGCTTGATACTGCTCCATTTGTTATTACATAGCTATTTTGGCCTGTTCATTTTACTTAAGTCTTTGTTATTATAACAAGTATGCTTATTAGTGAGCTTATTTTCTTTGTTCTTCAAGCTTTTGTTGTTCCTCGAGCTTTGTTTGGAACATGTTCTTGGGCTGTGCCATTGTTTTGAGTCCTTCAGCTTGAACTTGTTATCTGAGTTTGATAAGATCCATTTGGCTCATGCCTCTTTCTCCGTACAATTGTTGCAATTCTTGGTCTTTGACGCCGATTCCAGCGTCTCTTTGTTGTCTGGTCATTTATCTTTGCAGTTTCATTTGTTCTTTTTGCATTCTGCGCATGTGTCTTCTGAGTTGTCTAGCTTTTTCTCTTTCGCTGGGTTCTTCTTCGTCTTGTTTTTGTTCGCTTACGGATCCGTCAACGATGAATCCATCCATTCCGTATGGGTCGTAGAAGAATTGTTTTTGTGGTGCTGGTTTTTCTTCTTCTTCGATGACTTCTTCGATTTCGTCTGCTGGTTCTTCGTATACTGGTTCATCGTATCCTAAGTATATGAGTAGTTCGTCTATGTAGTTGGATTTGCTCAGGCTTTGTCTGTCGCTGAGCCAGGTGGGGAATGTTTTCTGAATAAATCGGTTACCTACTTTGTAGTTGATTGCTCTTTTGAACGTGACATCTGTGTATTTCGAGTGTTTATCTTGCACTATCTTGAAGTTATTCGTCTTAAGTGATAGTGTTACGAATGTGTCTTATTCTGGTGCGCTGAATATCTTCAGGTGCTGTTCATACGTTGATTTGTGTATTTGGTAGTTGTGCACCAAAGATGAGCATATTTAACAGGTAGCGTTCAGCATAACGTGTGATTTCTTTTTCTGTTGGAAGTAAACGAAGTAGCTGAACTGAATTGCATTAACTAAATCAAGGAATAGTTGTTCGTTACTGTTTATTTTTATAAAATAGGTTTGTAAATTCTCCAGTTTTAAGCTCAAGTGTGAGTACTGAACGAGGTTCGCGTTGAGCATTTTGTAGGTGAGTTCGTTGCTCATCATGAATTCCGCCTGGGCAATTTAATCTTTTTACGTTAATATTTGCTTGTCGAACTGTTAAAATAATGCTTACTACTGTTTAAGGAAGGATGTTTATTTTTACTGTTCTTATTGAGTGAGGTCTTCAGATTAAGATTGCTCAATGTTTTCCTCGTTAAAAATCTGGTCGAATTCTTTAAGGTCGTCGTTTTCCACCGCGCGCCATAGATTTTCAATTGCAAGGGGGTTCTTCTCAAGGAGTTTTTTGGATTTGCCGCAGAGGAACTTATCTCCGTCATCGCCCACGTTGAAGTTGTAGAATAAGCTCTCGGCATATTTTACATCAATCTACTTCCTGTTTTCGCGGTGCTCCTTCTCGTGGAAGATCTTGTTCTTGGTTAAGAACTTATCAAGAACCTGGTACTTTTTCTCGTTCTCGCCCGTGATCAATTTCTGATTCAAGAGCTCCTCATAGGTTAGCTTCTATATTGGGCGGTCACCAGCCTGATACTCGGATAAAGGAACCAACTTGTTCGCATTGCGATTCAAAACCAAAGGCTCGTCAATACCTATAACGCAGATGTAATCGGGATACAATAAGTACCACTCAGCACCAAAGACATCAAAACCAAGAGATACGAAAGAATCAACCTAATCGAACTCCTCGTCATTGTAAGCCTGGCCATCGGGCTCATATTTAGGGCAATTCTCGCATAACGCTTGGTTCACAAGCTGAGATATCAACTCCAGCTTCATTGAGATGGAAAGCTGGTTAAACTCAGAATACGTTGACATAATCTTCAACTGTCTGATTTTGGTCTGCTCGTTGTTGTAATAACCGAGAGAAGTGTTCAAGACAGAACGGAACTGCTAACGAGACGAAATTTTATTCATCAGTTATGAGACAATTGTAGATGACAGAAGACGATCCGCAGGTTTTTCTAATGTTAAACCTGACAAAAATTCCTCTAATGTGAATAGAGGGATGTTAAAAACGTGACGGTTTTGTTGTAAAGCCGAATATGTGGAGATTAGATCCATTGGAGCGGATTGCTTGTCTGGAGTGGTATATAAATTGTGCTGCATTTATATTAAAACATCATTACAACGATTTATGAAGGAAAGATTCAAATTCCTTGTTTAACATGTCTTTTAAACATGATTTAGTGTTTATAATTGTAATCATCAGAAAATTTAATATATAAGAGCATCTTACACGTTATAAGCACTAACAAGATAAAATTAACAATAATCAACACAACACCAATTTTTAAAGTGACATTATAAAATTTACTTTTCTTTTATTATCGTTAATTTTGTATACTATACAACAATATAGTGTCTTTTATTATTTTCACTCCAATCAAATGTAGTGGTTTGAGGCTTCTAGAGTTACGAATCCTGCATATTTGAAGAAGTTTCTCAACTAAGCACGTACTCGTGATGTTTCTGGTTGGACTGCTCTTATGCACGCTGCTTCCTCTAACAATATTTAAAATATAAGATATCTGTTAGAAACAGAATAGCACACTCACTCACCGGCGAATTTCACTGCCTTAATGGCTGCGACTGAGAAGAACTGCGTATAAGCTGTTTAACTTCTAATTTGTTAAGCTGGTCAGCGTGTGATCACTGGAGATCCACGTTACAAAACTGGAACCACTGCACTTACAATAGCAGCTGAAAACTGCAATAGAGAGCTCTTCGAGATCCTGTGGAACTCTGAGAAGGAAGCAGCTGACATGACCGACGTCCATTAATTCGCCTTCCTACACTTAGCTGGCCACATAAACTCCCAGCCTTTAAAATTGGATATACTCGGCCGATCACCAGTATTTTATGCTGTTTTCGTCCCAGAGCAAACTTAGAGCTACAAACAAATGCTCAAAAAACTTATGATTCACCCAGACGCCAAAAGGATGCCAGCCCATGACAAATATGGACTTACCCCTCTGCACTACGCTGTTATTTACGAGAATATAGCAGCTGTGCGTGTACTATGTTAGTATTATGCCGGATACGGGACTAATTCCTAGTGCAAAGCATTCAAGTTGAACACAACAGCTCTAATGCTCGCATGTCAGATAGAGCACGTTGAAATCGCATCCATATTGTCAAAGTACGAAGCCAGCTTGCAAGACTGCGAAGGAAAATCAGCGCTTGAATTAACACAAAAATAAATTAAAATGAGTGCATCACAACGATAAAGGGATATTCTCGACATACTCAAATCTGAAATCAGAGAACCACAACTATTTGAAGTTGATGAAACAAATTTGGAACAGATGAGAGAAAAACTGCGTTAAATGTCTACTGAAGAGGCAATAGATGTATTACTTGATTAACTTGTTGCACATAACACCGCTAAATCGTAACTCAAATCATAAAGATTTTCAGTTTCAGCTCCTGATGGTTTACAATCTTTTGAAGAGTCATCTCAGCACTTGTAAATTGCTGATTTGGCCGAGGCTAAGAGCGCAAACAATGTTATTAATTCTCAAGTAGTAATGTCTCCTAAGCGTAATCTTACTCAATCATAATCAAATGTACAAAACATAAACATACAGCGCCTGAACGAGGCCGAGTCTTTAAACACAAAGTTGCAAGCTGAAGTGAGCGAGATGAAGTACGTTATAGCTCAATTGAATACTGATGTGAAGCTTAGGGAATACAAGATAGAAGAACTTGAGTACAAGCTAACTAAAACAAACGAATCATTCGATCAAAACGCGTAACAGTTTGACGAAGTTCAAATTGAGCTTAGTAACTTGCGTTAGTTATACACGCAAACTGACTTCGACTTTTAAGCTATGAAAGTTAAATTTGATGCTCAATCAACTTAATTCGAGAAACAGCTCCAAAACAGCAGTAAGCTCCAAAAAGATCTTAATGACACAGCTAAAGAGCTTAATTAAGCTTTAAATGAACTGGAAAAAACTTAAACCTTATTAAGTCAAACTCAAAGCGAATTACAACTTGAACAACAAAACTTACACAACGCTGAAAATACTATCGTTGGTTTAACTGTTGAAGTTGAAGAATTATAAAATAATTTATAACAGAAAACTGACATGGTACTCTTTGCTGAGCAAATGAGGGATAATTTGCTCTCTGAAAATCAGTTCAAGGATGAATAATTGAACGAAACGGAGTAAAGACTATTAAATGAAGTTAAAGTTAGAGATATCAAGATAACCGAATATCAGGAAACGATCAAAAATGTTCAGAAGAGGATTAAGAGTCTAGAAATACAAATTCAGGGCTTCAAGCAAATCAAGGACAATATTATTGAAGAAACGCAGCAAGACCTCACCAGGTCCAAGATAATACTCGAGGACATAAGCCAAAGTAAAAAACTTGAGCAGAGCGCGCGACTCACTCAGAGCACCAGAATGGAGGGAAGCATGTTCCAAAACATTGACAACATCCAAGAACAAAGTCAGGAGGCTCAGAAACAGATTCAGGAGCTGAAGAGCACTAATAAAGCATTACTTGCTAATTACAACACCTTACAATAAGAATATGAAGAAACAACTCATATTTAAAACCAGCAAATTGACCAGCTGCAAACGGAGCTCGAGAGTAAGTATTAGTAAATTGACGAGTTGGAGCTCCAAATTGAGAAAATGACTTAGTAATAAGCTGAAGACAACTAATCCAAGCAGAACTCAATCATGAAGGACTACGATAAGGTGCAGGACGATTTCATCAACCTTCAAGTCCAGGTCGAGCTCAAGGACGAGCAAATCCTGTAACTAAATCAAAAGCAATCCGATTTGTCCTTTGAAATTGAGATGCTCTAGGGATAAATAATTGAATTACAATAAGTAAACCAGCTCATAAGGGAAGACACCGACTCACTTTCAAACGATAAACTGCTCTTAGAGGAGAAATTATACAACGCACTCAAAACAAAAGATAATATATTGGACGAACTGGCAGAAGCAAAATCGGAGCTGTTCAGAATCAATTAAAGCCTTGAAGGATTCGGCGAGAACTTAACGGGCGTTCAAAAAGTTCTCAAATAGTTGAAATTGACCGAACAAAAATTGACCACACTTAAAGAAAGGTGCAAGGAGTGGGTCGAAAAGATGGCAGAGTGAAGAAAATAACAAATTAAAATAATATTATAATATTTATTAAAATATTACTAAAAATTACATTCCAAATAACTCATACCCCCCTGAATGCAGGGTTAATATTAGCATACATTCTGGCGGTTCCACATTTAGATTCGTTAACATAATTACTATATCCATAGCATAGATAGTAATCATCATCAGCAGCAACGTCAGAATAGTCTCGGGAACAACACAAATTAAGCGAAGGACAATAAAATGAATTAATTCCGAAATCGCATTTACAGAGCCCAGCCTAATTTACTGATCCTGGCCAGGCAGTGCATGGATTTGTTGCAGTTTTCAAAGCACTAATTTACGTAGATATCGCGTTATACACATCAGTTAAATAACTTTATGTTGCCCTAGTTCCAACAAGTGTATATACAGATGATACACTACTTTCTTTAGCAGTACTAGTCTTAAGTCCAAGTAAAGCTGTATCAATCTCATCGAAATTGATATTTACTGTGGTTTAAAAGTCAGTAATTTATGTTTATGTTTGTGCAAAGTTGTTCTTAATAATTACTTGATTATCATTAATTAGCGTGTTCAACGAAACAAATTTTGTATTTATATTTGTGTTCGTACTTGATATATCTGTTTTAACTCCAATCAGCGCTGTATCAACTTAATCAAAGTTTGTTATCATAAGAGTTTTCAAGTCAGATATTTATGTTTGAGTTTGAGTGAAGTTGCTCTTTAAGTTTAATTAATTGTCATTAATTAAACTGTTCAAAGTAACAAATTTAGCATTGACATTTGAATTTAGAGTGTTAACAGAAGTGTTTGTTGTGGCTACGTCTGCTTTTAGTCCAACTAAGGCAGTATCCACTTAATCAAAGTTTGTAATCATTGTTGTCCTTAAATCTGATATTTAGGCTAATACTTGAGTAAAGTTCTTTGTTACGTTCAAATGGTTGTCAGTGATTAAAGAGTTCAGGTTTCCAAGTTTTGTATTTACAACTGAGAAATTGGCCGACATTTCCGTTTTGAACCCGTTTATAATTGACTAAGTCATTATATTTTAATCAGAACTTAACTTGTACTTAAGGTCCATGTTAGTATTAAGGTCATTTAATGTGTCGTGGAGTGTTGTATTAGTTGTATTTATATCTTACTTAAGGTCTGAGTACGTTTCGAACACGAATTGAGAGAGATTTGAAATGTTCGTCTAAATTTCCTTCTCCAAATTATAAAATATAGTTTTCAGCTCAAAATCTGTTTATTAAATCTCAATGTGCAGTTTTACATCCAAAGCTGAAATATTTAGCAATATCTCAGAAAACTCATTAATTACATTCACACAAACAGAACCGTTCAGATAATATCCGTACTGACATACACAAATGTTATTTAAAGAATCAAAATTAAATGGATCTGCACATATTTATGTATAGTTTTCTAAGGTTGTCGCAAACTATATTTTGTTATAACATATTCCAAAAGTTACAATTTCTTCTCCAGAACAAACATATTAACAAGTCTTTGTTTCTGTGCCAATGATATTTAATGATTACTCAGCAATACCAACTCTTTACATATTTTAATTTACACATACTAAAAATTCGTTAATGTTTATGTGTGTTTCTTATAATAATTTTGAACAGATATATCCGTTTAACTTATTATCTGTGTTAAATCCAGTAAGTTTACATTATTTTATATTAAATATTTAAATTTAATTATTAATTTAATTTACAATTCCAGATGAGTAATTGCAATAAAATCTAAATGATATATTTACTTTACTTAAATCAATATATTAATTAGACTTCAAAATTAGTGCTGATAATTGTAATCCAGATGCAATAAATTATAATTTAGAATATATCACGTAAATATTACATTCAATGCAAATTAGTGCTCCTGTCAAGATAGAATAATTAATTTTAACAAAAATCTAGGAATCAGCGATGTCCTAACCATTTGAATTGAAGCCGAACACCGCAAATTAGTTCACTTAAAACATTTCAATTTAAATATCTGATTATTTAGTATTTTCTGTATAAATAAACATATAATTGGATTGTTGAGCTGTATATGTTTATTTATTTATTATGATACTATTAACATTTTTTGTTTTTTAACAGTAAGAATACTGTATGTTATCTAACATTATCATATTATCACATAAAGTTTTTGATTATATATTGTTATGAAGTTATTTATTAATTGTTAATATAGAAGAAATAATTTACATTTATATTGAATATGATAGTTCAAAATATAATAACATGAAAACATCAAAATATAATAAGAATAGGGTGGCTAATCATTGGAATGTTGGTATGCAAATAGAATTGAGTGGTTAAAATTTGTTATTAATTCCAGGTTGGCTCAAATATTTTAATTTATTAATTTCACGTCCTCGACTAGTCAGCACACAACCATCATCCGACAATCCAATTCGCGTTACAACTCTATTATACTTTATTTCACAAATTATCTGTTTATAACACTTTTCTCGGCCTATTCAGGATCACACTGCGAACTAGCGCCACCACCAGGCAGCTCAACTTTAAAACACGTTTCTATACTGCTCTGTTTAGATATTGTCACGCGTATAACAAATATCATATGTAGTATTTGAAGCGTTTGAATACATCATTGTGAATACTGCGGAATACTCGTTACGGTGTCAAAGTGCATGCATTTAGTCAAATGGGTTGTTATTTTAAAGTAGTATTTGTTGTGGTATTTGTTATCTTTCATCATACTATATTTGACTTGTAGTTTGACCAACGTTTTGAATACTGCGCCAAACCAATTTCACGTGTGTATTCAGTGTATTACCAATCATATAATCCGTGTCAGCGAAATCATCACAACAACTTTCAATATATAAAGAACTGATTGTTTGAGATTACACCTATAGTTTAAAAATAGAAAGCGATTATAAGTGTGTTCCGGCTAGGGATGGTTATTTATACTACATTGTAGTATAAATTTCAAAAGTCGTATACTTTATTTTGTTAAATAACTTAAAGAATAACAGTTTCTTTCCTTTTTATTTTAATTTTCTAATGACCCCTGGAGAACTTCATTTATCTTGGTTTTGTTTCTCTATTATAGCTGTCACTTTGTGAGGCGTGAGAGTTATTCCATTTGTTTTGTTGAAATAAGAATTTTTCGATAGGTTCATTTTTTATCGTTATACATATTTGCTCCTATTAATGTACATATTTACCTTAATAACAGAAAATATAACACGCAATTACTATTATAGTCTCTCTAACGTTAAAATCAACATGAAGTATACTATTTTAAAAGTAGTATAAAGTAGTACAAAAAAACATCCCTAGTTCCAGCGTCAATCAATTCTAGTAATTTTAAAATTTAATCTTACTATTTCTGTTTGGACACGAGTCTTAAAGCACACTTTCAGAACAACACCCTCAAAATCAAGTTTTACTTGTGCTTCTTTTCCGTTTTTTCTGTTTTTTACAAACATAAGTTCTGCTGTCCATTACACTCGGACGAGTCGTCGTTTTGCTTGTGCCTTTTGATTTAATAAAAGAATTTATGACTGAGTCGCTAAAGTTCGTAGTAAATACACTTTCGTCGCTATAATTTTGCAAAACGTCTGCATATATTTTTAAATCAAAGAATATCTTTCTTCATCCTGCGATCTTGTGAATTAATATTGTTTCATTTGTCATGTGTCATGTAAACATCTTTACGAGAGTTTTGCGATAGTTTACCTACACTTTACATTTAATATGATATTGAGCGCTATCAAACTTTAGTTACAGAAAAGTTCCCAAATGTGATAATATATTGTTTACGCCAGTAGACGTCATAGATGTCATAGTCTGCTGGTGTATTATAGGTACTACAAAACAGTATATATTTTATAATTGGAGATATTTATAATTTTTAACCGTTAAAAAGAACCTTGAATAGTCGTATATGATGTAAAAAGTGAGCTGAGTTTCTTAAAGTTCGTCAATAATACTGGGCACATTCCTCAAATAATTATAGTTAATACTTTTAAATTCATTCTTCTTCTGAAATCGGCCGTTCCCACAATTATGAAATTCCAATCTTGAGCAAGTACAATTATATTGTAAATGATGAGTCCAACTACAAAGATGTTAATTTCATGGGATCGCGCGATCGGAAGTAGTAAAGTAATTCGACTGGTCAGCACAAAACCATCATCCGACAATCCAATTCGCGTTACAACTCTATTATACTTTATTTCACAAATTATCTGTGTATAACACTTTTCTCGGCCTATTCAGGATCACACTGCGAACTAGCGCCACCACCAGGCAGCTCAACTTTAAAACACGTTTCTATACTGCTCCGTTTAGATATTGTCACGGGTATAACAAATATCATATGTAGTATTGGAAGCGTTTGAATACACCATTGTGAATACTGCGGAATATTCGTTACGGTGTCAAAGTGCATGCATTTAGTCAAATGTGTTGTTATTTTAAAGTAGTATTTGTTGTAGTATTTGTTATCTTTCATCATACTATATTTGACTTGTAGTTTGACCAACGTTTTGAATACTGCGTCAAACCAATTTCACGTGTGTATTCAGATGTATTACCAATCATATAATGCGCGTCGGCGAAATCTTCACAACGACTTGCAATATATAAAGAACTGATTGTTTGAGATTACACCTATAGTGTTTAAAATAGAAAGCGATTATAAGTGTGTTCCGGCTAGGGATGGTTATTTATACTACATTGTAGTATAAATTTCAAAAGTCGTATACTTTATTTTGTTAAATAACTTAAAGAATAACAGTTTCTTTTTATTTTATTTTAATTTTCTAATGACCCCTGAGGGAACTTCATTTATCTTGGTTTTGTTTCTTTATTATAGCTGTCACTTTGTGAGGCGTGAGAGTTATTCCATTTGTTTTGTTGAAATAAGAATTTTTCGATAGGTTCATTTTTATCGTTATACATATTTGCACCTATTAATGTACATATTTACCATAATAACAGAAAATATAACACGCAATTACTATTATATATCTCTAACGTTAAAATCAACATGAAGTATACTATTTTAAAAGTAGTATAAAGTAGTACAAAAAAACATCCCTAGTTCCAGCGTCAATCAATTCTAGTAATTTTAAAATTTAATCTTACTATTTCTGTTTGGACACGAGTCTTAAAGCACACTTTCAGAACAACACCCTCAAAATCAAGTTTTACTTGTGCTTCTTTTCCGTTTTTCTGTTTTTTACAAACATAAGTTCTGCTGTCCATTACACTCGGACGAGTCGTCGTTTTGCTTGTGCGTTTTGATTTAATAAGAGAATTTATGACTGAGTCGCTAAAGTTCGTAGTAAATACACTTTCGTCGCTATAATTTTACAAAACGTCTGCATTTATTTTTAAATCAAAGAATATCTTTCTTCATCCTGCGATCTTGTGAATTAATATTCATTGATTTTTGATAACAGGAATATGGGATTGAATCACTTATTCTCATTTACTAACTCATTCAATTAATTATGAATAAAAAATGTGATTATGATTAAAATTTAACGAACCCATCAGCTTGCATGGGAGGTATTGAACAAAATAATTGAATTCACTCCACGAACTGGCTTCTGCACATTTCTTCTCGCTGTTTAACGCTTACCCTGTACTTTTCCAGCCAATAAATAACTTGCTATTTAGTGCACACCACTTCACCGCACGCATTCTATGTCATATACTATCCATCCCCCTTTGGCCCGTTCCTGAACCTGACCTTTGTGTATTCCTTACCGTTTTCCTCCCACACCTCAAGGTTGATGAAACTTGAGAAGCCCACTTAACCGAATGCTCCTTGAATTAAAACGGCAGCCAGTGGTCCAACGGACGTGTCATGGGCCGAACTGATGTGAAAAGCCGTTTTATTTTGTAACATTTGAATTAAATCGTTCATGTACGTTCCAATTGTTATTTGAATGAATTTAGTTCTTTACATATTGTTTGGGTTCGTGAAGTACCTCAAATTGAACTGGTCGTCTTAAATTTGCATAGCTAGATTCACCTCCTCCAAAGTTAGGCAAGACGGGAAAGGGACGTTCATGGCAATTCGGGCTTTCATGTCGTCGCCAATGCCCTCCCAGTTGTCGTAGAGCTGGCAACGGTGTTGTAAGGCAGAGAGCTCTTAGCGGTGATACGTTGAATGCTCATAAAGATATTTCTTATAAGTACTTATCCAAGAGCAATTCCAGTTCACGGCGGTTGAATCGGTGAACATATTGGCCACATGCGCGTTGTGAATTGAAGCGTTGACGTTATTCAACTGCCCGCTCAAACTAAGACGCACACGCTCAATTGATGTTGTTCTAATGCTGGAATTCGAATACACGCTCTCGTACAACTACTCCCACAACTAAGACAAGAAAATGTTCTGCTAATAACCCTAATCAGCCAACTGGCCGGAGAAACAAGGACCCTTGAGGTTATTTTTCACATCAAAAACCAGCTTCAATGCAGGCTTAGATGACAACGGATTGTTGTTATGCTGAAAATTGTACAAATGCCTCTACAGACACTGCCATTCCGAGTCGTCATTCGGAAAACCTACCATAGGTGTTCGTGTACCATGTCTCGTCATGATTAAAACCTGTTTTAACGCTTCCAGCAACACTTGATTTAATATTAGCATTGTTGAAGCGGAAATATCAATAAATGTTGTTATATTAACAATAAATACATTATATAATCAAGTGAAATTTGGAAGTTTGATTTGTATTTTCTTATGTTATCTATTTAGTCTAGAATATTTGTGTGCAAATAGTTCATATATAATATAACTAAGCAAATAACTCATGTTTTGATTAAAAATCCTTATTGTAAGACAGTTTTTAATATGTTGTTGTATATACAAGAATCATTTAAGA